>JARJCN010000044.1:0-411808 GCA_029282135.1 Mycena belliarum | reverse complement strand
TGGTGCTCTTCGTCGCGCCTCCTGACATTGTTATTCTAAGCCCCTCATTGGCTCTTTACTCTCTTGGCTCGCTCCGTCCAAGCCCAGCCGCGTGTTAGAGTTGTGCTGACACCTCGGAAGCCTTCCCGCTTCTTTTGATGCCCGTCAATTGGCTCGGATAGCTAACCGCTCCTTCGGTTAGCTAGTTTCATCCTCGGGTGGTTATCCGCGCCGTCATGATGCCTGCCCCGCTGCGGGTGGCTAACCGTGAGTTGGTCATGGTGGTTTGAGGTATCGTCGGGAATCTCCGTTCTCCTTTGAACGCGCTAGATTCCCAGTTTTGTATACGCCTCGGTCAGAGTCATGGAATGACCCTACATAGTCCTCGCGCCAACGTCTGTACCAGACATTATCCTTTTAGATAATAGCCCTGAATGGATAGTGTATGTCCTTGGTTGGAAACGTGCAGGTTAACCCCAATCTATTCCAGATGGTTGGGTAGTCCTTTAGCTAAACGATTCTAGACCCCTTGGTAATCTAGCCTTCTTACAGAACCGTCATACGATTGAGCCTAGTCTCGTTTAACACACGCTGGGTTCCTTTAGCTAGCGAGTCGGACCTCAACCTAGCCCTCGTAGAGATATCTTATAGATAAACGCCTTATAGCTTTTCTGCTAGACTTGTAGTAAAGGCGAAATTGAAAGATTTCAAGCCTGGTCCTATAGCCGGCTTATCAGCGTCTGTACTCGAGTCAAGTACAGCCACTTTGCACCTTTTCTTGTTTTATTCTGTTTCAAATATCACCGCCCATTCACTTTTACTGACTTTATCACACAGTTCAATTCTCGAGCACTCGGATTTCGAGTTGTAAGTGTTTTGAAGTCTATTATCTCTGATACTGACTCGGGGTACAGGTGCTCGAATATCGAGGCTACTCCGGATTGAAAGTCTTGACCCACCGCATGTAAGTCGGCCTTTCTATCCTGTCTTGAGTCGGACTTGGTACTCGACTCAAGTCCAATCACTTTTGCCTTCACAATTCATACTCTCCTTTGCATTTACTGACTTACTTCATACAGACTCTCGAGCATTCAAATGCCGAGGTAAGCCTTTGTACAAAGTCTATGTTCGATACTAATCTGGCAGCACACAGACCCTTCACTATCGACTTCGACTCCGAATCAGTGGCCTTCACCTGCACCCAATGTAAGTCCCTCTCTAATTCTTCGTTCAATTACGCTGATCAGCCTCTTTCTTGCATAAAGACTACACGTGTGACGATCTATTGGACTCGCGCGAGTTCTGCTTTGCCTCAACTCGACTTGGTAGGTAAGTAAGTTTGACTGGTCCATTAGATTAGAGCTTACTGACTTCAGGTTCTGGTCCCAGCCCGTTACCTCGTTCCAGTTCTGGGGCTTCGGATCGCACTCCTATGTTTATTGCCTTGCTCAGCGGGCTGACTTGAAGTAAGCTTCAACTCAATCTCATCGCATTAATGAGTTTCAGCCCTTTACTTATTCTCGCTCCAACAAGGTTCACTCGCCTTGCTTCGATTGACCAGCGCTGACTCTATTCAAGGTAAGCCTTGACTGTTGAATGCATTTTCGGTGTACTGACTTCGCTCTCCTTGCCCCAAACAGACCGGTATCAAGCGCTGGACTTCAGCGCTGAACGACTAGAGGTAAGTTCTCGAATAGTTTGTTAGAGATTCGAACACTGACTTGAAAGTATTGCTCGCGCTCAGAGACTGTTATTATGGCCGTACACTACGCTACGTAAGCTCGCTCTAATCCAGTTCAACTCGCTCGACTGACTTGGTTGGTTAGATTCGTTCGAACAGAGCCCTTCCCTTTAATCGTACACTACAGTAGGTAAGGAGTCGTAGTGAGCCTCGTCACTTCGTAGGATGAGGATGTTCGTCACTTGATGGCGAAAGTTCGTCGTTTGATGGCGCAGGTTCGTCAGATCAGCCGTAAGCGAAGGATTGCTCAAGCTTGGCTCAAGCAGATTCGTAGGAACGTGCCGCTTGGGCGAGAAGGTTAGCAAGTTCGTCAGAAGCCGCTGCAGACTCGTCAGAACCCCAAATGGGGCAGCAGCCTGATCCGTGATTGCGGATACGCTCAGCAATTCTTCTCTTTCATCCCACCACCATCCCCCACCCCCCCCCACCTTCTAGCACTGCGGTCAACGACCTGCGCAGTCCCCAGATGAATCCACACAGCTGGAATTTTCCGCTACACGGCCTCCCGGACGCTGGTAGCGAGGCCACCGAGGCGCAATGGCTAGTGGTGGCAAAGTCCGGTTCGGAAATCGGTTCGAACCTGAACCGAACCGAACCGGACGCCAGGTTCAGGTTCAAGGTTCAGGAAATAGCTGGAAATAGCTGAACCTGAACCACAGGTCCGGTTCAGCGTTCGAGCAGGAGCAAGGTTCGTTTGAACGCGTCCGAACGCGTTCGAACGCTGGACCGGCCCCAATTTTTTTCTGCCGAGAAGCATGTCCACCCGATGTTCCGAACAAAGACCGAACATCCCCGAGAGTCTAAGTCAGTGATGGCCGGGCGGTGATTTGCGTCGTGGACGCCGCCACGTATGCAGGTCTCGCTCTTGCTCCTCACCAAGGCCACAGGCCACAACTTGTAAGTGGCTTTTCGCAGGTGCATCCAGGGCCCGGAGCTCAAGCTCTCAAGCGCTCAGTGGATGCTCCGAAGTCCAGACAGACCCGTACGCTCCTGTGCGCGCTCTAGGTCTTCGGACGGCCCCCTCGTCGCCAGAACCCATCGCCCGTCCAAAGCGAACCCCTCCCGTCGGCCCACGCGTCGCGCAATCTACGACCTCGTTCCACGGGTGAAAGGACGCGCATTCCGACCAGGTCGACGCCGACCGTCTCCGCGCGCTTAGCTCGGGAGAACTCGACTCGCCCCGCAAGCCGCACACGCAGAGCCGCCCGCGGATGCGCGCCACGTCGTGCGTGCAGGGCGTCTGGCAGCGGCGCTCGCAGTGCTGCATCCAAGTCAGCTCGCGCGCATCGAAGCAGTAGCGCATGCGACGCGCGTGCTGTCCCTGTGTGTTCGTGCCCAATGCTGCAGGCGCAGTCTACCGCTGAACAGTCTCTGGAAGGCCCGCGCATGGCCCTGCGATTCCGCCGCGCTGTAGAAGTCTTGGATATCGCAAATGGGAGGCTCTTGCAAGTAAGGTTAGTGGGGCTTGAAGCGAAAGAACAACACAACTGACGAAGAAATCAGTTTCAGCGGCTCAAACAGCCAGGTGGAGAGAGTGTCGTTGGGGGGACGAGCGGGAGGGATTCGCGTTCGACGCTGCTGCCTCTGCGCTCTGCGGCGCGCTGACTTGCTGGGCTACGCAGGGAGCTCCTTGCGAAGCGCCCCATCGCTCCGGATGCACGAGTGCCTGCGCCCCGCGCCCGGTGCCTTTTTCGAAACCGATTGTCTCTGCTTGTTCAGCGGGGAAGGAGCCTCGCGCTTGGCTCGCGCCGCAAGCCGCACACGCAGAGCTGTCCGCGAATGCGCGCCACATCGTGCGTGCGCGGCGTTCGGCAGCAGCCCTTGCGCTACACAAGTCAGCTGAGGTCGATGCGGAGGGAAAGCGACGCATCTGCGCTCCCTGTCCGCGTGCACGTCCTGCGTGCGTACCCACTCGGTACCCCGACTGCCGCTTGCTCTGGAAAGCCCGCGCAAGTCCTGCTCCATGGGCCGTGCACCGCGCACACGCTGACCGCGTCATATCACCAGCCCGCGCAGGAAAGCTCGCTGCGCTCGTCGCTCGCGGCGTCCCCGCCTCCGTCGTGTATGCTGGACGTGGAGGGCCGGGTAACTACCATAAAGTTGTATGTAGCAGTGTGTTCTTGTCACGCGATACTGAATGCATCCATTTTTTTGCCCACAGTGCGTTCAGTTCGGCGTTCGAACGCGTGTGAACGCTGAACCGAACGCCCTGAACGCTGAACGCGCGTTCAGGTTCAAGGTTCGGCACGTGCCCGAACCGGACGCCAGGTTCAGGTTCAGCGTCCAGGCAAAAGTGGCCTGAACCTGAACCGAACCGAACCTTGACACCACTAGCAATGGCAGGACTGGCAGTACGCTTCCATCTTTGTTTCCTGATCCCCATCGCCGTCCATTGACACTCCTCCCATAGGCAGCCGTCTTCCAACGCGGCGTCTGCTCCCGGGAGAACCCCGTTCACACTGCCTGGTGCGTATACAATGTGCCGATGCCCAAATCGCGCTAATCGCTTTCCCGCAGTGGATCTGGGCTATACATCACTCGCACCGACCAATCGTACCGATTTCGGCCAGCGGTTCCTTGCGCCCGGTCCGTATGATTCATCTGAATGTCAAATGCTATGAATCATGGCTGTTTTTCAGATCTGTTCCCCGCCGCATCGATACGCGCGACCGGCCAATACTCGCAGTCTTGGCTCCCTCAATTTTCGCACGAAGCGAGCATGCCGGGGTATGGGAACTCGGGCCAGCCAGCCTGGGATGATTTTGGTGCAAGGTGTGCGATCGTTCGGCACGTTGATCATGAATCTGCGCAACTGACACATTTTCCCCGCAGTTTTGATGATTCTCGGTCAATTCCAACACGGCCTCCTTCCACCGATTCCGATCCGGGAGATTTCTTCGAAGGGTACAAGTGAGTTGATCCTTCGCCCCACGCTTTCCACTCATCGTTGTTGGCGCAGTTTTCACGAAATGCCGACTCGACCATCATCAAGCAGTTCCCAATTCTTTGATGATGGTTACGGGTTCGGATTCTTTGTTTTCTCTGTTGCCTGTTGCTGAATGCCCCATATTAGCATCGATGCTCTCATGGATGAAATCCGGTAAGACTTTCTTACACGTCCGGTACATTTCGCTAATCAATTCTAGCTCCGCACCAGCCTCCAGCATCTACAGTGAAGATGCGGGGTCATCTCGGTGCGTCGTTCAGATTTTCGCATCTTTTCTACATCTGAGAACCGTAAGATACTGTTCCTCACATGACTCACGGCCGGTATCGGTTGCGCCGTTGAGCATACCTGGAAGGTCAGCCCGTTTAATTCAATCCTCGAGATTTTCCCTAACTTTCCTCGTCTCTTGCAGCCCACCATCGGTCTCTGTTGAAATTCAATCGTGGGATGGTACTGACTGGCGCAAACAATCGTACGTCTTTGCATTGAAATCCACACTCTAATTTCCTAACGCTCTCTCATATTTAGGCCCCAAACTGTTTTTATCTCGGGACCAGAACACGACCTGGCCGGGGAGGCTCCGGACATGGATTCACGTCTAGGATGGGCGTGGAAGCCGTCTGGATTGAAGTGGCTGGATGACGATGTGACGTCGGAGGTGGTTGAGTTTCCGGCCGGGATCAACCTCACCGATAAGCAGAAAGTTTATGCTGTCCATCGCGTTAAGGGATGTCCTTCTCAGTTCCCGTTCTACCGGAAACGCACCGCATTTCTTGTCGATTTCACCACTATGCATGACTTACCTGCAGATGCGACCGTGGATCAGCTTATCCGGTCCCAGGTGAAAACATTCCATTCGCACAGGGCGAGATTGCTGATGATTATTTTGCAAGGACTCGCATTCTTATGGTGGGAGTACTGGGTCGCGCAACGGTGTTGATGCGAAACTGCCTGGATCTTTTTTTGGTCTCAGCGGCGAGGAAAAGATTTCATGTCGACGGGCGACTCCCTCATGTAGCGGCGTCGTAGCGTGCGAATCTCTTGATCCCGTGTTCTTGAACGAGGAGCGTCGCGAGCTTGACCCAGAGCCTGCTGCGAAGCTTGTGGCTGCCACGCTCCGCACCCGAGAGATGCAAGATGATACTGATGTCGGTCGAACATTAGCGTATGATCTTTTTTTCTTTATCGCTACCCCATCTCACGGCCTGATAGATTCTATCACTCGCTCCAACGTTGGCATTGTAACGGTGTTCGAGCCGATGGGGAGCGCTGTGATGGATCCATCTCCGTCCGCAAATTGAGAATGGTACGTTGCCCCCTACCAATATAATCTTCCTGTCTGTTTCTCATCATATCGAAGCCGGACCGTGGCAAAAATCATATCCTGTTATGCTCGAAGCGCGAGGATGCGCTAATGGCAAGCTCGTTCCACTCACAAGCACGAATCCTCGACCATGTCCCTGAAGACCTGCTCCTCAGGGCGATGAGCGGTGAGCCTATCCATGACGCACCGGATACCGAGGACAAATGCCCGAGGGTTGTCTCTGGGAGAACGGGAGGAAAGGGAAAGGCGCAATGCCGTGAGTCCGCCTCTTCCTTCTCTGCTACTTACTCTTACCCTTTATCCTCAGCTTTCAACCACCACAAGGGCGGATTGCCCTATATTGCCAAAGTGAGGACCGTAAGCTGCAGCGCAAAGATGCATATCTTCTGCCCTTCCGAGTCTCTGCACCCGGAGCTCGCGAGAATGGCAGTTGTGGTGCCTTCCCCAGCATCCGGTCATACACATCCGCCGCCACCTGCTAACAAATGCACTCCGGCCGTAGCGGAGCGGTATCGGGAATGTGTTCGCCGAATAGGCCTTGGGGCAACTGTTGCCAAAGTCGAGAACGGCAAGTACTCCCTATTTCAACCACTCCGCACGATCATTCTGACTACGCGAAGCTGAGACTACGAAGGCGCTCCTTGACGGCAAGACACCCGGCCTCTTCCATCCCGGTTTGATCAGTCGCGACACCAAAACTCGCCTCGTTCAGCAGGTGAAAGCGGAGTTGAACGGTGTGCCGGGTGATGCAACGGGGAAGACTACCAGGCAGCGTACGTCCATCTTGCTTCCTCACTTTCTTTCCTGAGCTTTTTCATCTCAGAGGTTGCGTCGTACTTGAGCGAGCAAGAGACGCTGAGCGACGAGAAGAGGTTCCTCCACAGTTCCATCTCCCGGGACGGCAAACGCATCATATTTGGTGCACACCACAAGCTCCTTTGCTTCATCCACCATCTTCGCACACTCGACTGTGATACTACATTCAAACCTGTTGCTGGTGAGATGCAGATTTTCGAGATCAATGGCTGGCTGGCAGGGATCAAGGAATGTACGTCGATTAATTTATCACTCTGTCTACACCGATTAACGTCTTGACCGTTATTTTGTTGTATAGCAATCACGGTACTGCGCGTCTGGATGGAAGTACACGATCGGGCGGCGTACAAGGCGGTGTGGGAGGAGATACTTCGCCTCGTCCTGAAGCTCACCCGCAAACAGCTCAAGTTCAAGGGGCTTCACAAGGGCGGCAAGGTCCTGGGATTAAACTCCGATATGGAGGCGGCACCGCTGCTCGGACTTGCGGACGCTTTTGCCCCGACGGTAGATATAGAGAGTGTACGCACAGCAATTGCAGGTGATCCCCAGCATCTCCTTCTGTACATCTTGCGGCTCTGCTATACGCATTATAACCGGTACTGTTTCCGTTCAATTCCGTGCTTTGATCTCATAAACTTACTTTTAGGGGTGTTCCCGAGCTCTTACACCTCTCGCCGGCAGATCGTAAACGCATATCCGACGTCAGATACTTGAAGACACCCGAGGAAGTCGAGGTCTTTAAGGTCTGGATCCCGACGCTGCCTGATCCTCAGGGCGTCATCAAACGTATGCCAATTCTTCCTCTCCCTTGGTACACTCCACTTGCGCTCAACCACGGTTTAGGGTGGTGGGATCACAAGCTAATGCATCGTTGGCTCTTGCCCGGCTTTATCCATTGCTTATCCAAAATTCCGCTCGAACAGTGGAATACGATGGAGGCCACGACAAACCTCGGCGAAGCGCAACATGCCTGGAATAACTCCCAGACGGGCATCTCGATGGGCATCATTGAGTCGTTCAGAAAGTAAGCTTGCGGTTCACAATATATTTATCCTGTTTTGACCCTGACTTAGGTACGAGGAACTTGATATTCGGAGAGCCCAAGAAATCGAGGGTCGCATGTCGACAGGGCTCTCCCGAAACTCTGGGAATGAGGTGACCGATCGTTTTGCAGACCGAACCGCGCGGCGAACTCGAGCGCTCGACAAGGGAAAACGCGCTCACGTGGCAGATGCGACTGTCGTCTCCGTCCAGGCAGAGCTTTCGGAAACCAAAGAGGAGCTCAAGGCTGCGCGCGCAGATGCCAAGGTGCGTGAATCTTTCTCCGTCTGTCTCTGGTAACTCATGTATACTGGGACAGGCTGAGAGATCGGACGAGGCCACGGGGCGGGTGCGTGAGCTCGAACACGCTGTTAACGCCCTGGCAGAAAAGCTCAAGCTCGCGAAAGCTGAGGCGAAGGTAATAAACTTTCCTGTTGATATGAGGCTATGCTAAGTGCGTTTCAGTCCAACTCGTCTGGTCGCGCTCAACCAAAACGCGGCGCTGCAGCGCCCATTGCAACGGTGGCCTCCGACCAAGCCAATAGCCCTCAACCAGCACCCGACGCACCCACCGCACACGCCACACCCACTTCGATTTCAGCACCTATCCCGCAACCGACTTCAGATACAGTTGTGGGCGCATCCACTCCTCGTCGCACCTCGCGCAAGCGCCCGAATCCGCACTCGGCTGTCGACACCTCCAGCTTACCTGGCCCATCGTCCGGAAAGCGCCAGAAGACGCTGACTGATCCTCTGGCCAACTGGGAGATGGAGGATCCCGACACGAAGGAGCGACTTACTGGGCACGAGTGGGTGAGGCGCTTTCCAAACGAGTTTGAAAGGTGCTACAAGAAGACTCACCGTGACTATGTTAACTACCTTGCGCAGTCGGCGACCGTGTAGTAGAATTAAATACAGAGCTCGATTGCCTTTGTAACTCGTTGAAGTTCCATCTTTCGTTGGCGAGTTTGATTCTTGAGGACCACAACTGGATGCTTGAGCCCGGAGTTCAACTACTGAATGCTAAGTTAGGTTTCACAACTTACAACTACAAGAGAGGCAAGAGGAATCACTGCAAAACAGCGCTTCGGATGCAGAGAGCACCCATGTAGTTCAATTGTCACCCGAAGGCAGCTAGAATATATTGTACAACCTGCAACGCACATAATTTAAGTCTTCTTATCTCTCATTGACTTGCTTGAGTTTGGGCACAAATTTATTCCAGTCCGAGTTGATACTCAAAGACAGAACTGCATGCCGGTCGATGGCTGGCTCGGCGTTGCCACAGTGTCCGCTGCTCCACGTGCCTGTTTGTCGAGGGTGTGCTGGTTGCGCGAAGTCATGTTTTGGTGAGGGCCCGCTGCATCTCGAGCTTGCAGCCTAAAAGACTTTGCATGCCAGTTTACCGAATGGATTGGATTATGAGGTTAGCTGTGCTGAGATTTGTAACACACCTTTGAGCAGAGTCATGCGCGCGGACAGACAAGAGCTGGAGATCCAAAGGCAAGTGTATAATTTGGAACTCTGAGTGCAACTTAGCGCATTTCAATAGGTTGGTAATCCGGACACTTACAATGCTTTCGGATCCGTATAGACCAGCATGGCACACAAAACACATGCTCATATGAACAAGATTTGCTGATAGATGAGCTGCGTGGGCCCTCGAAGAGAGTGGTTAAACTAGCGAGTTCAATGGACTTACCAATGCATGCATTGATTTGGTTGAGTGCATGTTAGGGTACAACCAACAAAGGTCGATGTGTTAAAATGCACCTGGTTACCATGGTTCCGACCCCGCGCGAAACAGTGTGTACATGCGGCGAGCTCATATGTGATTGTTGCACCGAAAGGTAAGCTGCGCCTGCAAGTTCATTTGAACTTGAAGTTACAGTCGAAGTGAAGACCTACTTACCTGTGTCTTAAAGTGCAGAATCACTTGACCATCGATACGTAGTCTGCGCGCACAAAGCGTCGAGTCCCCAGTGCAATGGGAATCTCCGAGTCCCCGAGGTTCAGCTGCAAGTGTGAGATAGACTCACCTGGTCGTGGCACTTGTTCAGACTAAACCGAGGCCGGCCGCTATCTATGCACCAACCAACTCGCATTTAGCATATAAAACAGCCTTAAAGTGTCGCATCGAGGCTGAACTAGCAGTATCAGTGCCCTGAAGTCCAGCCTCCAAAAAAAATGTACATGCGTGACATCCCAGTTGAAAAAAGCTAGCATTCGAGTTAAGGTCGGTGGAGGCGGGGGAGACTTGCAGACTGTGCTGAACAGCATGGAGGCCATACATATGGCATATAAAATAGTATCTAAGGTATCATTAGCAACGGCACGGCATGCCCTACCTCTGCACAACGCAAAAGACACTGTGCATTGACGCTGATTCAGCTTGATGACACTAAGTGTCACAGTGTGACCGCTCTGAACTATGTGTTGATTTTAGTGATGAAATGCTAGATCCTCGGCGAGAGCATGGCGGTCTCCATAATGCTTCAGGTAGCCCAGCTCTTTCAGCTCGTCAATCGCGATGAGAGCTATAAGCGGGGGACTTTGCTTTCGCGCTGCTGGATCATCCGGGGATTTCGGCGAGCAGGGCAGTGACGAATGTGACCATTGTGACGCTCTGACGCTCACTTGCGTAGATTAGATTAGGTCGGCCATAATGCTCCGTGATTCGGAAGTCCCGGACTCTCAGCCGAATATAATATGCGCGTACGCGGCGGGCTCCTTGGCGGGCTCGTTCATCTGACGAAGTTCCTCAATTGAGGCGGGTATGTTTCCCAGTTTGGCCTGGTCCGGGCTTCTGACGAACTTACATACGATGTGACGAACATGCTCGATCCTACGAAGTGACGAAGTATGGGGGGACTCACAATGTCCTGCGCTAAAACCATCGAAACTCAGGGGCGCAGGCACTAAATCCATCGAACTCGGCGCTCGAGCACTGTAAGTCGGACCAACCTTCATTTGATTTCGCTTTGTTCAAGTCTTCGCAGATCTCCCCGTTTGCGGCTATCCATATATTAAGCAGTCCGTACGCAGTATAGCTGAGTGAGCGATTCATCTTTTCGAAACCTCCGAGCTGCGACTTACTTGCAGCAGCGCCCAACGTGCGCTTGCAGCCTTTCAATCCCCACTCCAAACACGCCGCGCCGAATGCGATGATCAAGCTCGGTCAACTTCAAACTCTCAAGTCCTCGCAAACCAAGCTTCGACTCAAGCATCAACCGCGGCGCGCTGCGTGCGCCGCAGCACACAGTGCGCCAATCAAGCCCGAGATCCTTTGCCCAGCTTACGAGGCGCTTCAAGTTGGCCGAGGAATCAGACTCGCAGGAAGACGCAGGTAAGTTTTCATATTCAAACCCAAACATACACTCGCCGACTCGTTTCCAGCACCTCCGCGCGCGCGCTCGCCGTCGCCCGCCCGCCCTCGCGCTCGCGCTCGCAACGCCGCCGCCCCGTAAGCGGACCTGCACCATTCCTTCTTCCTCGGCTCAAGTCTTCGCAGCACGCACCCTCCGAACAGCGCGGCTTCAAGTGTCCTTGCGCTGCCCGCCCCAGACTCCCGTCCAATCCCCGCTGCGCCGTCGCATCTGGCGGGACCGCCCCCGATCGGCGCGTTCGGGCGCTTCGCCGTCCCCGCTGGCCCTCGGCGTATTCCGCTGCGTGCTGCGGGCTTGCATGCCGCGCGCGCTGCAAACCACTCGGCGCTTCAAGTCAGGCCCCGAGCTCAAACTCGCAAAAAAAAACACAAAGTCAGCCTTGATATTCAAACCTAAGCCTACATCCGCTGACTCGTTTCCAGCACCTCCGCGCGCTCGCCGCCGCCGCCGCCGCCGCACGCCCCACCGCCCGCCCCGCTCGCAACGCCGCCGCCCCGTAAGTCGACTTGCACCATTCCTTGTTCTTGCGCTCAAGTCTTCGCAGCGCTCCCTTCGACTTCAAAGCCTGCTCGCGCCGCCCGCCCCCGCATTATGGGCGATATACTGTGCAAAAATTCAGTGCATTTTACAGGGTTTTTGTTGACAACTTGCATCTTTATTCCGGACCTCGGTTCACATTTTCCTTCCCTGGCTGACATCTCCAAATTGGATCGCATCTGTTCGCAGCTGACATTATATATATTTAGGAATTGATTGAGATCAGTTCGGGTATTTCTCGGCTATCAGCTCATCTCGCAGGACCATGGTTTTACTGCTTCAGGGATGTTTCGGCCACTTCGGATGTTGTATTTACAACTCAGACTTTTATTTTGGGCTTTGTGGAGAGGACTTTGGTGAGCTTTCGTGAGAAGACAATGAAATCTGGGGTTTCAACCTCATTCATTTCAACAAGCATTAGAGATGTGAAGTAACATCCTGATCTTCACAAAAACTGAAGCAATGAGTAAAGAGGACTAGTCTAGGCTCAATGAGTCGACTTTTGAGGATGCAATAAGGTTTCATTCATGATATTGAGCGTATTTCCGCTTATAGATCTCGGCAGTGATGATGTGATCAATATTCCGATCAAATCATCAAAACATTGGGAATTTCTTCAACTCGAAGTCCCAAAGATGTAGACTTGGAAGTTGTAATCCCATGGAAATGAGTTGTTACTCCTGGGAGGAACCAGTTGCAAGCTGGATGGTTGAGATGTAAGCCAGTTGCGAAATGGATGTAGATGTAGCTCAAAACCCTGTATTCGAGCATAGGTTGTAACCAATTATTTTTTGCACAGTATATGTGCCATACCGCATCGCCGTCCAAAGTCGCATCTGGCGCGCCCGCCCCAAACGGCGCCGGACGGTCGCGCGCTTCGCCGTCCCGCTGGCCCTCGGCGCGCTGCGTTCCCGCATGCCGCGCGCGGACCGCGATCGCCGGCGAGCAGCGTGCGTGCGTTCGAGCGCGCGCGCGCGGACATCGCTGAGTCCGTTGCAGCGTTTCCGCGCGCGCCGCCCGTCCCGCGACCCGCGATGCGCGCGCGGACCGGGCTCTGACGGCGACGCACCGGCCCTGCCCCGCAGATCCGAGCGCGCGGCAGGGGGGATCGCGCTCGCCGCTCGCAGCCAGCCTCGCGCCTCGACGTAAGCGCCGGCGCGAGCGCGCGCTGCTCGGATGTACGGCCCCCGCGGAGCGACGTGGGTGGGCGGCTCGGGCAGCGCCGCCGGGTGCCGGGCGTCTGCGCTGCGTGCGCGAGCGGGCGCTTGATTGGGCGCCTGAACGGGTGCGACTTGGTGGGGAGCGGGTGGGGAGCGGGTGCGGCGTGGGAGGTCGTTGGGAACGGCGGCGGCGGCGCGTCGGGGCGGATTTGAGCGTGTGGAGGGAGGGGAGGCTGGGCTGAGGTACGTTGCGGCGGAGATCGTTGTGGAGGGTGGGGTGGTACGGGTCTGCTGACTCGCTTTACAGCGCCCGAGCGGCCGTACACCGCCTGCGAGGCGCGAGGCCGCTATGCGGACGTGCGCGCTGATTGACTGCGCGGGCACGTCCGCCTGGGATCGCGTCGATGCGGACCTGCGGCGTGCAGCGTTTGGCAACGAGCTCCCTCCACGCTCGACGCCGGCGGACGAGTGGCCGGGCTGCAGCGGCGGGCGAACGGGGGGTGTCGGCGCGGGGACGGGGCAGCTCTCGCCCCAGTCGTACGCTGCGGGCGCGCGACTCGGAGGCGGCGGGCACGGGCTGCTGTGCGGGTTGCCGTTTGCGGCGGGCGGGGCGAGGCGACGGCGAGGCGCGTTTTCGGGCGCTGTTCGGGGGGTTTGGGTCGTCGGAACGGGGCGGGAGGACGGAGGAGCCACAAGTCTAGAAAGAGTCAGTAGATAGTAAATAGAAGTAGGTAGGTACATACCAAGGTCGAGCAGCGGCGGCGGCGGGCAGCGGTGTGGCCCGAGGACGGGGACGACGGCGCTGAGTTGAGAGCGGCGGCGGGGCAGGGTGCGTCGGTAGTCGAGGACGGGGCTGGCAGTAATGCCCGAGCCGCGCGCGCACCCCGAGCGCGAATTCGCGGACGGGACTGTGCGCGCGGCACAGTGGGCGGGCGAGCATGGATGTGGTCGACCTGGGGTTGTGCACGGACCGTGCAAGCGAACGAGTCGCTGCGTTGCGCGAGGCGAGTCGGGTTGGTGTAGGGGAGAGAGGCAAGTCGATCGTCAGAGGAGGCGGTCGTCAAGGGGATGGCATGTGTGGTACACTGAGGATGGCGTTCCGCCGCGGGCTCGCGGATGGCAGTACCACCCTCTTTCCCGTGAGCTTCTTTATTGCTGGGGTTTGCAGGGCATGCGGAAGGACATTCGACGATGGCATGGTGGTCAAAGGAACGGTCCGGGCCGGGATTCCGGCGCACACAAGCATACACAGTCGTCGACACTGAGTCCTGGATCTGTACATACCGTCCGGCGTCAGGGTGACACTAGTCTCTCTTAAACCCCCTCGCTCGTAGCTCGTTCTGAGCCGTGACACCCATCTCCTCTTTTCTTTGGAACTCTTTTGAGCTTGGTCAAGATCCGGGGAGAGCAGCAACCATCAGCTCTTCATGAGGTTCCGCGCGACCATCGAGAACGCGAACACATTCTTCCGTGAGTATAAACACATCGATTACAATCAACTCAGCGCTCATCTGCCCTAGGAATCATCCAAGCCATCGAGAAGCTGCAAAAAAAGTGTATCATCAAATTCAGCGACGATGTTATGTGCATCATATGCAACAGCGAAGTGAACGAGGGTGGAATTCAAGTGTGGTCGTGCGTATAGCCGCGGCTCGCATTGTGACTTACTGACCCCAGCTCTAGTCAGATCAAGGTACACTCGCTCTTCACATCCTATCGCATCCAGTCGAACGCAGCGAACGTGATCATGATGTCCATGTCCTCCGAGGCCCTCCTCGCCACGCTCCGCTCCGCGTCCTCGTCCGCAGGCTCGTACGAGACCGAGGAGATCGTCATGAAGCTCGCAAAGAAGAACGACCAGGCCGTGCTCAGCTTCGAGATCAGCGGCACCACGCGCCAGGGCCGCCGCGTGCGCCTCGCGCACGACGTCAAGATCGAGGTCATGAAGCCCGCGGACGTCGCGGGCCTCAAGGAGCCCATGTGCCCCGACCCCGACGTGCACATCATCCTCCCCCCGCTGCAGAAGCTGCGCCCCATCGTCGAGCGCCTCCGGCCCATGTCCGACTTCCTCGCGGTGCG
The DNA here is from genome assembly GCA_029282135.1 of Mycena belliarum. NCBI lineage: Eukaryota > Fungi > Basidiomycota > Agaricomycetes > Agaricales > Mycenaceae > Mycena > Mycena belliarum. Next base: position 396,798 of record JARJCN010000044.1, on the reverse strand, counting down.
CGCGGACAACAGCGGCCGCCTGCAGCTGTCCATCCGCACCGACAGCGTCACCGTCGACACCGAGTGGCGCAACTGCAAGAACACGACCAAAGGTAGGACATACCCGAGCTGGCTTCCCGCGTCCCGCGTGCTCACCGCTCGGCAGCGGCGGCGGGCTCCCAGGAGCCGGAGGACGCGCGCGACCCCACCGCGCTGTTCTCCGTGCTCGTGTCGACGCGCAGCTTCTTCAAGTTTCTGAACAGCCACGTCGTGTCCACCACGACCATCGCGTGTACGAGCCCGGGCTTCCGTGCGCATCCATGCAATGCATACTCACTCGTTCGCAGGCATCTGCCAAAACCACTGCATGATCCTCTACGTCTACGTCGGCGACTTGGCGGACGCAGGCGGCGTGCTGACGTTCTACATCCCGGGCCAACTTGTCGAAGATTGAGGCCACCTATGTATACCCCCCCTTTTCAATGATACCCATGTTTGTTTGCCTCGGGCGAATGGGAAGTGTGGACTACTGATGCAGGCTTATCTCGTTTTCGCGATTGAACGCGGTCACGTGGGTCTGCCAGCTATACGCGCCACCGACTAAAGGTGCCGGTAGGGTCCAGAAATCGTTGTATTACAAACATGCATGTGTGTTTGGTTGGATCGCGCCGAAGCGGTCACGCCCGCGTCAAGGGAGCACAGCGTCCTTCTCGCCTTAGCGGGCACAGCCAGCACTTCTAGGCGGCCTTCTCTGAATGTTCGCCGGCCCCACGCCGTGTCCTCTCCCACCTTGGCAGTGATTTTGAACTTGTTTAAACTTTGCTGCGAGTCTCAAGTCAAAAATTCTATTTTTAGAAAATTCGGCGATAATCTCCCCGTCCCGAGGGTCGGCAGGCGTTCAGTGGAAGGGGTAGGTACGTAGGGAGGCAGGATCTACGATGCATCTCACCGAATCGCCGATGCATCTGCTATCGGTGCCTGGTGCGCGGTCGGTAAGCGGGCTGCAAGGGGCCTACCGGAAGCGCGGAGTCGGAGTCAAACTGGCGGTATCTAGGGTTAGGACTGAGGGAATGGGCTCAAAATGAAGGACTTACGAGCAAAAGGCGCTCACCCGAGATCCCCGAGCAGCAGCGCATTGAATGACTTTGCAGCGAAACCTTCGAAACAGCAGTGTTAGCTCTGCGAAACAGTCTGAAACAAAGCAGGGCAACCTTGAAGCGGCGCTACCTGGGATATGCGTCTGTCAGGGGAGCCCCCGCTCCGGCCCCCGTTCCGGTTCCGGTTCCGGTTCCGGTTCCGGCTCCGGTCTCCGCTCCGGCCCCCGACCCCGCCTCCGCTCCGACCTCCGCCCCAGTCCCCGTTCCCTCCGTCGCTCCCCCCGTCGCTCCCTCCGCCCCCGCTCGCCCGCTCCCGCGACCCCGCCGGAACTCCGGTTCCGGATACCACGTGGCCTGTGACCGCGCACGGGACCTATGCGCGTCACTCCGGTTGCTCCGATCACCCCGCGCACGTGCTACTAGTCAGTAGGTATTTTAGGCGGCTCCGGGCGTGGGAATCCTCAGACGTTCTTCTCTTCGGATTCCCCACGCCAGGTGCGCTATACTTGTACTTAGTAGCACGGCCTGTCAATTAACCTTCGGATTCCCCACGCCAGGACCCTTGACTTCTCGGGCCGCGTGGTTGCCCTTACAGCAGAAGAACGTCTTCTAGGGATTAACCGGTCAAGATTGCGAAGTTCGGCGTCGACGGCTCGGACAGCTCAGATAGCGCCCCCGCCTCACCCCATTCGAATCTTGCCCCCTCCTCCCCCCGCATCGTCGCCGACATGCCCGGCAGTACCCCCGTCGGAGCTTCCGGAGCTCCGGTTCCGGACCCGACCGCGGACGCCCGGATGTCCGCTATCGAGGCGAGCCTCGCGCGCTTGACCGCCCTGGTCACCAACCTACAACCCGCACCTGCTCCGGCCCCTGCGGCACCCGCTCCGGCCGCGAGTCCAGGCTTATTCCCGGAGTCCACCTCCTCGAACAAAACGGTCCTCCGACCGAACCCCCCGTTCGTCTTCGACGGCGACCGGACCCAAGGCCGCGCGTTCCTGCACGCGGTCCGGACGTACATCCGGTTGGTTCCGGAAGGCTTCCGGGACGCCTACGGGGATCCCTCCGAAGACAAGGCCATCCGGTTCGCCATGTCCTTTATGGCGAAGGATGCGGCGCAGCGCTGGGCCGAACGCCAGAGCGCCAAGGAGCCCTTCCCCTTCCTTCTCTGGGAGGACTTCGAGCGGGAGTTCCGCCTCCGGTTCATCGAGGAGAACGAGCAGGACCACGCCCTGCACAAGCTCGAGTCCCGCGCGTACCACATGGGCAACCGGGACATCTACCGGTACACCGACGACTTCGAGGACCTCGTCGACCTCGCCGGCTTCGAAGACCAGCTCATCAAGGTCACGAAGTACAGGACCGGACTCGACCCGGCGATCAACCTCGCTATCACCGGCTCGAGCGACCCTCCGCACCTCGAGGACTACCCCGGCTGGCGTCTCCGGGCGTACCGCCAGTACGAGTCGATCCAGCGCTCGAAGATCGGCTCGACCGGAACGTCCGGAAGGTCCGCGCACGCCCCGAACCGTGCCCGGATGATCCCGGTTTCCGTCCCGGCCGCTCCCTCCGCCCCTCCGAGGTTCGCAGCGCCCCCGGTCTCCGCTCCGGTTCCGATGGACGTCGACCGGACCCGCGCGCGCGCTGCCCCCCGTCGCGGTTGCTTCCGCTGCGGCGACCCGAACCACTTCGCCCGGGACTGCACCGTTCCGGTCGACATCCGCGCGGTCGACGTGCTGGATGAGGTGATCCGGCAGCTAGACGGCGAGCTGCTGGAGGAGCTGCTGGCTCGCGTTGCGTCGTCCGAGGCCGCCGCGCAGCATTCCGCTGCCGCGGCTGCTCCTGGTCCGGAGGATTTTCCCCTCCGCGACGAGTGAGCAGTGCGCCCTCGTTCGCGTCCCCCAATCGTTTCGCCGTCCTGTGTAATGAGTCTGACAATATATCTCTTGCACCTTCCGAAACGATAGACGCACCCCCCAGCCCGGGCGCTCCTCCGGTTGCTCCGGTAGCTCCGGTTCCGGCCCCTCCGGTTCCGGTTGCTCCGGACTCCGGAACCGCTCCGGTCCCCCCGGCAATCCCGCGTGCACCACGGAAGCCCTCCTGGGAGCGAAGGCTCCCGAAGCGCTACACCGTCGCGGCAATCCCGGCTCCCAACTCGCTGCACCTCCCGCTCGAGTTCACGTCCACCGATAGTGCTGCGAAGCTCTCGACCAACGGGCTCGTGGACTGTGGCGCGACTTCCGAATTCATCGACTCGGAGTACGTCGCTGCCAATCAGTTCCCGGTCCGACGGCTTTCGCAGCCGATCCCGGTCTTCAATGTAGACGGCAGCCCCAATGAGGCCGGCTACATCCGGGACATCGCGGACGTGGTTCTCACGTACAAGGGCCACAGCGAGCGCGTCCAACTCGCGGTCACGCGCCTCGGCAAGGAAAAGCTCATCCTCGGGTATTCCTGGCTCCGGAAGCACAACCCGGAGATCAACTGGGAAACCCGGGAGGTCAAGATGAGCCGCTGCCCCGCCGGTTGCGCTACGTGCACCACCGAGGCTCGTTCCGAGCGCCGTGCGGCTCGCTCCGCCGCGCAGTTGCTCAAGCGGCTACGCTCCGGTCCGGTTCCGGCGATCTGCGTCGTAGACGTGGAGGACCGATCGGACGAGGACGAGGATGACTCCGAAGACCCTCCGGGGCCTCCGGAGAATGACTCCGAAGACTCCGGTACCGAGGACGACGACTACCAGATCGAGGAAGGGGACCGGATATTCTATACCCGGTTCACCCCTTCCGAAGACATCCGGGCCACCGGAACCGTTTCACAGCGGTTAGCGGAGGCGTTCGCCCGGAACTCCGCGCCCCCTCCGGACACCATTCCGGAATGGGCCCGGGAGTTCGAGGACGTCTTCAACCGGGAGTCGTTCGACTCGTTACCGGAGCGCCGGACATGGGACCACGCTATCGAACTCGTCCCGGATTCGAAGCCCGCGAACTGTAAGGTCTACCCGATCTCTCCCCTCGAGCAGCGCGAGCTCGACGCGTTTATCGAGGAGGGATTGGCGACCGGACGGATCCGGCCTTCCAAATCCCCGATGGCGTCCCCCGTCTTCTTCGTCAAAAAGAAGGACGGAGGCCTCCGGTTCGTCCAGGACTATCGCGCGCTCAATGCGATGACCGTGAAAAACCGGTACCCGCTCCCTTTGATCAACGATCTTATTAATCGATTGAAAGGAGCTCGGTACTTCACGAAGCTGGACGTCCGGTGGGGTTTCAACAACGTCCGGATCCGCGAAGGCGACGAGTGGAAAGCCACGTTCCGGACTAACCGGGGACTCTTCGAGCCCTTGGTGATGTACTTCGGCCTGACCAACTCCCCCGCGACCTTCCAGACAATGATGAACGACATCTTCCAAGATCTCATCTTGTCCGGGGACGTCATGATATACCTCGACGACATCCTCATCGCCCATTCCGACCTCACGCGCCACCGGGAGATCGTCCGGGAGGTCCTCCGGCGGCTCCGGGAGCACAAGCTCTACTTGCGCCCGGAGAAGTGTGAGTTCGAGAAGTCGTCGATCGAATATCTCGGGGTGATCGTCTCTCACGACCACGTGGAGATGGATCCGGTCAAGGTCGCCGGAGTCGCCGCTTGGCCGGTCCCGGAGAACAAGACGGACGTGCTCCAGTTCGTCGGGTTCACGAACTTCTACCGGAGGTTCATCCGGGACTTCTCCGACATCGCCCGGCCCCTGTTCGACTTGTCGAAAAAGGGCACCGCGTGGCGTTGGAGCGAACCGGAGGCCACCGCTTTCCAGGCGCTGAAGGACGCGGTGACCACGGACCCCGTCCTGATCCTTCCGGACGAGGCCCGGCCGTACCGGCTCGAAGCGGACAGCTCCGATCGGGCTTCCGGCGCGGTTCTCTCTCAGGAGGGTCCGGACGGGAAGTGGCATCCGGTAGCGTTCTACTCCAAGAGCTTGAGTCCGGTCCAGCGCAACTACGAGATCCACGACAAGGAGATGCTCGCGATCGTCCGCGCGCTCGAGGAGTGGCGACACTTCCTCGAGGGCTCGCAGCATCCGGTGGAGATCTGGACCGATCACAAGAACCTGGAGTACTTCCGGAAGTCGCAGAACCTCAACCGGAGGCAGGCGCGGTGGTCGCTGTACCTGTCCCGGTTCGACTTCACGCTGCACCACAAGCCCGGGCGCCTGATGGGGCGACCGGACGCGCTGTCGCGTCGCCCGGACCACGGAGCGGCTCCGGACAACCAGGACGTCACCCTCCTGTCTCCGGAGCTCTTCCATGTCCGCGCGATCGAAGGTGTAGTGGTGACCGGACCGGAACGTCCGGTGCTCCGGGACATCCGGGACGCGCTTGCGCGTGGTCCGGACCTCGAGGACCCCCTCGCTATCGCCGCGCGAGAGGCCCTCAACGTCCGGGGCTCCCGGTCGCTCCGGTCCGCGGAGTGGCGTGTGGACGACGGGCTGCTCTACTTCCGCGGCAAGATCGTGGTCCCCCGGGATCACGACCTCCGACGCCGGATCTTGGAGCAGCACCACGATACCCGTCTGGCGGGGCATGCCGGCCGCTTCAAGACGTTGGAGCTCGTCTCCCGGAACTACTGGTGGCCCCAGTTGTCCCGACACGTCGGCCGGTATGTCGCGACGTGCGACTTGTGTTGTCGCACGAAGGCGCTCCGGAAGCTTCCGGTCGGTGAGTTGCACCCGACGGAGGTTCCGGAAGAGCGCTGGAGCACGGTTTCGGTGGACTTCGTCGTCGAGCTTCCGGAAGCTCACGGGTACGACGCGGTGATGGTCGTCGTCGACGCGCTCGGGAAGCGCGCGCACTTTAACGAGTGCCACACGACCCTGGACGCCGTCGGAGCTGCGCGGTTGTACTACCGGAACGTGTGGAAGCTCCACGGGACCCCGGAGAAGTACATCTCCGACCGGGGTCCGCAGTTCATCGCGGAGTTCACCCGGGAGCTGTGGCGCCTCATCGGAGTCGCTCCGGCGACCTCCACGTCGTACCACCCGCAGACCGACGGTCAGACCGAGCGCGTTAACCAGGAGATGGAGCAGTTCATCCGGCTTTTCACTAACTACAAGCAGGATGACTGGGACGAGCTCCTTCCGGCCGCCGAATTCGCCTACAACAACCACATCCACTCGTCGACGCAGCAGGTCCCGTTCATGACCGACACCGGACGGCTCCCCCGGATGGGGTTCGAGCCGAACGGGCTGCGCTCGAAGGTGGAAGCGGTTAACGAATTCCGCGACCGGATCGCCTCCGGAGTTTCCGAAGCCCGGGCGGCGCTCGTCAAGGCTAAGGAGGAGTATAAGCGGTACTACGATCGCCGGCGCACTCCGGCGCCGGAGATTAAGGTAGGCGACCGGGTCTGGCTGGACGCCTCCGACATCCAGACCACTCGCCCTTCCGCTAAGTTCGCGCACCGCCGCTTGGGGCCCTTCCGGGTGCTCCAGGTCATCGGGCGGGGCGCGTACAAGCTCGAGCTCCCTCCCCGGCTTTCGCAGCTCCATCCGGTCTTTCCGGTCGTCAAGCTTGAATTGGCTCAGGACGACCCCTTCGAGGGTCGGACTGGCTATGACGAGCCTCCGCCGGTCCTCCGCGCTGCTCCGGACGCTCCGGACGCTCCGGGCGCCGCTCCGGACGAACCACCCGAGTGGGAAGTCGAGGCGATCGTGGACGCGAAGTACCGGTGGGGCTCGCTCTGGTATTTCGTGCAGTGGAAAGGTTATAATTCCTCTCATGATTCGTGGGTTAAACACTCCGACGTTTTCGCTCCGGAACTCGTCGCAGATTTCTACCGGAAGTACCCCGCCGCACCACGCGCCATCACGACCGCCACCTTCGACTCCCTCCCCTTCCGGGACCCCGACGTCCATGTCCGGACGATGCGTCGAGGCGCCGCATTCCAAGGGGGGGATGGTGTCAGGGGAGCCCCCGCTCCGGCCCCCGTTCCGGTTCCGGTTCCGGTTCCGGTTCCGGCTCCGGTCTCCGCTCCGGCCCCCGACCCCGCCTCCGCTCCGACCTCCGCCCCAGTCCCCGTTCCCTCCGTCGCTCCCCCCGTCGCTCCCTCCGCCCCCGCTCGCCCGCTCCCGCGACCCCGCCGGAACTCCGGTTCCGGATACCACGTGGCCTGTGACCGCGCACGGGACCTATGCGCGTCACTCCGGTTGCTCCGATCACCCCGCGCACGTGCTACTAGTCAGTAGGTATTTTAGGCGGCTCCGGGCGTGGGAATCCTCAGACGTTCTTCTCTTCGGATTCCCCACGCCAGGTGCGCTATACTTGTACTTAGTAGCACGGCCTGTCAATTAACCTTCGGATTCCCCACGCCAGGACCCTTGACTTCTCGGGCCGCGTGGTTGCCCTTACAGCGTCGGAATGCCAAAAAAATAACAGAAAATAGGGGTGTCCACCCGAGATCCCCGAGGACGGCGTGTTGAAGGGTGCTGAGGAGCCTCGGTGCACTAAGACAAACATATAAGGTACGTATATGGAATCAAGAAGAATTGAACATACCGATTATGTCCCCAATGCGCGTCAAGCAGTGGGGGCAGCAGCGGCCCTGCTCGCAGGGGTGCCCACACTCGAATCGATTTTTTTGAGGTTGGCAGGAGGCGCATCACTGACGGCGTGCTCGTCGGAACCCGAAAAATCGAAGAAAAATGACATCGGGCTCGGCCGAGATCCCCGGGGACGTTTTCCAGCGGCGTGTTGAGGGATTTGAGTGTGAGCTCGCTAGAATAGAGCTGTAAGAAGAGTTCAAACATAGAATGCATTGTTTCAACATACCAACAATGTCCCGGATGCGCGCGCGGCTCGTTTGCGGGAGTGCGAAATCATGGATCGATTTTTTTTGGGGGGGGGCAGCAGGAGGTGCATCACCAATGGTGCGCTCGCCGGGACACAAAAAATCGAAAAATAAATCCTGTCGGGCTCAGCCGAGATCCCCGGGGACGTTTTCGAGCGGCGCGTTGAAGAAGTTTGAGTGTCGGCATACTAGAATGGACCTCTCAGAATCCGAAGATCAAGCGAAATGATTCGACACACCATCAATGTCGCCGACACGCGGCAGCTCGCTCGCGGGACCACCAAAACCTGCCTCGATTTTTTTGAGGGCTGCGCGGACACTTGAAGTGTTGCACACGGGATGTCGGGGACCGGTAGAGCCGATGAGGGTGGTTGCGGGACGTCCAAAACTTGTATCGGACCGAATGTAGCAAAGAACCCGAGCCGGAATGACACTGAACAATGAACATGGCAACTTGAATGAGAACTTCGTGTTGACCCAGTCACGGGATCACCAAAACTGGAATCAAAATGGCGCCGAGGGGGCGGGATGCGAGGCGGATCACGGCAATGGGGCGAAACATCCTCGGTGAATGCCGACGCAACCGGAAGTAAGTACCCAGCGCGCTAATATAAGATGTTAGGACACAGCTGATAGATGCAACGTTTGAACATACCAGAGACACCGCCGCAGCGCATCACTGACAGCGCGGGGAGCACCGAAAACAGAAAGAAGTCGGTGGCGGGGCCGCGGGGCCGGGGGGAGTCTCAACGCCATGATCAACGGCCGGGGCGCTATCGGACAGCATCAGTAAGGAGTAGAGAATAGACTGTGCACAACTGAACTTACGTGGAGGACATCACAGCGGTGGGGGGACTGCGAAAAATCGACTCGGAATTTGGAGGATAACCCCGACGCGTCAAAGCGGCGCGGGGACGTGGGCCAGAACGTTGACGGCGGCACAGAACGTTGGGCACATCGAAGCGGGGACCACGAAATCTTAAGAAGTCGGAATTGTGCCCATGCTGCGACCACAACGCGAGGAATGATAGCGGCGGTGACGCGTCAGGGTGCCGCCGCCGCCGCTGACGCACCAGGCACATCACACCCATGCCGTGCCCGCGCCAACACATTGTTAAACACGTCGAGCAGGTCAAAACAGCGTAGATCTGCAGTATAAAAATTAGTTTTGAGTCGCAAAATGAGTCATGGGACTTACCAAGTCATGTCGCCGCTCGAGCGGGATTGCGAACAATGCGCCCGAGTTTTGATGGCAGCGCGACACGTCGGGCGCATCAGAGCGGTGACCGGGCCGCGAAATATGGGGTCAGAATCGTGGCCGTAGCGCGGGCGCGTCGGCAGCACAACGACAGTGGCGGAAGTCTAGAATCTTGAATTGGAATGGCACCGGAAGCGGCAAGGGGTCCGGGTGCCGCCGACGTGTCAATTGACCATACGGCGCAACTAACGCGCCGGGCGCATCAAGCCCACGGCGAGATCGAATCGGGTTGAAGCCGACACGCCGGACAACACGGGAGACACGTCGAAAACGGCAGAGATCTGCCTTAATAATGAGTTTTGAGCTGAAATGAAAATTCATCGGACTTACCAAGGCTCGTCGCAGCCGCAGCGGGATTGAGAGCGCATTATGCTGCTCGCAGGAGGCGCACGACGCGTAAGGGGATGCGCCGCTTGCGGGGGGCCGGCGCCGATGCGCTAGAAAGTGCGTGGAAGAATGGTGGCGGCGGCGTTGGCATCGAACCAGCGGCAAGATCGGGGTCGGCGGCGTCAAAAACGGCATAGATCTGCCAGTGGGGACAAGCCACGCATGACAAGACAACTGAGCCGGCTCGAATGCCTAAACAGGTATGAGCATGAGCACTGAGTGACAAGCGCAGCGACACATCCTACAAGCACAGGGATCTTGAGGTGCATGACTCGGCTGCGAAGGCCATCCAAGACAGTGGTGAGATGCTTGAGGAGACCGGCAGGAGCTGCGGTAGCGCTGTTGCAGCGGAAAGAGGGAGGGCAGAATGAGAGGGATGGCGACGGTGGTGGTATAAGGCAAGACTGAAGGTGTGTTGTGTTTGGTTGTCTTCCCACCCATCTGAAACATTCAACAAAGCTATTTCTGTCAGTGTTCAGCCGCATCAACTCCCCCCGCTTATTCGTTGATCGGGGACCTTGCGCGACTTACCCTCATTCGTATTTCTGACAGAGGCAACGGCCCCTACTACATAGACCTTCCGGAATTAATTCAACATTCAGTTTGTTCAAGTGCAGTTCAACTAGACTTAGTGCTATTTCTGCTTATCTTTCCAGGCTGCTTCAGGCTACTTCAGGCTTATTTTGAAGACTTATTCTGCACTGAAGAGAGCGGTTAATTCCTCGGATGTGATAGGTCCCTATTCGATCTTGCACAAATACTATAATTGAAAGATATTGAAATATAAATACCATGGCAGGCCGGTCTTGAATGGGATCTGCAAGATTTATTTATCTATCTGGGTTCTGGGCCGAGTCCCCCCATACTTCGTCACTTCGTAGGATCGAGCATGTTCGTCACATCGTATGTAAGTTCGTCAGAAGCCCGGACCAGGCCAAACTGGGAAACATACCCGCCTCAATTGAGGAACTTCGTCAGATGAACGAGCCCGCCAAGGAGCCCGCCGCGTACGCGCATATTATATTCGGCTGAGAGTCCGGGACTTCCGAATCACGGAGCATTATGGCCGACCTAATCTAATCTACGCAAGTGAGCGTCAGAGCGTCACAATGGTCACATTCGTCACTGCCCTGCTCGCCGAAATCCCCGGATGATCCAGCAGCGCGAAAGCAAAGTCCCCCGCTTATAGCTCTCATCGCGATTGACGAGCTGAAAGAGCTGGGCTACCTGAAGCATTATGGAGACCGCCATGCTCTCGCCGAGGATCTAGCATTTCATCACTAAAATCAACACATAGTTCAGAGCGGTCACACTGTGACACTTAGTGTCATCAAGCTGAATCAGCGTCAATGCACAGTGTCTTTTGCGTTGTGCAGAGGTAGGGCATGCCGTGCCGTTGCTAATGATACCTTAGATACTATTTTATATGCCATATGTATGGCCTCCATGCTGTTCAGCACAGTCTGCAAGTCTCCCCCGCCTCCACCGACCTTAACTCGAATGCTAGCTTTTTTCAACTGGGATGTCACGCATGTACATTTTTTTTGGAGGCTGGACTTCAGGGCACTGATACTGCTAGTTCAGCCTCGATGCGACACTTTAAGGCTGTTTTATATGCTAAATGCGAGTTGGTTGGTGCATAGATAGCGGCCGGCCTCGGTTTAGTCTGAACAAGTGCCACGACCAGGTGAGTCTATCTCACACTTGCAGCTGAACCTCGGGGACTCGGAGATTCCCATTGCACTGGGGACTCGACGCTTTGTGCGCGCAGACTACGTATCGATGGTCAAGTGATTCTGCACTTTAAGACACAGGTAAGTAGGTCTTCACTTCGACTGTAACTTCAAGTTCAAATGAACTTGCAGGCGCAGCTTACCTTTCGGTGCAACAATCACATATGAGCTCGCCGCATGTACACACTGTTTCGCGCGGGGTCGGAACCATGGTAACCAGGTGCATTTTAACACATCGACCTTTGTTGGTTGTACCCTAACATGCACTCAACCAAATCAATGCATGCATTGGTAAGTCCATTGAACTCGCTAGTTTAACCACTCTCTTCGAGGGCCCACGCAGCTCATCTATCAGCAAATCTTGTTCATATGAGCATGTGTTTTGTGTGCCATGCTGGTCTATACGGATCCGAAAGCATTGTAAGTGTCCGGATTACCAACCTATTGAAATGCGCTAAGTTGCACTCAGAGTTCCAAATTATACACTTGCCTTTGGATCTCCAGCTCTTGTCTGTCCGCGCGCATGACTCTGCTCAAAGGTGTGTTACAAATCTCAGCACAGCTAACCTCATAATCCAATCCATTCGGTAAACTGGCATGCAAAGTCTTTTAGGCTGCAAGCTCGAGATGCAGCGGGCCCTCACCAAAACATGACTTCGCGCAACCAGCACACCCTCGACAAACAGGCACGTGGAGCAGCGGACACTGTGGCAACGCCGAGCCAGCCATCGACCGGCATGCAGTTCTGTCTTTGAGTATCAACTCGGACTGGAATAAATTTGTGCCCAAACTCAAGCAAGTCAATGAGAGATAAGAAGACTTAAATTATGTGCGTTGCAGGTTGTACAATATATTCTAGCTGCCTTCGGGTGACAATTGAACTACATGGGTGCTCTCTGCATCCGAAGCGCTGTTTTGCAGTGATTCCTCTTGCCTCTCTTGTAGTTGTAAGTTGTGAAACCTAACTTAGCATTCAGTAGTTGAACTCCGGGCTCAAGCATCCAGTTGTGGTCCTCAAGAATCAAACTCGCCAACGAAAGATGGAACTTCAACGAGTTACAAAGGCAATCGAGCTCTGTATTTAATTCTACTACACGGTCGCCGACTGCGCAAGGTAGTTAACATAGTCACGGTGAGTCTTCTTGTAGCACCTTTCAAACTCGTTTGGAAAGCGCCTCACCCACTCGTGCCCAGTAAGTCGCTCCTTCGTGTCGGGATCCTCCATCTCCCAGTTGGCCAGAGGATCAGTCAGCGTCTTCTGGCGCTTTCCGGACGATGGGCCAGGTAAGCTGGAGGTGTCGACAGCCGAGTGCGGATTCGGGCGCTTGCGCGAGGTGCGACGAGGAGTGGATGCGCCCACAACTGTATCTGAAGTCGGTTGCGGGATAGGTGCTGAAATCGAAGTGGGTGTGGCGTGTGCGGTGGGTGCGTCGGGTGCTGGTTGAGGGCTATTGGCTTGGTCGGAGGCCACCGTTGCAATGGGCGCTGCAGCGCCGCGTTTTGGTTGAGCGCGACCAGACGAGTTGGACTGAAACGCACTTAGCATAGCCTCATATCAACAGGAAAGTTTATTACCTTCGCCTCAGCTTTCGCGAGCTTGAGCTTTTCTGCCAGGGCGTTAACAGCGTGTTCGAGCTCACGCACCCGCCCCGTGGCCTCGTCCGATCTCTCAGCCTGTCCCAGTATACATGAGTTACCAGAGACAGACGGAGAAAGATTCACGCACCTTGGCATCTGCGCGCGCAGCCTTGAGCTCCTCTTTGGTTTCCGAAAGCTCTGCCTGGACGGAGACGACAGTCGCATCTGCCACGTGAGCGCGTTTTCCCTTGTCGAGCGCTCGAGTTCGCCGCGCGGTTCGGTCTGCAAAACGATCGGTCACCTCATTCCCAGAGTTTCGGGAGAGCCCTGTCGACATGCGACCCTCGATTTCTTGGGCTCTCCGAATATCAAGTTCCTCGTACCTAAGTCAGGGTCAAAACAGGATAAATATATTGTGAACCGCAAGCTTACTTTCTGAACGACTCAATGATGCCCATCGAGATGCCCGTCTGGGAGTTATTCCAGGCATGTTGCGCTTCGCCGAGGTTTGTCGTGGCCTCCATCGTATTCCACTGTTCGAGCGGAATTTTGGATAAGCAATGGATAAAGCCGGGCAAGAGCCAACGATGCATTAGCTTGTGATCCCACCACCCTAAACCGTGGTTGAGCGCAAGTGGAGTGTACCAAGGGAGAGGAAGAATTGGCATACGTTTGATGACGCCCTGAGGATCAGGCAGCGTCGGGATCCAGACCTTAAAGACCTCGACTTCCTCGGGTGTCTTCAAGTATCTGACGTCGGATATGCGTTTACGATCTGCCGGCGAGAGGTGTAAGAGCTCGGGAACACCCCTAAAAGTAAGTTTATGAGATCAAAGCACGGAATTGAACGGAAACAGTACCGGTTATAATGCGTATAGCAGAGCCGCAAGATGTACAGAAGGAGATGCTGGGGATCACCTGCAATTGCTGTGCGTACACTCTCTATATCTACCGTCGGGGCAAAAGCGTCCGCAAGTCCGAGCAGCGGTGCCGCCTCCATATCGGAGTTTAATCCCAGGACCTTGCCGCCCTTGTGAAGCCCCTTGAACTTGAGCTGTTTGCGGGTGAGCTTCAGGACGAGGCGAAGTATCTCCTCCCACACCGCCTTGTACGCCGCCCGATCGTGTACTTCCATCCAGACGCGCAGTACCGTGATTGCTATACAACAAAATAACGGTCAAGACGTTAATCGGTGTAGACAGAGTGATAAATTAATCGACGTACATTCCTTGATCCCTGCCAGCCAGCCATTGATCTCGAAAATCTGCATCTCACCAGCAACAGGTTTGAATGTAGTATCACAGTCGAGTGTGCGAAGATGGTGGATGAAGCAAAGGAGCTTGTGGTGTGCACCAAATATGATGCGTTTGCCGTCCCGGGAGATGGAACTGTGGAGGAACCTCTTCTCGTCGCTCAGCGTCTCTTGCTCGCTCAAGTACGACGCAACCTCTGAGATGAAAAAGCTCAGGAAAGAAAGTGAGGAAGCAAGATGGACGTACGCTGCCTGGTAGTCTTCCCCGTTGCATCACCCGGCACACCGTTCAACTCCGCTTTCACCTGCTGAACGAGGCGAGTTTTGGTGTCGCGACTGATCAAACCGGGATGGAAGAGGCCGGGTGTCTTGCCGTCAAGGAGCGCCTTCGTAGTCTCAGCTTCGCGTAGTCAGAATGATCGTGCGGAGTGGTTGAAATAGGGAGTACTTGCCGTTCTCGACTTTGGCAACAGTTGCCCCAAGGCCTATTCGGCGAACACATTCCCGATACCGCTCCGCTACGGCCGGAGTGCATTTGTTAGCAGGTGGCGGCGGATGTGTATGACCGGATGCTGGGGAAGGCACCACAACTGCCATTCTCGCGAGCTCCGGGTGCAGAGACTCGGAAGGGCAGAAGATATGCATCTTTGCGCTGCAGCTTACGGTCCTCACTTTGGCAATATAGGGCAATCCGCCCTTGTGGTGGTTGAAAGCTGAGGATAAAGGGTAAGAGTAAGTAGCAGAGAAGGAAGAGGCGGACTCACGGCATTGCGCCTTTCCCTTTCCTCCCGTTCTCCCAGAGACAACCCTCGGGCATTTGTCCTCGGTATCCGGTGCGTCATGGATAGGCTCACCGCTCATCGCCCTGAGGAGCAGGTCTTCAGGGACATGGTCGAGGATTCGTGCTTGTGAGTGGAACGAGCTTGCCATTAGCGCATCCTCGCGCTTCGAGCATAACAGGATATGATTTTTGCCACGGTCCGGCTTCGATATGATGAGAAACAGACAGGAAGATTATATTGGTAGGGGGCAACGTACCATTCTCAATTTGCGGACGGAGATGGATCCATCACAGCGCTCCCCATCGGCTCGAACACCGTTACAATGCCAACGTTGGAGCGAGTGATAGAATCTATCAGGCCGTGAGATGGGGTAGCGATAAAGAAAAAAAGATCATACGCTAATGTTCGACCGACATCAGTATCATCTTGCATCTCTCGGGTGCGGAGCGTGGCAGCCACAAGCTTCGCAGCAGGCTCTGGGTCAAGCTCGCGACGCTCCTCGTTCAAGAACACGGGATCAAGAGATTCGCACGCTACGACGCCGCTACATGAGGGAGTCGCCCGTCGACATGAAATCTTTTCCTCGCCGCTGAGACCAAAAAAAGATCCAGGCAGTTTCGCATCAACACCGTTGCGCGACCCAGTACTCCCACCATAAGAATGCGAGTCCTTGCAAAATAATCATCAGCAATCTCGCCCTGTGCGAATGGAATGTTTTCACCTGGGACCGGATAAGCTGATCCACGGTCGCATCTGCAGGTAAGTCATGCATAGTGGTGAAATCGACAAGAAATGCGGTGCGTTTCCGGTAGAACGGGAACTGAGAAGGACATCCCTTAACGCGATGGACAGCATAAACTTTCTGCTTATCGGTGAGGTTGATCCCGGCCGGAAACTCAACCACCTCCGACGTCACATCGTCATCCAGCCACTTCAATCCAGACGGCTTCCACGCCCATCCTAGACGTGAATCCATGTCCGGAGCCTCCCCGGCCAGGTCGTGTTCTGGTCCCGAGATAAAAACAGTTTGGGGCCTAAATATGAGAGAGCGTTAGGAAATTAGAGTGTGGATTTCAATGCAAAGACGTACGATTGTTTGCGCCAGTCAGTACCATCCCACGATTGAATTTCAACAGAGACCGATGGTGGGCTGCAAGAGACGAGGAAAGTTAGGGAAAATCTCGAGGATTGAATTAAACGGGCTGACCTTCCAGGTATGCTCAACGGCGCAACCGATACCGGCCGTGAGTCATGTGAGGAACAGTATCTTACGGTTCTCAGATGTAGAAAAGATGCGAAAATCTGAACGACGCACCGAGATGACCCCGCATCTTCACTGTAGATGCTGGAGGCTGGTGCGGAGCTAGAATTGATTAGCGAAATGTACCGGACGTGTAAGAAAGTCTTACCGGATTTCATCCATGAGAGCATCGATGCTAATATGGGGCATTCAGCAACAGGCAACAGAGAAAACAAAGAATCCGAACCCGTAACCATCATCAAAGAATTGGGAACTGCTTGATGATGGTCGAGTCGGCATTTCGTGAAAACTGCGCCAACAACGATGAGTGGAAAGCGTGGGGCGAAGGATCAACTCACTTGTACCCTTCGAAGAAATCTCCCGGATCGGAATCGGTGGAAGGAGGCCGTGTTGGAATTGACCGAGAATCATCAAAACTGCGGGGAAAATGTGTCAGTTGCGCAGATTCATGATCAACGTGCCGAACGATCGCACACCTTGCACCAAAATCATCCCAGGCTGGCTGGCCCGAGTTCCCATACCCCGGCATGCTCGCTTCGTGCGAAAATTGAGGGAGCCAAGACTGCGAGTATTGGCCGGTCGCGCGTATCGATGCGGCGGGGAACAGATCTGAAAAACAGCCATGATTCATAGCATTTGACATTCAGATGAATCATACGGACCGGGCGCAAGGAACCGCTGGCCGAAATCGGTACGATTGGTCGGTGCGAGTGATGTATAGCCCAGATCCACTGCGGGAAAGCGATTAGCGCGATTTGGGCATCGGCACATTGTATACGCACCAGGCAGTGTGAACGGGGTTCTCCCGGGAGCAGACGCCGCGTTGGAAGACGGCTGCCTATGGGAGGAGTGTCAATGGACGGCGATGGGGATCAGGAAACAAAGATGGAAGCGTACTGCCAGTCCTGCCATTGCGCCTCGGTGGCCTCGCTACCAGCGTCCGGGAGGCCGTGTAGCGGAAAATTCCAGCTGTGTGGATTCATCTGGGGACTGCGCAGGTCGTTGACCGCAGTGCTAGAAGGTGGGGGGGGGGTGGGGGATGGTGGTGGGATGAAAGAGAAGAATTGCTGAGCGTATCCGCAATCACGGATCAGGCTGCTGCCCCATTTGGGGTTCTGACGAGTCTGCAGCGGCTTCTGACGAACTTGCTAACCTTCTCGCCCAAGCGGCACGTTCCTACGAATCTGCTTGAGCCAAGCTTGAGCAATCCTTCGCTTACGGCTGATCTGACGAACCTGCGCCATCAAACGACGAACTTTCGCCATCAAGTGACGAACATCCTCATCCTACGAAGTGACGAGGCTCACTACGACTCCGCGCCGCTCCGACTTCACGCCCACTCGTCGCTGCGCCTCGATCAGCTGATTATCTATCGAGAGCATCGCACTGGTACGTCCGCTATCTATCTATTGCTCCTTTATATTGACTTGGATCTCAGTCCCACTAGTCAGCAATGGGGGACTTTGTTAGGACTACTATTGGTGCGTTGACTATTTTTCTATGGAGTCCTTCGTTCTGACTCGGTATCAGATTTCGACTCTAATCGAGTTCGAGTTCCAAGTCCGCGTCGGACTCCAGCTTCGAACCAGTCAAAGGTATGTTCATTATCTATCACACCCTTCATTCCGACTCAAAACCATTGGATGCAAGGCTAGTCCCACTCAAAATCGAAGCCCGCCGCTTGGGTCAAGGCTCTTTTTCTACTCCAGACGAGTTCCTGGTATGTGTTTCGCTGTCTAATCAACTTTAATTCTGACTTGAAGCATTAGATACAAATCTCGTGTGAATCTCGTCCCTTGTCTAAAAATCCGGGGTTCGCTCGAAGTAAGTGCTTCATTTTCACCACATCCTTCATTCTAACCTGAACCACTAGACTCGAAGTCTGATCCGACATGAACAGGGTAGATCTCGACTTCAGTTGGTAAGTACTGACTTGGTTTTCACTTCTTGCTTCGGCACGCCCATTGACTTTACTCCGCGTCTGTACTCGAGTCAAGTACAGCCACTTTGCACCTTTTCTTGTTTTATTCTGTTTCAAATATCACCGCCCATTCACTTTTACTGACTTTATCACACAGTTCAATTCTCGAGCACTCGGATTTCGAGTTGTAAGTGTTTTGAAGTCTATTATCTCTGATACTGACTCGGGGTACAGGTGCTCGAATATCGAGGCTACTCCGGATTGAAAGTCTTGACCCACCGCATGTAAGTCGGCCTTTCTATCCTGTCTTGAGTCGGACTTGGTACTCGACTCAAGTCCAATCACTTTTGCCTTCACAATTCATACTCTCCTTTGCATTTACTGACTTACTTCATACAGACTCTCGAGCATTCAAATGCCGAGGTAAGCCTTTGTACAAAGTCTATGTTCGATACTAATCTGGCAGCACACAGACCCTTCACTATCGACTTCGACTCCGAATCAGTGGCCTTCACCTGCACCCAATGTAAGTCCCTCTCTAATTCTTCGTTCAATTACGCTGATCAGCCTCTTTCTTGCATAAAGACTACACGTGTGACGATCTATTGGACTCGCGCGAGTTCTGCTTTGCCTCAACTCGACTTGGTAGGTAAGTAAGTTTGACTGGTCCATTAGATTAGAGCTTACTGACTTCAGGTTCTGGTCCCAGCCCGTTACCTCGTTCCAGTTCTGGGGCTTCGGATCGCACTCCTATGTTTATTGCCTTGCTCAGCGGGCTGACTTGAAGTAAGCTTCAACTCAATCTCATCGCATTAATGAGTTTCAGCCCTTTACTTATTCTCGCTCCAACAAGGTTCACTCGCCTTGCTTCGATTGACCAGCGCTGACTCTATTCAAGGTAAGCCTTGACTGTTGAATGCATTTTCGGTGTACTGACTTCGCTCTCCTTGCCCCAAACAGACCGGTATCAAGCGCTGGACTTCAGCGCTGAACGACTAGAGGTAAGTTCTCGAATAGTTTGTTAGAGATTCGAACACTGACTTGAAAGTACTGCTCGCGCTCAGAGACTGTTATTATGGCCGTACACTACGCTAGGTAAGCTCGCTCTAATCCAGTTCAACTCGCTCGACTGACTTGGTTGGTTAGATTCGTTCGGACAGAGCCCTTCCCTTTACTCGTACACTACACTAGGTAAGCTCGCTCTCATCTAGTTCGACTTACTTTAGCTGACTTGCTTAGATCTGGGTTAGCTGCACCAGGACCTTGGTAAAAGTTCGCTGTAGTCTAGTTTAATTTACTATCGATTGGCTTCCTTAGTTAGTTTTTGTACGAACTGAACGCAAGGACCATGCCCGGTACCTTGCTGGAGGTCAGTCGAACTGACTTTGGCTCCTAGACTCCGCGCTCGGACAAGGGCAAGGTCAGTTCGTTCTCATCTCATTCACCTCGCTTTCAACTGACTTGTTTACTTGGTGCATTATGACTTCGAACGGCTCCTTGTTGAGCGGTAGCTCACAGCTTCGAGCTCGGAGAAGGCCGAGAACATTGCGCAAGTTATGTTCGTTCTATCCTAATTCAACTCATCTTCAACTAACTTGCTTAGTTTATCAAGCGCGAGGACTTTGAACGGCTCGTTGAAGGGCAGTCGTACCGAGTTCAGAGTCATTTCATAGACTCCGATCTCGGACATTGTCAAGGTATGCTCGGTCTATACTAATCTAAGTTACTTCCAACTGACTTGCTCAAGGTCAGTCGTCGTCAAGTCCCAGTCAGCTCGCGCTGACCCCGTTTTTTTGGACCAGATTTTGCGCTCGGACATGGGCAAGACCATGCCCGAATGCCCCGCGACAGCAAAAACGCCGGAACTATGGTCGAGGTAGGCCCCATTCAATACAAATCAGTCCAACTGTTGACTTCGGCTTCAGCTTACTCACAATGGTTGACTTGAGGCGACTCAGCCTGAGCTATGGGCCTCGGTTGAAGGACATCGCGAGTCTCAAGCTCGCTCACTTACAGGTATGTAATCTAACCAATGTTCAAGTTTAACTTGAACCACGCCCGAAGCCATCCGAGGTAAGCCACCTCGGTCGAATTCTAACCATATTTTTCGCTAAGATCATTCAAATCCAGGCCCGCAGGTCCTGCGTCCATCGGACTCGGTGCTCGAACACTGTAAGTCGGACCAGCCTCAGCCATTTCTTTCTTTTTGCTCAAGTCCTCGCAGGTCTCCCCGTCCGCGGCTATCGCTCTATTGGTCTCGGAAGCAGTCTTTACGCAGCGTGAGCGATTCCTTCTACGAGCCCCTCGATTTACTTCAAACTTCTTACTTGCAGCACCGCCGCCTTTCAATCCCCACTCCAATCCCGCCGCATTCGATGATCAAGCTTCAAGCTCGACTGACTTCGAACTTTCGAGTCCTCGCAAACCAAGCTTCGACTCAAGCATCAACCGCGGCGCGCTGCGTGCGCCGCAGCACACAGTGCGCCAATCAAGCCCGAGATCCTTTGCCCAGCTTACGAGGCGCTTCAAGTTGGCCGAGGAATCAGACTCGCAAGAAGACGCAAGTAAGTTTTCATATTCAAACCCAAACATACACTCGCCGACTCGTTTCCAGCATCTCCGCGCGCGCGCTCGCCACCGCCGTCGCCGCCGCCCGCCCGCCCTCGCGCTCGCGCTCGCAACGCCGCCGCCCCGTAAGTCAACCTGCACCACCTTGTTCTTCAGCTCAAGTCTTCGCAGCACGCACCCTCCGAACAGCGCGGCTTCAAGCGTCCTTGCGCCGCCCGCCCCCGGACCCCCGTCCAAACCCCGCTGCGCCGTCGCATCTGGCGGGACCGCCCCCGATCGGCGCGTTCGGGCGCTTCGCCGTCCCCGCTGGCCCTCGGCGTATTCCGCTGCGTGCTGCGGTCTTGCATGCCGCGCGCTGCAAACCACTCGGCGCTCCAAGTCAGGCCCCGGTCTCAAACTCGCAAAAAAAACACAAAGTCAGCCTTGACATTCAAACCCAAGCATAGACTCGCTGACTCGTTTCCAGCACCTCCGCCCGAGCGCTCGCCGCCGCCGCCGCACGTCCCACCGCCCGCCCCGCTCGCAACGCCGCCGCCCCGTAAGTCAACCTGCACCACCTTGTTCTTCAGCTCAAGTCTCCGCAGCACGCACCCTCCGAACAGCGCGGCTTCAAGTGTCCTTGCGCCGCACGCGTCCGGATTCCCGCCCAATCCCCGCTGGGCCGCAAAACGGCGCCGTCGCATCTGGCGCGCCCGCCCCAAACGGCGCCCGAGTTCCCGCGCTTCGCCGTCCCGCTGGCCCGCGGCGTGCTGCGTCCCCGCATGCCGCGCGCGGAACGCGATCGCCGGCGCGCAGCGTGCGTGCCTTCGAGCGCGCGCGCGCGGACATCGCTGACTCCGTTGCAGCGTTTCCGCGCGCGCTGCCCGTCCCGCGTCCCGCGACCCGCGATGCGCGCGCGCACCGGGCTCTGACGGCGCCGCACCGGCCCTGCGCGCGAAGCGGGTCGCGGCGGCCCCGCAGATCCGAGCGCGCGGCAGGGGGGATCGCGCTCGCCGCTCGCAGCCAGCCTCGTGCCTCGACGTAAGCGCCGGCGCGAGCGAGCGCTGCTCGGATGTACGGCCCCTGCGAGACGACGTGGGTGGGCGGCTCGGGCAGCGCCGCCGGGTGGCGGGCGTCTGCGCTGCGTGCGCGAGCGGGCGCTTGATTGGGCGCCTGAACGGGTGCGACTTGGTGGGGAGCGGGTGGGGAGCGGGTGCGGCGTGGGAGCTCGGTGGAACGGCGGCGGCGGCGCGTTGGGGCGGATTTGAGCGTGTGGAGGGAGGGGCGGGAGGGCTGAGGTGCGTTGCGGCGGAGACCGTTGTGGAGGGCGGGGTGGTACGGGTCTGCTGACTCGCTTTACAGCGCCCGAGCGGCCGTACACCGCCTGCGAGGCGCGAGGCCGCTATGCGGACGTGCGCGCTGATTGACTGCGCGGGCACGTCCGCCTGGGATCGCGTCGATGCGGACCTGCGGCGTGCGGGGTGCGGCGGCGGAGGCGCAGTCGACGCTCGACGCTGGCCGACTAGTGGCCGTGCAGCGGCGGGCGAACGGGGGGTGTCGGCGCGGGGACGGGGCAGCTCTCGTCCCAGTCGTACGCCGCGGGGGCGCGACTCGAAGGCGGCGGGCACGGGGCGCTGGTGCCCTGGGGGATGCTGTTGCGGCGGGCGGGGCGACGCGACGCCGAGGCGCGTATTCGGGCCCTGTTCGGGGGTTTGGGTCGGCGGAACGGGGCGGGAGGACGGAGTCTCGTAGCCGATTGAGCCACAAGTCTAAGTAGAAAAAGTCAGTAGATAGTAGATAGAAGTAGGTAGGTACATACCAAGGTCGAGCAGCGGCGGCGGCGGGCAGCGGTGTGGCCCGAGGACGGGGACGACGGCGCTGAGTTGAGAGCGGCGGCGGCGCAGGGTGCGTCGGTAGTCGAGGGCGGGGCTGGCAGTGGTGCCCGAGCCGCGCGCGCACCCCGGGCGCGAATTCGCGGACGGGACTGTGCGCGCGGCACGGTAGGCAGGCGAGCGTGGATGCGGTTGTGCACGGACCGTGCAAACGAACGAGTCGCTGCGTTGCGCGAGTCCGAGTCGGGTTGGTGTAGGGGAGAGAGGGCAAGTCGGTCGTGAGAGGAGGCGGTCGTCAAGGAGATGGCATACAGCTGAGGTGTGGTACGAAAACGCTGAGGATGGCTTTCCGGCGCGGGCTCGCGGATGCCAGTACCACCCTCTTTCCCGTGAGCTTCTTTATTGCTGGGGTTTGCAGGGCATGCGGAAGAACATTCGACGATGGCATGGGGGTCAGTAACGGTCCGGGCCGGTGTCGCCGGCGCACACAGGCGTATACAACCCTCTTCCTCTAAGGCTACATCTGCCTCGAAGGAGAACAACAGGATATGAGGTTTCGCGCGACCATCGAGAACGCGAACACATTCTTCCGTGAGTATAAACACATAGATTACAATCAACTCAGCGCTCATCTGCCTAGGAATCATTCAAGCCATCGAGAACAAGGGGGTTCGAAGATAAGATATTTCCTTATATAGGGGGAGGGGGGGGGGTCCCCCCCGGCCCCGAAAAAAAAAATCTTACATTTTTACAAAGTTGGTCCTATCGCTTTGAAATGCACAAAAAACACATTGAGAAAAAAAGTGAGAAAATATGTATGGAAAGTTGACCAATTTCAACTCCCAGAAGGTATAGAAATCAATTGGGGGAATGCAATAAGGTTCTAGAGGACTCAAAGAAGACTCAAAACACGGAAATACACTATTTTGTGATTTCCTCCAAAAAAGTGCTGCTTGTGAGAATTGAACCGTGTTCCATCACATAGGTCACATGTCCGCTATGGCAGTTGACCAGAACCTGGTAGAGAAGTAAGTCTGAGGCCCAGGGCTGTTTGTAGTTGAAGGTGGATGATGTAGTTACAGTCTGTTTGAGCTTTGGTAGCCAACCGTGGCCGCTGAAGACTCAAATCCCAAAAAGGATCGCACGTGATGCTTACCAATCGCTTACGTGGGGGGGGGGGGGGGGGGTCCCTCAAGCCTTTGAAAAAAAAAATGGAAGGTATGTTGAGATTTTCAGTTTTTCGGAACCCCTTGATCGAGAAGCTGCAAAAAAAGTGTATCATCAAATTCAGCGACGATGTTATGTGCATAATCTGCAACAGCGAAGTGAACGAAGGTGGAATTCAAGTGTGGTCGTGCGTATAGCCGCGGCTCGCATTGTGACTTACTGACGCCAGCTAAAGGCAGATCAAGGTCCACTCGCTGTTCATGTCGTATCGCATCCAGTCGAACGCAGCGAACGTGATAACGATGTCCATGTCCTCTGAAGCACTCCTCGCCACCCTCCGCTCCGCATCCTCGTCCGCAGGCTCGTACGAGACCGAGGAGATCGTCATGAAGCTCGCAAAGAAGAACGACCAGGCCGTGCTCAGCTTCGAGATCAGCGGCACCACGCGCCAGGGCCGCCGCGTGCGCCTCGCGCACGACGTCAAGATCGAGGTCATGAAGCCCGCGGACGTCGCGGGCCTCAAGGAGCCCATGTGCCCCGACCCCGACGTGCACATCATCCTCCCCCCGCTGCAGAAGCTGCGCCCCATCGTCGAGCGCCTCCGGCCCATGTCCGACTTCCTCGCGGTGCGCGCGGACAACAGCGGCCGCCTGCAGCTGTCCATCCGCACCGACAGCGTCACCGTCGACACCGAGTGGCGCAACTGCAAGAACACGACCAAAGGTAGGACATACCCCAGCTGGCTTCCCGCGTCCCGCGTGCTCACCGCTTAGCAGCGGCGGCGGGCTCCCAGGAGCCGGAGGACGCGCGCGACCCCACCGCGCTGTTCTCCGTGCTCGTGTCGACACGCAGCTTCTTCAAGTTTCTGAACAGCCACGTCGTGTCCACCACGACCATCGCGTGTACGAGCCCGGGCTTCCGTGCGCATCCATGCAATGCATACTCACTCGTTCGCAGGCATCTGCCAAAACCACTGCATGATCCTCTACGTCTACGTCGGCGACCTGGCGGACGCAGGCGGCGTGCTGACGTTCTACATCCCGGGCCAACTTGTCGAAGATTGAGGCCACCTATGTATACCCCCCCTTTTGAATGATACCCATGTTTGTTTGTGAGTTTGCCATGGGAAGTGTGGATGCAGGCTTATCTCGTTTTCGCGATTGAACGCGGTCACGTGGGTCTGCCAGCTATACGCGCCACCGACCAAAGGTACCTCAGGTGCCGGTAGGAGAAATCGTTGTATTACAAACATGCATGTGCGTTTGGTTGGATCGCGCCGAAGCGGTCACGCCCGCGTCAAGGGAGCAGTGTCCTTCTCGACTTAGCGGGCACAGCCAGCGCTTCTCCCACTGTTGGGCGCACTCCTCTTGCTCGTACGCGCCCTTCTCTGAATGTTCGCCGGCCCCACGCCGTGTCCTCTCCCACCTTGGCACTGATTTTGAACTTGTTTAAACTTTGCTGCGAGTCTCAAGTCAAAAATTCTATTTTTAGAAAATTCGGCGATAATCTCCCCGTCCCGAAGGTCGGCAGGCATTCAGTGGAAGGGGTAGGTACGTAGGGGAGGCGGGATCTACGATGCATCTCACCGAATCGCCGATGCATCTGCTATCGGTGCCTGGCGGGCGGTCTAAGCGAGAGGCAGCAGGATCGGGGGCGTGCAGGAAGCGCGGAGTCGGAGTCACACTGGCGGTATCTAGGGTTAGGACTGAGGGAACGGGCTCAAAATGAAGGACTTACGAGCAGAAGGCGCTCACCCGAGATCCCCGAGCAGCAGCGCATTGGATGACTTTGCAGCGAAACCTTCGAAACAGCAGTGTTAGCTCTGCGAAACAGTCTGAAACAAAGCAGGGCAAGCTTACCTTGAAGCGGTCGCACCGGAATGCCAAGAAATCGAAAAACAACCCCAGGGACAGTCCCCGAGGAGGGCACGTCAAAGGCTGCTGAGCAGCGCCGGTAAGCTGAAATAAATTCCGTAAGTTGCATATACGGAACAGAAAAATTTGGAAAAATGTACCGATTATGTCCCCAATGTGCGTCAAGCAGTGAGTGGGGGCGGCAGCAGCCCTCTCACGGGAGTGCCAAAAGTCGGATCGATTTTTTTCAAGGGCGGCAGGAGGCGCATCACCGATGGCGCGCTCGTCGGAACCCAAAAAATCGAAAAAACACCTGGTTGAACTAGGCCGAGATCCTACAGAACCGGGTTTGAGTAGCGCGCTGGGGTTTGAGTCTCGGAACACTGAAATAACCCTGTTAGAGTGCAACCATGGACTAGAATGTTTGAACGCACCATGGATGTCCCCGACGCACGTGACGGCTCGGTCGCGGGACGGCCAAAACTTGAATTGACTCCTTTGAGGGCCGAGAGGAAACTTGGAATGGTGCATGTGGAAGAACAGGGACGGCACCGATGCGGCAGAGGCGTGAAGGCGATCACACAATGTTCGAAAATCGCATCAGAACAACGGCGCGTCGCGCCCGAGCGGGAGTGGCAGCGACGGCCTGGGCATGTTGAAGGTGGGGATGAGATCGGTCGGGGGATGCCCAAAACTTCAATCGGTATGGGTGCGCGCACCCGGGACATGAGGCGGGCCATGGCGGAATGCCCCGGTACTTGCCGAAGTGACTGCACAAAAATACCTAGCAAGTGTCAGAGCACAGCGGATAGACCAGAAATTTAAACGTACTAAATGTGAGGCCGACGCGTGCGGCACATCGTGCTCAAGGGAACATCGAATCCGGATCGAATATTGGGGGCGGCGGCGCAAGGCGAGGTGCTAATCCACAAGATCAATACTTGAAAGCAAATGAAATGTCAAAACTTACACGGGGGGCCGGGGCACGGCAGTGACGGGACCACGAAAAATCGGCTCGGAAGTTTCCGGCACCCCCGACGCGTCAAAGCGGCACGGAGACGTTGGCTGGAAACACAAATGATCCCACCACAATGTTGACAGGGGCGCGACAGGTCGGGCGCATCAAAGCGGAGTCGGACCGCAATGTCTTGAAGTGGAACAGCGGGGGTGGGTCGGGGGTATAACAGACGTAGCGGGATCACAAAATCCCAAACTAGGATAGCGGTGGCGGCAATATCGCGTTGGCGCAACAGAGCGGTGGCTGGATTGACGCGGCCGGCGCGCCGGGCGCATCAAATCCGCGGCGAGATCGGGTAGGGACAGCGCTGCTGCGTCAGAAAACGCGTCAGGCATGTCAAAAACGGCATAGATCTGCTTCAAATAGTGAGTTTGAGCTGAAAAGACAAGGTACGGGACTTACCAATGTGTGTCGCCGTTGCGGCGGGAACACAAACAACGGGGCTCGAGTGTTGAGGGCGGTGCTAACACATCAGGTGCGTCACAGCGGTTGGCGGAGCCCCAACTCCTGAATTGGGGTTGCGAGAGAAGCGCGGGCGCGTTGGGGCGTAAGAGCGGTGGCAGGAGCTCGGAAATTCAATTTAGAGTGGCGGCGGCCACGGTGACGCCGTGGGGCGGTGCCGACGCGCCAGGCGCATTGAAGCCATGGCTAAATCGAGCTGGGACAGCGCCGACGCGCCTGAAGCGTGTGAAACGCGTCGAAAACGGTGTAGATCTGGCATAAATAATGAGTTTTGAGCAGAAATAAAAAATCTTGGGACTGACCGAGGCTCGTCGCCACCGCGGCGAAATTGATGGCGAATCGCGCTGCACGAAGGAAGCGCACGACGCGTAAGGGGACGCGCCGCTCATGGGAAGCTACAATATTGAATAAAAACTTGATGTTGCGCAAGTGAATGTGGAATGTTGACAGAGGTGCAGACACGTCATGCGCATCAGACCAGCAAGCTCGAATCGGGCCAGCGCCTATACACTGGAAAGCGCGCGAGAAAATGCGGGCAGCGACGTTGGCGGCATCGAACAAGCGGCGAGATCGAGTCGGTGGCGTCAAGAATGGCATAGATCTGCCAAATAATAAGTTTACGATGCAAAAAGAGTCATGGGACTTACCAATGTGCGTCTCCACCCCGGCGGGATGCGTCAATCCAGAGAAGCGCGTGACACATATGCGCGCCACTCGCAAGGAGCCAGAATCTCGAACAAAGTACTGAGCAGTGCATCTCCATTGTTGAGTGAGGGTTGAGAAGAGATATAGTAAAGTACGGCACGTACCGTGCGCACGCAACGGCGCGTTGTCACACTACTTGGCAGCGTCGGAAGGTAGGGTGCTCCGCTGCGCTTGCGCGGAACCATAAGTGGAATGACCTTCTCGCGCCACCGATACACGGTGACGAGGGTCACCCACTGGCACTGATGGCGGGACCTTCAAGAGGTTTTGACTTGGGCATGCTGAGGGTCCTGAGCCAGCGCTCAGAGGCGTTGAGCTGCTTGAGGGAGCTGAGGTTGGGCTGATGCGGCGGGACGAGGGAGAGAATGGGAGGATGAAGTGGGCAGCGGTGGTATAAGTCAAGAACAAACATGTGTTGTGTTTGGTTCTCGGCAAACAGTTCACACACGCAGGCCAAAACATTCAACAAAGCTATTTCCGTTCATCCGCACCAACTCCCCTCGCTTATTTATTGATCGGGGACCTTGCGCGACTTACCCTCATTCTTATTTTTGACACAGGCAACGGCCCCTACTACATAGATCTTCCGGAATTAATTCAACATTCAGTTTGTTGCACAGTTCAACTACATAAACTTAAACCCTTTCTGCTTATTTTCCAGGCTATTTCAGGTATTTTTCCGACTTAATCTGCACTGCAGACAGCGGTCAAGCCCTAGAGCGTGATAGGTCCCGATTCAATTTAGCTAAGATATCGAAATATAAATACCATGGCAGGCCGGGTCTTGAATGAGATCTCCAATTTTTTTTAAAATCTGGTTCCGAGCCTAACGGTCTTGAAAAGTGTTGATAACAGCTATGGGAGCGAGAAGCCTAACGAAGATAACACACGAAGTGGGTTTGCCCCAAAGAATTGATACAATCTATCCTTTTGGTTGTATAATTAGCTGGGTGCACCCCAGCTTCTTCAGGGCCAAGCTCAAGTGCGGGCATCACTAGATAGCACTGAATTGAGAAGCCAGATGAGATTAATGGATCCACAAATAGAGCGGCGGAGGTGTGGGGTCGGCGATCGGTAGACCGGTAATTCCCGGGCAAGACCAAAATAGGTTTGGTTCAAGCCCGGGATGCACTGGGGGCTTTTAAGGCCAGAGACGGGCTCCGGGGGCTCGAAAATATGTGGTGCACAGTACGGGCCGACGCGTTCCGGCGGTGCCGAGCGTCGGGAGGGGCGCGAATTTTTTTTCGGCCAAAAATGAGCTCGTTCCGCGCCAAGCGTCATCGCCACCTGTCAATGTCAACGGCCGGACCGAGCGCCGTGAGCACATAGCGGCCTAATTGGGAAAGGCCGTCTCTTGCTCTCGAACCGCCATGTCGATTTTCGACGCCGGCGGCCCTCGGCCCGTAGGAACTCAAGATTCGAACCTTACTAGCGGGAGTACTCAATTTACGCATTCAGGGCTCTATCTGCGGTCTCCGTCGGCCCTAATCGAAGCAAATCCATTCTGAAGGCAGAACGGTATCCAAGGCTATAGTTGGCCCTAGGTGCGCCGCAAATCTATTTCTGTGGCGTAAATCCCTCAGCTGACGAATCTGCATTGCCTCCGCTATGCAGAGCCTATCAGAAACCAGCGAAGACGCGGCGAACTCGAAAATAGCGAAGTACGCATATTCGATGTTCCTGCGAGACAGGGCTCAATAGCTTTTGATGCACAGCTTCTATGCGAACGGCTGATGCGGGGCTACTGCGGATCTGCGATGTGCGTTGCTGCACCTCGCCGTTGACTCGAAACTAACTTCACCATCTTCTGCAGTACCCCCGGTACTGCGCTCGGTATGGCCCGCGCGCTGCGCCTGTACTTGGCGCGAACGCTATGTATATATCCCGTCCCCAGCCTCCGCTCAAAATTTGGGCTCTCCTCGCCGGATGGTGTGCAATATGCCCTGTGGTTCGTTTTGGGTGATACCCAAAATATTCGCTGCGGGGGTGGCTGGGCGCGGACGGCGCCAAGACTTTGGACCCACAGTCTATTGCTGGAAATGAACAAGGTCGCCGCTCAGATTGGATGCGCGAGGAAGCATTGGGTGACAAGGGCCGATTCAGGGTTTGGGGGCAAATCCGCTTCCAGAGGTTATTCTGGTCCCCAGGTGCGCCTCAACTCTACTCCGAGCTTCGATCTATATTCAGAAACACAGCCCGGCCAAATTCCCAGGTCGCCGCTTATCTATAAGTACTGGCGCACATCGCCGTTACCTTCACTCAACCCCCCACCTCCCTCTCCATCCCTCAACCAGTGGCTTTGAGGCGCTCCCCAGCGACTCTGCCACGTCGGCGCCGCTGTCTCGCCTGCTCTCGGCGCTCTCAGCGCCGCCGTGGGCATCGGGGTTTGGCGCTGACGTGTCTGAGCCACTCGGCATGGGCGGCGCACACGGGTCGGGATTCTGGCGGGAACAGGCTCGGGATTGAACGCCTATCGACGGCGATGTTCTTCGGTACGTCTCAGACCTCCTGCATCTCTTTCATTGACCTACTTTTAGCCCCTCGGATCTGACCCACTCGGTGTCAGCGCAGCGCGGCGGCGCTGCCCGCGCTCGGGCTGCGCGCTTCGGCATCCGGGTCATCAGCACACGTCGGATGTGCTCCGCCCCTCGCAGCTCGCGCCGTCATTCTATCCAGAGCCGCCCTCCTCACGCCGCCACTCTCCCGGACCTCCCGCTCGTTCGCTGCCGCGGCCGCCAGCACTCCCCGAGTTGCCGGACTCTCTTGTCTCCCCGGCGCATGCGAACCTCGACTTCAACGCACCGAGGGCACACCTACCATGCAAGTCCGAGCGCCGCCACATTTTCTATCACCGGTACACCCCACGTCCTCCGGCGTCTCCCGGACCGACCGGTATGACTGTCCCTTGTGGCATTCCTCCTCTTATGCGGGCCGCAGCGTTCCCCTGCTCCTCAGAGCCTCCCGCGTTGTCCCGAAGCGCCCCGACCCTCTTCCGACTCGCCGCTGCACCTCAATTCGTGGGACATGTACCAAGCTATCGCTCATTGGTGTGTCTACTACTATCCATACTCTATCACCGGTTTTGACTTGGGGCCGTCAGATTGCAATCGCGCCTCGCATTTAGTCAATATTCGGCGACTTTTGGCGGGGGTTATTGACGCTCCCAGTGTCCTGTTATCGGTGCGTCCACTAGTTGTCTAGCGGGTCCCTCAAACTAACTTGAGCCCTTAGATTACACTCAAAGGGCCTTTACATTTGGACCCCCACTCAATTTGATCGACTTCAAACTGGCCTTCCAGTTCTGAGCCCGCTGGACTACGGCTTCAATCCGAGATATTGGTATGTATCTCATTCATCTTCTGAGTCTTTCATTCAGACTTCAACCTTCAGATTTCGACTCGGACTGTAGTCTTACTTGGAATGTGCTATAGTAAGTTCTTGATTTTGTATCGAACCCTTCATTCTGACCTGACAGTGATAGTTAAACTCTGCCAATCGAGCCTGCCGCTGGTTTGACTTCGAACGAGCGAGGTATGTGCTCTATTATCCACCTTACTATCCTCTATTCTGACTACAACTCTGAGACTTCAACCATAACGGCCTTCAAATTTTGAGGCGCCGCTCGGATTGACTTCAATCAAGGTACAGTAAGTGCTTATTAACCGTTCGATCCTTCTATTCTGACTAGACTCAGATTGTATTTGCCTTCGAAATCAAGTGCGCCGCTCTATTCGAGCCCCTGGATTGACTTCAAGTGTGTTGTCTATAATCCAAGTTCGCACCGGTGTTCATCGATCTTGACTGATAGATTGCAAGTCTGGCCTTTGAAGTCCTCGGATTCTCTTTGAACGAGCTACAGTAAGTGCTTGTTATCATTCGCATTGTCTATTCTCGATTTTTTAGTGTCCTTCAAAATCAAGCCCGCCGCTCGCTTCGAGCCCCTGGATTGACCAAGTGCGTTGTCCCTAACGCTTCGCATCCTTTACCAATCCTGACCTATAGACTTCAACTGCAATGGCCTTCAAACCTTCAGTCCGCCGCGGCCACTCGGACTGACCCCAAACGAGCCATGGTATGTCCTTCGTTCTCAACCCCGCCTCCAAATTGCTGACTTGACCAATAGAATCAAACTCTGTCGAAGCGCCGCCGGTTTTACTTCAAATGTCAACTATAATAGATGCATCGTCTGTTCTGACTTGAAGTGTAAGCCTAATCCGACTTAGCTTCGTTTTTCAACTGTAAGCCCTTCGGAGGTTACGCAGAGGCCGTTGAAGGTAAGTCTATGCTCTGATACACCTCCTATTCAATCTCTGATACTTTATCTACCTCTTAGCTCGCTCTCTTACCCCTGTTTGACCCTCAAGTCTGGGCTCTATGGCTCTGTTACGCTGCCGGCCTGTCCGTAAGTGCTTTCATTCATTCACCTTGCTCGTTGGCCTGAGTCCGAGTTTATACTCGGTTCATGCACCACTTTGTTCATTTCGTACACCGTTCATTTCCTACTTGAGCTCGGGCGCAAGTTGACTCGAGGCTCGACCTTATTCTCGTTTCCCTTCAATTACCTCCAGTTCTTTTCGCATTTTTGACTCGATTCGTACAGACTTGCGTAGTTAGTCGTGTATTAACTGGGTTGCTTAGTTAGATGTTCATCTAGTACCTTGTACTCGTAGATTGCGCGAGGTAAGCTCGTTGTTACCCAATTCGACTTCCTTTCTACTGACTTGCTTACTAGTTGGATCTGTACGAAGTGACCTCGACGATCTTATACTCGTGGATTACGGGAGGTAAGTGCGTTCTGATCCAATCCGACTTACTTCCAACCGACTTATTTACTTGCCTCTGTATGAAGTGAACTCGATGACCTTATACTTGTGAATTGCGCTAGGTAAGTTCGTTCCAACCCAGTTCAACTTTCTCTGAACTGGCTTGCGTACTTAGATGTCTGTTAACTGGGCCCTATGCTCGCAGGTTACGAGAGGTATGTTCGTTCCAACCCAATTCGACTTACTTCCAACTGAGTTGCCTATAGAGTTGAATCTGTATCTGTATGAAGGGACCTTGGCAACCTTATACTCGTATATTGTGCAAAGTAAGTTCGTTCCAACTCAATTCAACTGTCTCTCAACTGACTTGCTTAGTTAGATGTGTATTCACCAGGCACGAAGCCCTTCTGCTCGTAGATTACGGAAGGTAAGCTCGTTCCAACCCAACCCAACTTCGTTCAACTGACTTGCTCATTAGTTGAATCTCTATGAAACGAGCAGCACTTCGGCTTCAGGCTTCGTGGTCGTGGACTGCGCGAGGTAAGCTGGTTCTGCTAAGTTCTAACCCAATTCGACTTACACTTGGATCCGTACGAAGCGAGCCCGACGACTCCTTGTTCAAGGTCAGTCGTTCTCAACTCCCAATCAGCCTGCGCTGATCCCTTTTGGCCAGATTCAGCGCCTGCGCAAGGGCAAGACCACATCGAAACTACCAGTACGTATGCTCACGGTACGTTCCATCCAACACCAGTTTCAACGAGACTGCAGCTTCAGCTTAGACTACTTGCGATGAGTGGCTTATCACTTGCAGCAAGCCATTTCCGACACCGTGCGCTGCGTTCAGAACGCAGCCGAGGTGAGTTAACTCGATTCAAGTATTATCGTCTATCCTCTGCTAATGCCCATTATCGTCTATCCTCTGCTAATGCCCATCTAGCGCGATCTCAATCGGGCGCTCGTCCCAGTCCCGCAAACACCTGCCTTCGAGTCGAAAGACTCTACCAGCAAGATCTGCACCCGCCGCCTGCATTGGTCAAGCCCGGCGCCCCCGTAAGTTGCCCAGCGCTTCAGTTCTGTTCATTTGCTCAAATCCTTCAATCCTTGCAGCGCGCTCTGCGCATCCTACGAACAGCGCTACGCCCCGATGCGCATTCAAACTCGCGGAGGCCAACAGAGTGGCCCGCTCAAGCCCGAAATCCTTCTCAAGTTGAGGCCCGCATTCAAAGAAACTCGCAAGGAAACAGGTAAGTTTTCATATTCAAACCTGAGCGTACATCCGCTGACTCCGAGTCTGTTCGCAGCACCCCCGCCCGCGCGCTCGCCGCCGCCGCCGCCGCCGCACGTCCCACCGCCCGCCCCGCTCGCAACGCCGCCGCCCCGTAAGTCGACCTGCACTATTCCTTGTTCTTCGGCTCAAGTCTTCGCAGCGCGCACCCTCCGAACAGCGCGGCTTCAAGTGTCCTTGCGCTGCCCGCCCCCGGACTCCCGTCCAATCCCCGCTGCGCCGTCGCATCTGGCGGGACCGCCCCCGATCGGCGCTTCGCCGTCCCCGCTGGCCCTCGGCGTATTCCGCTGCGTGCTGCGGTCTTGCATGCCGCGCGCGCTGCAAACCACTCGGCGCTCCAAGTCAGGCCGAGGAATCAGACTCGCAAGAAGACGCAGGTAAGTTTTCATATTCAAACCCAAACATACACTCGCCGACTCGTTTCCAGCACCTCCGCGCGCGCGCTCGCCGTCGCCCGCCCGCCCTCGCGCTCGCGCTCGCAACGCCGCCACCCCGTAAGTCAACCTGCACCACCTTGTTCTTCGGCTCAAATCCTCGCAGCACGCACCCTCCGAACAGCGCGGCTTCAAGCGTCCTTGCGCCGCCCGCCCCCGGACTCCCGCCCAATCCCCGCTGCGCCGTCGCATCTGGCGGGACCGCCCCCGATCGGCGCTTCGCCGTCCCCGCTGGCCCTCGGCGTATTCCGCTGCGTGCTGCGGTCTTGCATGCCGCGCGCTGCAAACCACTCGGCGCTCCAAGTCAGGCCGAGGGATTAGACTCAAGAAGACGCAAGTAAGCCTTGATATTCAAACCTAAGCGTACATCCGCTGACTCGTTTCCAGCGCCTCCGCGCGCGCGCTCGCCGCACGTCACACCGCTCGCCCGCCCTCGCGCTCGCGCTCGCAACGCCGCCGCCCCGTAAGTCAACCTGCACCATTCCTTGTTCTTCAGCTCAAGTCTTCGCAGCACGCACCCTCCGAACAGCGCGGCTTCAAGTGTCCTTGCGCCGCACGCGTCCGGATTCCCGCCCAATCCCCGCTGGGCCGCAAAACGGCGCCGTCGCATCTGGCGCGCCCGCCCCAATCGGCGCCCGAGTTCCCGCGCTTCGCCGTCCCGCTGGCCCGCGGCGTGCTGCGTTCCCGCTGACCCGCGGCGTGCTGCGTTCCCGCATGCCGCGCGCGGAACGCGATCGCCGGCGCGCAGCGTGCGTGCCTTCGAGCGCGCGCGCGCGGACATCGCTGACTCCGTTGCAGCGTTTCCGCGCGCGCTGCCCGTCCCGCGACCCGCGATGCGCGCGCGGACCGGGCTCTGACGGCGCCGCACCGGCCCTGCGCGCGAAGCGGCCCCGCAGATCCGAGCGCGCGGCATGGGGGATCGGCTCGCCGCTCGCAGCCAGCCTCGCGCCTCGACGTAAGCGCCGGCGCGAGCGCGCGCTGCTCGGATGTACGGCCCCCGCGGAGCGACGTGGGTGGGCGGCTCGGGCAGCGCCGCCGGGTGCCGGGCGTCTGCGCTGCGTGCGCGAGCGGGCGCTTGATCGGGCGTACGACGTGGTGGGGAGCGGGTACATGCGGCGTGGGAGGTCGTTGGGAACGGCGGCGGCGGCGCGTCGGGGCGGATTTGAACATGCGGAGGGAGGGCGGCAGGGCTGAGGTGCGTTGCGGCGGAGATCGTTGTGGAGGGCGGGGTGGTACGAGTCTGCTGACTCCCTTTACAGCGCCCGAGCGGCCGTACACCGCCTGCGCTCGACGAGCGGGGCGCAAGGCTGCGATGCGGACGTGCGCGCTGATTGACTGCGCGGGCACGTCCGCCAGGGATCGCGTCGTGGGGGACTTGCGACGTGCAGGGTGCGGCGGCGGAGGCGCCCTCCACGCTCTACGCCGGCCGACGAGTGGCCGGGCTGCAGCGGCGGGCGAGCGGGAGGTTTCGGCGCGGGGACGGGCGGCTCTCGTCCCAGTCGTACGCTGCGGGCGCGCGACTCGGAGGCGGCGGGCACGGGGCGCTGGTGCCGTGGGGGGTGCCGTTGCGGCGGGCGGGGCGAGGCGCGTATTCGGGCGCTGTTCGGGGGTTTGGGTCGGCGGAACGGGGCGGAAGGATGGCGGCTCGTAGCCGTACTGCGTTACAAGTCTAGAAAAAGTCAGTAGACAGTAGATAGAAGTAGCGTAGGTACATACGGAGATTGCGAGCGGCGGCAGCCTTGTGGCCCGAGGACGGGGACGAAAGCGCTGGGTTGAGAGCGGCGGCGGCGCAGGGTGCGTCGGTAGTCGAGGACGGGGCTGGCAGTGGTGCCCGAGCCGCGCGCACACCCCGAGCGCGAATTCGCGGACGGGACTGTGCGCGCGGCACAGTGGGCAGGCGAGCAGGGACGCGGTAGACCTGCGGTTGTGCACGCGTGCGCGGACCGTGCAAGCGAACGAGTCGCTGCGTTGCACGAGTCCGAGTCGGGTTGGTGTAGGGGAGAGAGGCAAGTCGATCGTCAGAGGAGGCGGTCGTCAAGGAGATGGCATACAGCTGAGGTGTGGTACGCAGACACTGAGGATGGCTTTCCGCCGCGGGCTCGCGGATGCCAGTACCACCCTCTTCCCAGTAAGCTTCTTTATGGCTGGGGTTTGCAGGGCATGCGGAAGAACATTCGACGATGGCATGGTGGTCAGAGTAACGGTCCGGGCCGGGACTCCGGCGCACACAAGCGCAGACAGTCCTCCACCTCAACACCTGGTCTAGACTCTACACCCATCTCCTCCAGCTTTGAAATCGTTTCTAGGCTTTATCAAGCCTCAGATCGCAAGGACATCAACAGGAATTCGTTATCTATGAGGTTCCGCGCGGCCCTCGAGAACGCGAACACATTCTTCCGTGAGTCTGGGCGCGTCGATTCCAATCAACTCAGCGCTCATCTGCCTAGGAATCATCCAAGCCATCGAGAAGCTGCAAAAAAAGTGTATCATCAAATTCAGCGACGATGTTATGTGCATCATCTGCAACAGCGAAGTGAACGAGGGTGGAATTCAAGTGTGGTCGTGCGTATAGCCGCGGCTCGCATTGTGACTTACTGACACCAGCTAAAGGCAGATCAAGGTCCACTCGCTCTTCACGTCGTATCGCATCCAGTCGAACGCAGCAAACGTGATAACAATGTCCATGTCCTCCGAGGCCCTCCTCGCCACGCTCCGCTCCGCGTCCTCGTCCGCAGGCTCGTACGAGACCGAGGAGATCGTCATGAAGCTCGCAAAGAAGAACGACCAGGCCGTGCTCAGCTTCGAGATCAGCGGCACCACGCGCCAGGGCCGCCGCGTGCGCCTCGCGCACGACGTCAAGATCGAGGTCATGAAGCCCGCGGACGTCGCGGGCCTCAAGGAGCCCATGTGCCCCGACCCCGACGTGCACATCATCCTCCCCCCGCTGCAGAAGCTGCGCCCCATCGTCGAGCGCCTCCGGCCCATGTCCGACTTCCTCGCGGTGCGCGCAGACAACAGCGGCCGCCTGCAGCTGTCCATCCGCACCGACAGCGTCACCGTCGACACCGAGTGGCGCAACTGCAAGAACACGACCAAAGGTACGACCCGCGCCAGGTGGCTTCCCGCATGCTCACCACTCGGCAGCGGCGGCGGGCTCCCAGGAGCCGGAGGACGCGCGCGACCCCACCGCGCTGTTCTCCGTGCTCGTGTCGACGCGCAGCTTCTTCAAGTTTCTGAACAGCCACGTCGTGTCCACCACGACCATCGCGTGTACGAGCCCGGGCTTCCGTGCGCATCCATGCAATGCATACTCACTTGTTCGCAGGCATCTGCCAAAACCACTGCATGATCCTCTACGTCTACGTCGGCGACCTGGCGGACGCAGGCGGCGTGCTGACGTTCTACATCCCGGGCCAACTTGTCGAAGATTGAGGCCACCTATGTATACCCCCCCTTTTGAATGATACCCATGTTTGTTTGCCTCGGGCGAATGGGAAGTGTGGACTACTGATGCATCCGATTGACCACGGTCATGTGGGTCTGCCAGCTATACGCGCCACCGACCAAAGGTGCCGGTAGGGTGCAGAAATCGTTGTATTACAAACATGCATGTGCGTTTGGTTGGATCACGCCGAAGCGGTCACGCCCGCGTCAAGGGAGCAGTGTCCTTCTCGACTTAGCGGGCACAGCCAGCGCTTCTCCCACTGTTGGGCGCACTCCTCTTGCTCGTACGCGCCCTTCTCTGAATGTTCGCCGGCCCCACGCCGTGTCCTCTCCCACCTTGGCAGTGATTTTGAACTTGTTTAAACTTTCTTGCGAGTCTCAAGTCAAAAATACTATTTTTAGAAAATTCGGCGATAATCTCCCCGTCCCGAAGGTCGGCAGGCGTTCAGTGGAAGGGGTAGGTACGTAGGGAGGCAGGATCTACGATGCATCTCACCGAATCGCCGATGCATCTGCTATCGGTGCCTGGCGCAGGTCGGTAAGCGGGCTGCAAGCGCGGTCAGCAAGATCGGGGGTGTACAGGAAGTGCGGAGCCGGAGTCACACTGGCGGTATCTAGGGTTAGGACTGAGGGAATGGGCGCAAAAGGCGCTCACCCGAGATCCCCGAGCAGCAGCGCATTGGATGACTTTGCAGCGAAACCTTCGAAAAAGCAGTGTTAGCTCTGCGGAACAGTCTGAAACAAAGCAGGGCAAGCTTACCTTGAAGCGGTCGCACCGGAATGCCAAGAAATCGAAAAACAATCCCAGGGACGATCCCCGAGGAGGGCACGGCACTGCAAAATAAACCATATATTGTGGAATGTAAAAATCTGGAAAAATGTACTGATTATGTCCCCGACACGTGTCGGGCACTGGGGGCGACAGCGCCCTGCGGGCGCTCGCAGGGGTGCCCACACTTGGATCGATTTTTCTTGAGGTTGGCAGAAGGCGCATCACTGACGGCGTGCTTGTCGGAACCCGAAAAATCGAAGAAAAAACCCTGGTTGAGCTAGGCCGAGATTACCGAGGACCGGTTTTGAGTAGCGCGCTTGAGTCTCGGGTCACTGAACAACCCCGTTAGAGTGCAAGTATGGAGTAAAATGTTTAAACAGACCATGAAATCCCCGCCACACGTGGCGGCTTGCTCGCGGGATCACCAAAACTTGAGTCGGATTTTAGGGGCACTGCCAGGATGGTTGGGATGGTGCACGGAGAATTTCGAGGACACCGCCGACGCGGTAGCGGCTTAAAAGTGATTGCGGGATGTCCAAAAATAGTGTCAGATTGGGCATGGTAGAAACCCGAGTCGGAATGGCAGCGGAGGCGTGGGCCCGTTAGACACAGGTTCAGGGGCCGGCGTCCCGGTCGCGGGACGCACAAAACTTGTTTGCAGGCACGCGGGACGTGAGACAGATCAGAACAGCGGAGACAAGACGTCCTGCTAGAGGCCGACGCGTCGGGAATACGTGCATAAGTACCTGACAGAAACACGTTAAAACATAGCCAATACGAGATGTTTGAACGTACCAAATGCAAGGCATACACGTATCGCGGCGCATCAGCGACGGCGCGCTCCGGGGAGTATCAAAAACAGAATGAAGTCAGCGGCACGGCCGCGAGACGGGGGGAGTCTTGATGCAGTAATCGATGGCCGGGGCGCTACGGGACAGCATCAGTAAGTAGTAGAGAATAGACTGCGCGCAACTGAACTTACACGGCAACATTGCAGCGGTGGCGGGATTGCGAAAAATAGACTCGGAGTTTGGAGGATAACACCGACGCGTCAAAGCGGCGCGGGGACGTGGGCCAGAACGCTAACGGCGTCAGGCGCATCGAAGCGGGAGGGACCACGAAGTCTCAAGTCGGAATTGTGCCCGTGCTGCGACCACAGTACGAGAAATGATAGCGGCGGTGACGCGTCGGGGTTCCGCCGGCGCCGCCAACGCGCCGGGCGCATCACGCCCGCAGCGGGCCCACGCCGACGCGTTGTAAAACGCGTCGAGCGCGTCAAAACGGCTCAGATCTGCGGTATAAAATCAGTTTCAAGTCACAAAATGAGTCATGAGACTTACCGACATGTGTCGCCGCTCCCGTGGGTCTGCGAGCAAAGCACCCAAGTGTTGACGGCAGCACGATACATCAGGTGCATCACAGTGGTGGCCGGACCATGAAATTTGGGGTCAGAACTGTGGCCGCAGCACTGGGGCATCGACAGCATAACGGCAGTGGCGGGGTCCCAGAATTTTGTAATTGGATGACGGCGGCAGCGGCAACGCGCCAGGCGCATCAAATCCGCGGCAAGATCGAGTCAGGCTGCGCCGATGCGCCGGAGGACGCGTGAGACACCTTGAAAATAGCATAGATCTAACTAAACTAATGAATTGTAAGCTCTTGTAAGCTGAATAGAAAACACAGGATTTACCGAGGCTCGTCGCCGCCGCCGCGGGACAGACGGCGCATCAGAGAGGTGCGCGACGAGTACGGGGACACGCTGCTCGTGGGAAGCCAGAATCTCGAATAAAAACTTGAGGTTGCGCAATGGAATGCGAAATGTTGACATTGGCGCAGCCACGGCATGGCAATCCAACCAGCTCAAACCGGGCCGGCACAGATGTGGTGGAAAACACATGAAAGGCATTAGATATCCTATAATCTTTGAAATAATGAGTTTGAGCTGAAAAAAAAAAAGTCACGGAACCTACCGAAGCATGTCGTCGCTGCAGGATTGATGGCGGCGGCGGCGACGCGTCGGGGTTCCGCGTCCGTCGATTGGATGGTGCCGCCAACACGCTCGGCGCATCAAAAACGCGGCGAGCTCGAGCCGGCGCGTCGGAAACCACGTCAAGCATGTCTAAAACGGAGCAGATCTGCCGTAAAGAATGAGTTTGAGCCGAAAAGAAAAGAAAAATGCACTTACCAAGGTGCAGTGCCGCCGCGGCAGTGGGATCGATGCCGCATCACACCGTTCACGAGAGGTGTGCGATGGCACGGAAGGGGTCATGCCGCTTGTGGGAAGCCATGATATTGAATAAAATCCGGGCAGTTGTGCGATAGGATACAGTGGTGGCGCTGACACGTTCTGGACTTCAAAAAGCGGCGAGGCTGAGTTAGGCCATCGCCGACGCATCGGGAAACGCGCGAAAAGCATCGAAAACGGTGTAGGTCTCCTATAGATAATGAGTTTGAGCTGAAAAGAAAAATCACGAGACTTACTTGAGCGTGTCGCCACTGCAGCGGGACTGACGGCGCCTCCCGCCAAGCGCAAGATCAGGCCGACGAGGCGCGTAAAACGTAGAGGCACCGCTCCCGAGGAGCCAGCATAACCAAGCAGTTGTGAAATCCAAGGACATCTGCAAAATTTAGTGGATGTTGGTAAGATAAGAAAGTATGGCACATACCGTGTGTTCGTTGTCGTACTACGTAACAGCGTAGGAGCGCAGGGTACTCCAAAGCGCTTGCGGGCGACCGAAACTCGAACAAAACTTCACGCGCAGCTGATGCGTAAAGAAGTGGGTGCACAGCAAGTACGGGACCTTGGAGTGCGAGGCGAAGAGGAGTGCTGAGATGTGGTGAATTGCTTGAGGGAGCTGAGGTCGCGCTGATGCGGCGGGACGAGGGAGAGAATGGGAGGCTGAAGTGGGCGGCGGTGGTATAAGTCAAGAACGAACATGTGTTGTGTTTGGTTCTCGGCAAACAGTTCACACACGCAGGCCAAAACATTCAACAAAGCTATTTCCGTTCATCCGCACCAACTCCCCTCGCTTATTGATTGATCGGGGACCTTGCGCGACTTACCCTCATTCTTATTTTTGACACAGGCAACGGCCCCTACTACATAGACCTTCCGGAATTAATTCAACATTCAGTTTGTTCAAGTGCAGTTCAACTAGACTTGGTGCTATTTCTGCTTATCTTTCCAGGCTGCTTCAGGCTACTTCAGGCTTATTTTGAAGACTTATTCTGCACTGAAGAGAGCGGTTAATTCCTCGGATGTGATAGGTCCCTATTCGATCTTGCACAAATACTATAATTGAAAGATATTGAAATATAAATACCATGGCAGGCCGGTCTTGAATGGGATCTGCAAGATTTATTTATCTATCTGGGTTCTGGGCCCAAGGTCCCGAGAAGTATTAATAAGAGGTAAGCATTAAGCGAAAAGCCCGACGAAAATAACACACGAAGTGCCCCAGAAAAGTGATATAATCTATGTTGTTGGTTGTATTATTAGCTGGGTGCACCCGGCTTCTTCAGGGCCAAGCTCAAGTGCGGGAATCACTAGATAGCACTGAATGAAGAAGCCAGATGAGATTAACGGATCCACAAATAGAGCGGCGGAGGTCTGGGGTCGGCGATCGGTAGACCGGAAATTCCCGGGCAAGACCAAAATAGATTTGGTTCAAGCCCGGGATGCACTGTGGGCTTTTGAGGCCAGAGACGGGCTCTGGGGGCTCAAAAAATGTGGTGCACAGTACGGGCCGACGCGCTCCGGCGGTGCCGAGCGTCAGGAGGCCCGCCGATTTTTTTTCGGCCAAAAATGAGCTCGTTCCGCGCCAAGCGTCATCGCCACCTGTCAATGTCAACGGCCGGACCGAGGGCCGTGAGCGCATAGCGGCCTAATTGGGAAAGGCCGTCTCTTGCTCTCAAACCGCCATGTCGATTTTCGACGCCGGCGGCCCTCGGCCCGTAGAGACTCAAGAATCGAACCATATCAGCGGGAGCACTCAATGTGCGCACTCAGGGCTTCATCTGCGGTCTCCGTCGGCCCTAATCGAAGCAAATTCAGTCTGAAGGCAGAACGGTATCCGAGGTTACCGTTGGCCCTAGGTGCGCCGCACATCTATTTCTGTGGCGTAAATCTCTCAGCTGACGAATACGCAGTGCCTTCGCTACGCTGAGCCTATCAGAAACGAGCGAAGACGCGGCGAACTCGAAAATAGCGAAGTATGCATATTCGATGTTCCTGCGAGACAGGGCTCGTATGCGCTTGATGGACAGCTTTTAAGCGAGCGGCGGATGCGGGGCTATTGTGGATCTGCGATGTGCGTTGCTGCACCTCGCCGTTAATTCAGAACTAACTTTAACATTCTCTGCAGTACCCCTGGTACTGAGGTCGGCATGGCCCCCGCGCAGCGCCCGTACCTGGCGCGACCGCTATGGATTGATTCCGCCCTCTGCCTTCGCCCAGAATTTGGGCATTCGTCGCCCCGCAGCGCTCGATATGCCCTGTGGTTCGTTTTGGGTGATATCCAAAATATTCACTGCGGGGGTGGCTGCGCGCGGACGACGCCAAGACTTGGGACCCACAATCTATTACAGGAAATGAACAAGTTCGCCGCTTCGATTGGATGCGCGAGGAAGCAATGGGCAACAAGGGCCGATCCAGGGTTTGGCAGCGAATTCCGCTTCCAGAGGCTATTCTGGTCCCCAGGTGCGCCTCAATTCTACTCCGAGCTTCGATCTATCTTAAGAAACACAGCCCGGCCGAATTCCCAGGTCGCCGCCAATGTATAAGTACTGGCAGACATCGCCGTTACCCTCATTCGACCGTCACCTCCCACTCGCCCTCCCCTCCACCGCTGGCTTCGAGGCGCTTCCAAGCGACTCTGCCACGTCGGCGCCGACCTCTCGCATGCTCTCTGCGCTCTCAGTGCCGCCGTGGGCTTCGGGGTCGGTGGTGACGTGTCTGAGCCACTCAACATGGGCGGCGCACTTTGATCGGAATTCTGGCGGCGACGGGCTCGGGACTGGAAGCCCATCGATGGCGATGCCTTTCGGTGCGTCGCAGACCTCCTGTATCTCTTTCATTGACCCGCTTTTAGCCCCTTGGATTGATCCACTCGGTGTCACCGCAGCTCGGCGGCGCTGCCCGCGCTTGGGGTGCACGCTTCGGCATCGGTATCCTTGGTGCACGTGGGATTCGCTCTATCTCTCGCAGTTTGCGGCGTCGTTTCGTCCAGAACCGCCCTCTTTGCGCCGCCGCTGCTACCGCGCACTCTCTCGGACCCACCGCTCGTTGTCCACCACCAGCACCTCCGAGTTGCGGGACTCACCGGCTGCCCCCGCGCATACGACCCCTGGCATCGACTCGGCGAGCTCGCACCCAATGGCCACCCCATCGCATCCGAGCGCCACCGCTCTTTTCGTCGCCGGCACACGCCACGTCCTCCGGCGTCTCTCGGACCCACCGGTATGACTTATCCCTAAGCTATTACGCATCTCACCATGACCTTCAGCCCGCCACCGTCTCCCGGAGTCTCCCGCATCCTTCCGAGGTACCGCCGATTCACCGATGCACCTTGATCCTCTGGGTTTTCATCGGGATCATGGCCCCGTTGACCATGGTACGTCCGTTGTCTGACTTTCCTCCCCATATTCTGACCTGAAGCCATTAGATTTTGAATCCACTTTAAATCCGGTGTGCGAGGTCGGGATTGCTTGGGCAGTGTTATTGGTGCGCTGATCATCCATCGAGCTCTTCATTCATTCTGACATGTGTATCAGATTTCGCCTCTAATCAAGTTCGCATTACAAGTCCGCGCTGAACTCGAGTCAATGGTATGTGTTGCATTCTTAATCGCATCCTTTATTCTGACTTGACTTGCAAATTCAAGTCTGAATTCCAAGGCCGCCCCTTGACTTCACCGACTCCAACCGAGTAAGTGCTTTGAAATCCGATGTATGCTTCATTCTGACTTGAACTGCTATTCAAGTCTTCAATTCAATTCCGCTGCTTGACTGTACGGTTTCCAAACGAGTCAGTGCTTCATATTCCGATGTGTCCTTCAATCTAACTTGTACTCAGATTCAAGTCTAATCCGATTCGACTTTGAAACCTGGATCTATACGGGTCAAATCCCGGGACCCGACTTCACTTGGTAAGTACTGACTTGATTTTCGCTTCTTGCTTTGGCGCCCATTGACTTGACGACGACTCTGGGTCTATACCGGAGTCAAGTACAACCACTTTTCATCTTGTCTTGTCCTATTCTGCTT
Source organism: Mycena belliarum (assembly GCA_029282135.1). Classification (NCBI taxonomy): domain Eukaryota; kingdom Fungi; phylum Basidiomycota; class Agaricomycetes; order Agaricales; family Mycenaceae; genus Mycena; species Mycena belliarum. The sequence continues at coordinate 352,173 of JARJCN010000044.1, read as the reverse complement.
CGCCGCCCATTCATTACTGACTTTCTTACACAGTTCAATTCCCGAGCATTCAAATTTCGAGTTGTAAGTGCTTTTGAAGTCTATCTATCTCTGATACTAATTCGGTATACAGTTGCTTGAATATCGATGCTACGCTGGCCTGAAAGCCTTGACCCGATGCTTGTAAGTCGGCCTTCCTATTTCGATTTGAGTTTTTGTTAGTACTTGACCCAAGTCCAATTACTTTGGCCTTCACAATTCCTGCTTCATTTCCTGTTCGCATTTACTGACTTGCTTCATACAGTTCAACTCTCGAGCCGTTCGAACTTCAAGTAACAAAGGTAAGTCCTTTGTTGAAGTCTGTCTTTGATACTGACCTGGCGCAGATACTTTGCTATCTAGTTCGCCTCGGTGTAATGGCCTTGAACGCGGCCTTCACTCTGCTCCTTGACCCGAGTCCGTGGCTCTAACCCGTAATACCGCACTCAAATTACAGCGGGCTGACTCTGAGGTAAGCCTTCACTGTTGAATATGATTCTGGTGTACTGACCAATAGACCGACATTATGCGCCGTACTTCAGCGCCGAACAGCCGGAGGCAAGTCTCGACGGACTATCAGACATTCGATCGCGGATTGCGGACTGCGCAGAGACCGTTATCATGGTCCTACAACCTGCTAGGTAAGCTAAGTCTAATCCAGTTCAACCTCAACTGACTTGGTTAGTTATATATTCAACTTAGAATAACTCGTAGACTACACTAGGTAAGCTCACTTCAATCTAGGTCAACTCTGATCGGCTGACTTGCGCAGTTAGATCTGTGTTGATTGGGCGCCAGTTCGTTCCAATCTAGTTCAGTTTACTTTGGACTAGCTTGCTTATCTAGATTACATATGAATGAGCGTAAGGACCATGAAAGTCCCCTTGTTGAAGGTGACTTCAGCTCCGTGCTCGGACAAGGTCAATCTGTTATAATCGAACTCAACTCGTGTTCAACTGACTTGTTTGGATTAACTGAGCGCGAGGACTTTGAACGGCTCCTTGTTGAGCGCCCGTTCACGGCTTCGAGCTCGGACAAGGCCGAGAACATTGCGCAAGGTATTCCTGTCTCATTGTAATTTAGCTCATCTTCAACTGACTTGCTTTGTTATCGTACTAACAGAGCGCGAGGACTTTGAACGGTTCGCTGTTGAACTTCATAGACTCCGAGCTCGGACATTTGTGAAGGTATGCTCGGTCTATACGAATCTAAGTTACTTCCAACTGACTTGCTCAAAGTCAGTCGGCTTCAAGTACTAGTCAGCTCGCGCTGACCCCGTTTTTTTTGGACCAGATTTTGCGCTCGGACATGGGCGAGACTATGCCCGAGTGCCCCGCGACAGCAAGAACGCCGGAACTATGGTCGAGGTAAGTCCCATTCAATACAAATCAGTTCAACTGTTGACTTCGGCTTCAGCTCACTCACAATGGTTGACTTGAGGCGACTCAGCCTGAGCTATGGGCCTCGGTTGAAGGACATCGTGAGTCTTAAGCTCGTTCACTTACAGGTATGTGATCTAATCGATGTTCAAGTTTAACTTGAACCACGCCCGAAGCCATCCGAGGTAAGCCACCTCGGTCGAATTCTAACCATATTATTCGCTAAGATCATTCAAATCCAGGCCCGCAGGTCCTGCGTCCATCGAACTCGGCGCTCGAACACTGCAAGTCGGACCAACCTCAGCCATTTCTTTCTTTTTGCTCAAGTCCTCGCAGGTCTCCCCGTCCGCGGCTATCGCTTACCTATCGGTCTCGCGAGCATTCTTTACGCAGCGTGAGCGATTCCTTCTACGAGCCCCTCGATTTACTTCAAACTTCTTACTTGCAGCACCGCCGCCTTTCGATCCCCACTCCAATCCCGCCGCATTCGATGATCAAGCTCGGTTGACTTCGAACTTTCGAGTCCTCGCAAACCAATCTTCGACTCGAGCATCGGCTGCGTGCACCGCAGCACACAGTGCGCCAATCAAGCCCGAGATCCTTTGCCCAGCTTACGAGGCGCTTCAAGTTGGCCGAGGAATCAGACTCGCAAGAAGACGCAGGTAAGTTTTCATATTCAAACCCAAACATACACTCGCCGACTCGTTTCCAGCACCTCCGCGCGCGCGCTCGCCGTCGCCCGCCCGCCCTCGCGCTCGCGCTCGCAACGCCGCCGCCCCGTAAGCGGACCTGCACCATTCCTTCTTCCTCGGCTCAAGTCTTCGCAGCACGCACCCTCCGAACAGCGCGGCTTCAAGCGTCCTTGCGCCGCCCGCCCCCGGACCCCCGTCCAAACCCCGCTGCGCCGTCGCATCTGGCGGGACCGCCCCCGATCGGCGCTTCGCCGTCCCCGCTGGCCCTCGGCGTATTCCGCTGCGTGCTGCGGGCTTGCATGCCGCGCGCGCTGCAAACCACTCGGCGCTCCAAGTCAGGCCCCGGTCTCAAACTCGCAAAAAAAACACAAAGTCAGCCTTGACATTCAAACCCAAACATAGACTCGCTGACTCGTTTCCAGCACCTCCGCGCGCTCGCCGCCGCCGCCGCCGCCGCACGTCCCACCGCCCGCCCCGCTCGCAACGCCGCCGCCCCGTAAGTCGACCTGCACTATTACTTGTTCTTCAGCTCAAGTCTCCGCAGCGCTCCCTTCGACTTCAAAGCCTGCTCGCGCCGCTCGCACCCGTCCCGGGTTCCCGTCCAAAGTCGCATCTGGCGCGCCCGCCCCAAACGGCGCCCGACGCGGGCGCTTCGCCGTCCCGCTGGCCCGCGGCGTGCTGCGTTCCCGCTGACCCTCGGCGCGCTGCGTTCCCGCATGCCGCGCGCGGACGGCGATCGCCGGCGCGCAGCGTGCGTGCCTTCGAGCGCGCGCGCGCGGACATCGCTGAGTCCGTTGCAGCGTTTCCGCGCGCGCTGCCCGTCCCGCGACCCGCGATGCGCGCGCGGACCGGGCTCTGACGGCGCCGCACCGGCCCTGCGCGCGAAGCGGCCCCGCGGATCCGAGCGCGCGGCAGGGGGGATCGGCTCGCCGCTCGCAGCCAGCCTCGCGCCTCGACGTAAGCGCCGGCGCGAGCGCGCGCTGCTCGGATGTACGGCCCCTGCGAAACGACTTGTGGGCGGCTCGGGCAGCGACGCCGGGTGCCGGGCGTCTGCGCTGCGTGCGCGAGCGGGCGCTTGATTGGGCGCCTGAACGGGTGCGACTTGGTGGGGAGCGGGTGGGGAGCGGGTGCGGCGTGGGAGGTCGTTGGGAACGGCGGCGGCGGCGCGTTGGGGCGGATTTGAGCGTGTGGAGGGAGGGGCGGGAGGGCTGAGGTGCGTTGCGGCGGAGACCGTTGTGGAGGGCGGGGTGGTACGGGTCTGCTGACTCGCTTTACAGCGCCCGAGCGGCCGTATACCGCCTGCGAGGCGCGAGGCCGCTATGCGGACGTGCGCGCTGATTGACTGCGCGGGCACGTCCGCCTGTCAATGGGATCGCGTCGATGCGGACCTGCGGCGTGCGGGGTGCGGCAACGAGCTCCCTCCACGCTCGACGCCGGCGGACGAGTGGCCGGGCTGCAGCGGCGGGCGAACGGGGGGTGTCGGCGCGGGGACGGGGCAGCTCACGTCCCAGTCGTACGCCGCCGGCGCGCGACTCGAAGGCGGCGGGAACGGGGCTGCTGTGCGGGATGTCGTTGTGGCGGGGGTGGGCGACTTGGAGGCGCATAGACGGGTGCTTTCGGGGATCCGGGTCCGCGCAAAGGGGCGGGAGGACAGCGGCTCGTAGCCGTATTGAGCCACAAGGCTAGAAAGAGTCAGTAGACAGTAGATAGATTCAGAAGTAGCGTAGGTACATACGGAGATTGCGAGCGGCGGCAGCGGTGTGGCCCGGGGACGGGGACGAAGGCGCTGAGTTGAGAGCGGCGGCGGCGCAGGGTGCGTCGGTAGTGGAGGACGAGGCTGGCGGTGGTGGCCGAGCCGCGCGCGCACCCCGGGCGCGAATTCGCGGACGAGACTGTGCGCGCGGCACAGTGGGCAGGCGAGCATGGATGCGGTTGTGCACGGACCGTGCAAGCGAACGAGTCGCTGCGTTGCGCGAGTGCGAGTCGGGTTGGTGTAGGGGAGAGAGGGCAAGTCGATCGTCAGAGGAGGCGGTCGTCAAGGAGATGGCATACAGCGGCGCACTCAAGCGCACACAGTCCTCAGCCTGGACTGTGCCCCCATCTCCTCCTTTCTTTATTGCGAGCTCAGGCGAGGCGAGCTTGCGAGCCTGCCTGAGTGGAAGGCAAGGCAGGGGGCAGCACAGCGAGGATAGCTCCTCCTCGTAGATCAGATTGTGCTCATCTACTCTACGCGTGACCTATCATTAGGGTGTTTCACGGCTGGCTTTTTTGGCCCAACTCGTGCCCCAACTCGTGCCCCAACTCGACCTCAACTCCGGCGAAGTTGAGGCACAAGTTGGAGCCTCAGCCGTGAAACACCTGAGCCATGTTTTTGGCCTCGGCTCCGGAGATGCGGCCGAATTGATCTCGCTTAAGCCTGAAATCCGAAGTTGGGGCATCAAGTTGGGGCAGAGTTGGGGCAGAGTTGGGGCACAAATCGGATGTCGAGTCGAGGGGTCATGCACAACTCGACATCCAACTCCGATTTCATGCCCCAACTCTTGCCCCAACTTGCCTCAAGTTGAGGCACGAGTTGCGGCAGGAGTTGGGGCAGAAAAGCCAGCCGTGAAACACCCTATTGACTTGCTCTTGAGTCTTCCGCGTACTACGCTGCTCTGGCAAGTCTTTTCTCTCGTTTCTCTCAAGCCCTACATCTTTCTTCTTCTTGCCCACCCTCCCTCTCCTGTTGGTTTTTCTCGCTTACGCTCGGGGCTGCTGTGGGTCTCGTTCTTCTCAGACCCTCAGTGGCTCTGTGCATACGGGTTTCGGCCGCCCCGCTCTCTTTCCTCCGACTGGACTTCCGCCGGCTTTGGCCGCTGCGTCGTGAAGCCCCGGAGGCCGGGACGGGCCACGGCCGAGCCCCCCGCAAACACACACTCCTCCTGTCTCTTTCTTCTTGATCCCGCGCACAGCGCGGCTAGGCGCACAGCGCCGTTTGCATCTCCTTCCTTCTCTCATCTCACGCATCCTCAGCGACGCTACACCTGCCTTGCCAAGCGATTCAAGCCTCGGATTGCAAGGAGAGCAACAGCGAAATACTCTCTATGAGGTTTCGCGCGACCATCGAGAATGCGAACACATTCTTCCGTGAGTGGACGCGTCGATTACAATCAACTCAGCGCTCATCTGCCCTACATAGGAATAATCCAAGCCATCGAGAAGCTGCAAAAAAAGTGTATCATCAAATTCAGCGACGATGTCATGTGTATCATCTGCAACAGCGAAGTGAACGAAGGTGGCATTCAGGTGTGGTCGTGCGTATAGCCGTGGCTCACCTTGCCTGATTTTCTGACGCCGGCTATAGTCAGATCAAGGTTCACTCGCTCTTCACGTCGTATCGCATCCAGTCGAACGCAGCGAACGTGATAACAATGTCCATGTCCTCTGAAGCACTCCTCGCCACGCTCCGCTCCGCGTCCTCGTCCGCGGGCTCGTACGAGACCGAGGAGATCGTCATGAAGCTCGCGAAGAAGAACGACCAGGCCGTGCTCAGCTTCGAGATCAGCGGCACCACGCGCCAGGGCCGCCGCGTGCGCCTCGCGCACGACGTCAAGATCGAGGTCATGAAGCCCGCGGACGTCGCGGGCCTCAAGGAGCCCATGTGCCCCGACCCCGACGTGCACATCATCCTCCCCCCGCTGCAGAAGCTGCGCCCCATCGTCGAGCGCCTCCGGCCCATGTCCGACTTCCTCGCGGTGCGCGCGGACAACAGCGGCCGCCTGCAGCTGTCCATCCGCACCGACAGCGTCACCGTCGACACCGAGTGGCGCAACTGCAAGAACACGACCAAAGGTAGGACACGCGCCAGGTGGCTTCCCGCGTCCCACGTGCTCACCACTCGGCAGCGGCGGCAGGCTCCCAGGAGCCGGAGGACGCGCGCGACCCCACCGCGCTGTTCTCCGTGCTCGTGTCGACACGCAGCTTCTTCAAGTTTCTGAACAGCCACGTCGTGTCCACCACGACCATCGCGTGTACGAGCCCGGGCTTCCGTGCGCATCCATGCAATGCATACTCACTTGTTCGCAGGCATCTGCCAAAACCACTGCATGATCCTCTACGTCTACGTCGGCGACCTGGCGGACGCAGGCGGCGTGCTGACGTTCTACATCCCGGGCCAACTTGTCGAAGATTGAGGCCACCTATGTATACCCCCCTTTTTGAATGATACCCATGTTTGTTTGCCTCGGGCGAATGGGAAGTGTGGACTACTGATGCATCCGATTGACCACGGTCATGTGGGTCTGCCAGCTATACGCGCCACCGACCAAAGGTGCCGGTAGGGTGCAGAAATCGTTGTATTACAAACATGCATGTGCGTTTGGTTGGATCGCGCCGAAGCGGTCACGCCCGCGTCAAGGGAGCACAGCGTCCTTCTCGCCTTAGCGGGCACAGCCAGCGCTTCCAGGCGGCCTTCTCTGAATGTTCGCCGGCCCCACGCCGTGTCCTCTCCCACCTTGGCAGTGATTTTGAACTTGTTTAAACTTTCTTGCGAGTCTCAAGTCAAAAATTCTATTTTTAGAAAATTCGGCGATAATCTCCCCGTCCCGAGGGTCGGCAGGCGTTCAGTGGAAGGGGTACGTATGTAGGGGAGAGGGATCTACGATACATCTCACCGAATCGCCGATGCATCTCTAATCGGTGCCTGGCGCGCGGTCGGTAAGCGGGCTGCAAGGGGCCTACCGGAAGCGCGGAGTCGGAGTCAAACTGGCGGTATCTAGGGTTAGGACTGAGGGAATGGGCTCAAAATGAAGGACTTACGAGCAAAAGGCGCTCACCCGAGATCCCCGAGCAGCAGCGCATTGAATGACTTTGCAGCGAAACCTTCGAAACAGCAGTGTTAGCTCTGCGAAACAGTCTGAAACAAAGCAGGGCAAGCTTACCTTGGAGCGGTCGCACCGGAATGCCAAGAAATCGAAAAACAACCCCAGGGACAGTCCCCGAGGAGGGCACGTCAAAGGCTGCTGAGCAGCGCCGGCACACTGAAAGAAATTCCATAAGTTGTATATACGGAACAGAAAAATTTGGAAAAATGTACCGAGTATGTCCCCCATGCGCGTCAAGCAGTGGGGGCGGCAGCAGCCCTGCTCGCAGGGGTGCCCACACTCGAATCGATTTTTTTGAGGTTGGCAGGAGGCGCATCACTGACGGCGTGCTCGTCGGACCCCGAAAAATCGAAAAAAAATGCCGCCGAGCTCGGCCGAGATCCCCGAGGACGTTTTCAAGCGGCGTGTTGAGGAACTTGAGTGTTAGCTCGCTAGAATGGAGCTGTAAGAAGAGTTCAAACATAGAATGCATTGTCTCAACATACCAACAATGTCCCGGATGCGCGCGCGACTTGCTCGCGGGAGTGCGAGATCTTGAATCGAATTTTTTTGGGGGAGGGCAGGAGGCACATCACCGATGGTGCGCTCGCCGGAACCCGAGAAATCGAAAAAAACCTTGGTTGAACTAGGCCGAGATCCCCGAGGACCGGGTTGTAGCGCGCTGGGGTTTGAGTCTCGGCGCACTGGAACAGCCCCGTTAGAGTGCAAGTATGGGATAAGATGTATGAACATACCATGAAGTCCCCGATGCACGCGGCGGCTTGCTCGCGGGATCGCCAAAACTTGAGTCGGATTCTAGGGGGGCTGCCAGGACGGTTGGAATAGTGCACGGAGAATTTCGAGGACACCGCCGACGCGGTAGCAGCTTGAAGGTGATTGCGGGACGTCCGAAAATGGTGTCAGATCGGGCATGGTAGAAACCCGAACCGGAATTGTGGCGGAGGCGTGGGCACGTTAGACACAGGTTCAGGGGCCAACGTCCCGGTCGCGGGACGCACAAAACTTGAATAAAAATGTTTGCAGGCACGTGGGATGTAAGACGGATCAGAACGGCGGAGACAAGACGTCCCGCTAGATGCCGATGCGTCGGGAATACGGTGCATAAGTACCTGAAAGAAACACGTTAAAACATAGCCAATACGAGATATTCGAACATACCAAACACAAGGTATACACGTATCGCGGCGCATCAGCGACGGCGCACTCGGGGGAATACCAAAAACGGAAAGAAGTCAGCGGCACGGCCGCGAGACGGGGGGAGTCTCGACGCAGTGATCGACGGCCGGGGCGCTACGGGACAGCATCAGTAAGTAGTAGAGAATAGACTGCGCGCAACTGAACTTACACGGCAACATTGCAGCGGTGGCGAGGTTGCAACAAATAGACTCGGAATTTGGAGGATAACCCTGACGCGTCAAAGCGGCGCGGGGACGTGGGCCAGAACGTCGGCGGCGGCTTGGAACGTCGGGCGCATCGAAGCGGGAGGGACCACGAAATCTCAAGTCGGAACTGCGCCCGTGCTGCGACCACAACGCGAGAAATGATAGCGGCGGTGACGCGTCGGGGTTCCGCCGGCGCCGCCGACGCGCCGGGCGCATCACGCCCGCAGCGGGCCCACGCCGACGCGTTGTAAAACGCGTCGAGCGCGTCAAAACGGCTCAGATCTGCGGTATAAAATCAGTTTCGAGTCGCAAAATGAGTCATGAGACTTACCGACATGTGTCGCCGCTCCCGTGGGTCTGCGAGCAAAGCACCTGAGTGTTGACGGCAGCGCGATACATCAGGCGCATCACAGTGGTGGCCAGACCACGAAATTTGGGGTCAGAACTGCGGCCGCAGCGCTGGGGCATCGACAGCATAACAGCAGTGGCGGGGTCCCAGAATTTTGTAGTTGGATGACGGCGGCAGCGGCAACGCGCCAGGCGCATCAAACCCGCGGCAAGATTGAGTCAGGCTGCGCCGATGCGCCGGAGGACGCGTGAGACACCTTGAAAATAGCATAGATCTAACTAAACCAATGAATTGTAAGCTCTTGTAAGCTGAAGAAAAAACAGAGGATTTACCAAGGCTCGTCACCGCCGCCGCGGGACTGATGGCGCATCGGCGAGGCGCACGACGGGTACGGGGACGCGCCGCTCGTGGTAAGCCAGAATCTCGCACAAAATCTTGAGGTTGCGCGATGGAGTATGGGATGTTGACAAGACACGGCATGGCAATCAAACTAGCTCAAATCGGGCCGGCGCAAATGTGGTGGAAAACGCGTGAAAGGCATCAGATATCCTATAATTTTGAATAATGAGTTTGAGCTGAAAAAAAAAAACAGTCACGGGACCCACCGGAGCATGTCGTCGCTGCAGGATTGATGGCGGCGGCGGCGGCGGCACGTCGGGGTGCCGCGTCCGTCGAGTAGATAGTGCCGCCAACGCGCTCGGCGCATCAAAAACGCGGCGAGCTCGAGCCGGGCGCACACCGACGCATCCGAAAACACGTCAAGCACGTCAAAAACAGAGAAGATCTCCCGTAAATAATGAGTTTGAGCTGGAAAGAAAAGAGAAACACGGGTATCACCAAGGTGTGCTGCCCGCCGTGGCGGCAGGATCGACGCCGCATCACGCCGTTCACGAGAGGTGCGCGATGGCACGGCGCTTGCGGGAAGCCAGCATATTGGATAAAAAGCTGGGCAGTTGCGCGATAGGATACGGCGGCGGCGCTGACAGCTCCAAAACAGCGGCGAGACTGAGTCAGGCCATCCCCGACGCATCGGGAAACACGCGAAAGCATCAAAAACGGGGTAGGTCTCCTATAGGTAATGAGTTTGAGCTGAAAAGAAAGATTGTGAGACTTGCTTGAGTGTGTCGCCGCTGCAGCGGGACTGACGGCGCCTCCCGCCGCACGCGAGATCAGGCCGTCGAGGCGCCGCTCCCGAGGAGCCAGCATAACCAAGCAGTTGCAAAATCCAAGGACATCTGCAACATTGAGTGGATGTTGACAAAATAGGGAAGTATAGCACATACCGTGTGTTCGTTGTCGTACTACGTGACAGCGTAAGAGCGCAGGGTGTTCAAAGCGCTTGCGGGCGACCGAAACTCGAACAGAACTTCACGCGCAGCTGATGCATAAAGAAGTGGGTGCACAGCGAGTACGGGACCTTGAAGTGCATGGTTCAGGGATGCTGAGGGCGAAGAGGAGTGCTGAGATGTGCTGAGTTGCTTGAGGAAGCTGAGATTGGGCTGATGCGGCGTGACGCGAGGGAGAGAATGGGAGGCTGAAGTGGGCGGCGGTGGTATAAGTCAAGAACAAACATGTGTTGTGTTTGGTTCTCGGCAAACAGTTCACACACGCAGGCCAAAACATTCAACAAAGCTATTTCCGTTCATCCGCACCAACTCCCCTCGCTTACTGATTGATCGGGGACCTTGCGTGACTTACCCTCATTCTTATTTTTGACACAGGCAACGGCCCCTACTACATAGATCTTCCGGAATTAATTCAACATTCAGTCTGTTGCACAGTTCAACTAAACTTAAACCCTTTCTGCTTATTTTCCAGGCTATTTCCGACTTAATCTGCACTGCAGAGAGCGGTTAATCCCTCGGGTGTGATAGGTCCCTATCCGATCTTGCACAAATACTATAATCAAAAGATGTTGGAATATAGATGCCATGACAATTGAATGGCATCCCCCACAATATATTTATTTATCTGGGTTCTGGGCCCAATATCCCGAGAAGTATTGACAACAGGTAAATATTGAGGCGAAAAGCCCGACGAAAATAACACGCGAAGTGTCCCAAAGGATTGATATAATTTATGGTTTTTGGTTGTATAAATTTAATTAGATGGGTGCACCCGGCTTCTTCAGGGCCAAGCTCAAGTGCGAGAATCACTAGATAGCACTGAATTGAGAAGCCAGATGAGATTATTGCCTCCACAAATAGAGCGGCGGAGGTGTGGGGTCGGCGATCGGTAGACCGGAAATTCCCGGGCAAGACCAAAATAGCTTTGGTCCAAGCCCGGGATGGATTGGGGGGTTTTGAGGGCAGAGACGGGCTTCGGGGGCTCAAAATATGTGGTGCACAGTACGGGCCGACGCGCTCCGGCGGTGCCGAGCGTCAGGAGGCCCGCCGATTTTTTTCGGCCAAAAATGAGCTTGTTCCGCGCCAAGCGTCATCGCCACCTGTCAATGTCAACGGCCGGACCGAGCGCCGTGAGCACATAGCGGCCTAATTGGGAAAGGCCGTCTCTTGCTCTCAAACCGCCGCGGCCATGTCGATTTTCGACGCCGGCGTCCCTCGGCCCGCAGGCCCTCAAGACTCGACTCATATCAGCGGGAGCACTCAATGTGCGCACTCAGGGCTTCATCTGCGGTCTCCGTCGGCCCTAATCGAAGCCAATCCATTCTGGAGGCAGAACGGTATCCGAGGCTATAGTTGGCCCTAGGTGCGCCGCACATCTATTTCTGTAGCGTAAATCCCTCAGCTGACGAATACGCAGTGCCTCAGCTACGCAGAGCCTATCAGAAACCAGCGAAGACGCGGCGAACTCGAAAATAGCGAAGTACGCATATTCGATGTTCCTGCGAGACAGGGCTCAATAGCTTTTGATGCACAGCTTCTATGCGAGCGGCTGATGCGGGGCTACTGCGGATCTGCGATGTGCGTTGCTGCACCTCGCCGTTGACTCGAAACTAACTTTAGCATCTTCTGCAGTACCCCCGGTACTGCGCTCGGTATGGCCCGCGCGCTGCGCCCGTACTTGGCGCGAACGCTATGAATAGATCCCGCCCCCCGCCTCCGCCCAAAATTTGGGCCTTTGTCGCCCCGCGGCGCTCGATATGCCCTATGGTTCGTTTCGGGTGACACTCAAAATATTCGTTGCGGGGGTGGCTGGGCGCGGACGGCGCCAAGACTTGGGACCCACAGGCTATTGCTGGAAATGAAGAAGATCGCCACTCAGATTGGATGCGCGAGGAAGCAATGGGCAACAAGGGGCGATTCAGGGTTTGGGGGCAAATCCGCTTCCAGAGGTTATTCTGGTCCCCAGGTGCGCCTCAATTCTACTCCGAGCTTCGATCTATCTTAAGAAACACAGCCCGGCCGAATTCCTAGGTCGCCGCTTATCTATAAGTACTGGTGCACATCGCCGTTACCTTCACTCAACCACCCACCTCCCTCTCCCTACCCTCAACCAGTGGCTTCGAAGCGCTCCCCAGCGACTCGGCCATGTTGGCTCCGCCGTCTCGCATGCCCTCGGCGCTCTCAGCGCCGCCGTGGGCATCGGGCTCAGTGGTGACGTGTCTGAGCCACTCGACATGGGCGGCGCACTCGAGTCGGGATCCTTGGCGGGAGGGCCTCGGGATTGGACGCTCATTGCTAGTGATGCTTTTTGGTATGTCCCAGACCTACTGTATCTCTTTTACTCACCATTCATAGCTGTTGTGCCACTTGAGCCACCTGACATCGTGCCCGTTCGGCGGTGCTACCAGTGCGGGAATTCGAACGGGCTCATCGGCGCATAGTGTACGTCTCCCGTCTCCCGTAGCCCGCGCTCTCATTCGCTTTAGCACCCCCGTTTCGCGCCGCCGCTCTCGCGCTGAGTCATCTCCGACTCGGCGAACCTCTGCGCGCTCGCGCTCGGCATGAGCGCCAGGGCACTCGGCAGCGCTCCCCGACTGCTGTGCTGCCGACTCGCACGCTTGTCTATATCCCAGCACATCGAGCGCGCGCCGAGTCGCTCCGATCCGCATCTAACGGCCCCGTTGGTCACCGCCGGCACCTCGCGCATCCTCCGAAACCCTTCGGACCCACTTGTATGACTTTCACTAGATGTGTTCCCCCTCTGATCACTGTTCCCAGCGCGCCCCCATCCCTCGGAGCCTCCCGAATTGTCCCGAAGCGCCCCGACCCGCGAACCCTAACTCACCGCTGCACCTCAATCCGTGCGACCTGTATCGAGATTATTGCTGCACGGTATGTCTGCTTATCTATCTGTCCTTGCCCTATGCTGACTACGAGCCATTAGATATCGGTTCTATCTCGAGCGTGGTCAGTATGCGGCGGCTTCGTGACGCTCCCAGTGTCTTGTTATCGGTGCGTCCGCTATTTGTCTATCGGGTCCCTTAAAACTAACTTGAACCCTTAGATTTCATTCAAATGGCCTTACGCATTTTGAACCCCCAATCAATTCGATCCTTTACTCAGACTTCAATCTGGCCATTCGTAAGGGCTTCATTATGCGTTGAACCGTTCATTCTGACTTGAAAGTGACAGTTCAACTCTGCCACTTGAGCCCGCCGCTGGTTTCACTTCGAACGAGCGATGGCATGTGTTTAGTTACCCATCGCGTCCTTCAATCTGACTGCAACTCTTGGAATTCGGTCGCAACAGCCTTCATATTCCATGGCGCTACTCGGTTTGACTTCAAACGAGTCATAGTGAGTGCTTCAATATGTGTCGTATTCCTTCATTCTGACTTGACGGTTAGACCTCGGTTCGAGCGGCCTTCAAAAATCAAACCCGCTGCTCGCTTTGAACCGCTTTATTGACTTCGAGTGAGCTATTGGTGAGCCTTTGCGTCCGTCACTAATCTTGACTGATAGATTTCTAGTCTAATGGCCTTTGAATTCCCCGTCTGCCACTCGGATTGACTTCGAACGAGCTTCAGTAAGTGCTTCTCATCCGTCACATCCGTTACTCTGACTAGACTTCGAATGTAGTGGCCTTACGATCCAAGCCCGCCGCTTGATTCGAGCCCCTGGATTGACTTCGAGTGAGTTATCAGTAAGCTATTTCGTCCTTGTCTGATCTTGACCATTAGACTTCGGCTCTAATCGTCTTCAAATCTCAAGGCGCCACTCGGAATGACTTCAATTGAGCCATGGTAAGTACTTCGTTATGCATCGCAGCCTCCAAATTCCGACTTGACCAATAGATCCCAACTCTGACAGTCGAGGCGCCGCTGGATTGACTTCGAATGGTAAGGACCTCAACTGCTATATTTGCATCGTCTGTTCTGACTTGAAGCGTAAGCCTAATCCGACTTAGCTTCGTTGTTCAACTGTAAGCCCTTCGGACATTGCGCAGAGGCCGTTGAAGGTAAGCCTATGCTCTGATACATCTCCTATTCAATTTCTTATTCTTATCTACCTCTTAGCTCGCTCTCTTACCCCCGTTTGACCCTCAAGTCTGGACTCTATGGCTCTGTTACGCTGCCGGCCTATCCGTAAGTGCTTTCGTTCATTCACCTTGCTCGTTGGCTCGAGTCCGAGTTTATACTCGATTCAAGCACCACTTTGTTCATGTCGTACACCGTTCATTTCCTACTTGAGCTCGGGCGCAAGTTGACTGGAGGCTCGAACTTATTCTCAGTTCCCTTCAATTACCTCCGGTTCTATTCGCATTTTTGACTCGATTCGTACAGACTTGCGTAGTTAGTCGTGTATTAACTGGGTTGCTTAGTTAGATGTTTATTAAGTACCTTGTACTCGTAGATTGCGCGAGGTAAGCTGAATCTTACCCAATTCGACTTCCTTTCTACTGACTTGCTTACTAGTTGGATCTGTATGAAGTGACCTCGACGACCTTAGACTCGTGGATTACGGGAGGTAAGTTCGTTCTGATCCAATCCGACTTACTTCCAACTTATTTACTTACTTGCCTCTGTATGAAGTGAAACCGATGACCTTATACTTGTGAATTGCGCTAGGTAAGTTCGTTCCAACCCAGTTCAACTTTCTCTGAACTGGCTTGCGTACTTAGATGTCTGTTAACTGGGCCCTATGCTCGCAGGTTACGAGAGGTATGTTCGTTCCAACCCAATTCGACTTACTTCCAACTGAGTTGCCTATAGAGTTGAATCTGTATCTGTATGAAGGGATCTTGTGTCTGGTAAGTTCGTTCTAAGTCGATTCAACTTTCTCTCAACTGATTTGCTTAGTTAGATATGTATTAACCAGGCACGAAGCCCTTCTGCTCGTAGATTACGGAAGGTAAGCTCGTTCCAACCCAACCCAACTTCGTTCAACTGACTTGCTCATTAGTTGAATCTCTATGAAACGAGCAACACTTCGGACTTTGTGCTCGTGGGTTGCGCGGGCTAAGCTTGTTTCAACCCAATTCGACTTCGATTGGATATGTTTGGAGTCCCGAAGACCTCCTCTCGGCGCCCCGTGAGTTAACCGGCGCTTCATTTCTGTTCATTTGCTCAAGCCTTGCAGCGCGCTCTGCGCATCCTGCGAACAGCGCTACGCCCCGATTCGGATTCAAACTCGCCGAGGCCAACAGAGTGGCCCGCTCAAGCCGCCTTTCGATCCCCACTCCAATCCCGCCGAATTCCTATTACAAAGATCGGTGAACTCCAAACTTACAAGTCCTCGCAAACCAAGCTTCGACTCAAGCATCGGCCGCGGCGGGCTGCGGCGCACGCAGCGCAGAGTGGGCAGGTCAAGCCCCAACTCGAATCGTTCGCACAACCTACGACCACTCGGCGCTCCAAGTCAGGCCCCGAGCTCAAACTCGCAAGGCAACACAAGTAGGTTTTCGTATTCAAACCCAAACATAGACTCGCTGACTCGTTTCCAGCACCTCCGCCCGCGCGCTCGCCGCCGCCGCACGCCCCACCGCCCGCCCCGCTCGCAACGCCGCCGCCCCGTAAGTCGACTTGCACCATTCCTTCTTCCTCGGCTCAAGTCTTCGCAGCGGGCTCCCTCCGAACGGCGCGGCTTCAAGTGTCCTTGCGCCGCACGCGTCCGGATTCCCGCCCAATCCCCGCTGGGCCGCAAAACGGCGCCGTCGCATCTGGCGCGCCCGCCCCAATCGGCGCCCGAGTTCCCGCGCTTCGCCGTCCCGCTGGCCCGCGGCGTGCTGCGTTCCCGCATGCCGCGCGCGGACCGCGATCGCCAGTGAGCAGCGTGCGTTCGAGCGAGCGCGCGCGGACATCGCTGACTCGGTACACAGCGTTTCCGCGCGCGCTGCCCGTCCCGCGACCCGTACCGCCTTTGGCCGTGGGTCCGGCGCGCTTCGGGCACGCAGGGCACGAGCGCGCATCCTGGCGCGGCGCGAAGACGAGGCGGAACGCGGCCGAGTCGTGCGCAACCGCGTTTTTGGGCAGACGACCGCGCTGTGCGCAAGAACGAGCGACGCTCGCTCGTGGAGGAGCACGAGCACGAGTGGGCGGCGCGCACGTTTCCCGATGCTCGTTCGGCGCCGTCCGGCTCTGCGCGAGTCTTCAGCGCTGGACGGCGTGCGCGAGGCGTTCGCGCTGCCGGCCGCTCGTTCGGCATCGTCCGCGCATGTGGGCGCTGGGGGCGCATATCCGGGGGTCGTCGGCGCTCGGCGGTGTGCGGCGAGGTCGGCGTTGCCCGCCCCTCGTTCGGCGTTGTCCGCGCATGCGGACGCTCAGCGCGCTTATTCCGGGGTCGAAGGCGCTCATTCGGCGGTACACGCGCCTGCGGGCGGCTTGGCGCTTAATCGGCGCTTAACGGCGGGCAGGGCAGATGTAGCGCGGGGCGGTCGCGTTCCCCGCTGCTCATACGGCGCTGTCCGGCGGCGTGGGCATTGTGCGCCTCTCGCTCGGCGCTGTCCGCTTTGGCGCGCTCGTTCGGGGTCGTGGGCGCTTGAGGGCGTGTGGCAGGTCGCGCGCGCGGGCTAGGTCTAGAGCGGGTGTGTCGAGGCGGTGGGGCGGGCTCGTGCGTGAGCGTAGGGGCGTAGACGCGCTCGAGGGAGCGCAGAGTGGGTGTCGGGCGGGAGGTCGGTCTCTGCCGTCGTAGCGGACGACCCAACCTTAGCGGTAGCTAGATATCGAGGTTCCAGAGCGGCGGCGGCGGTGTGGCTCGGGCGCACGCGATGCGGAAGCGGTGGGCGGGGCGAAGGCGAAGGCGGGGCCGAGGCGCGTATTCGGGCCCTGTTCGGGGGTTTGGGTCGGCGGAACGGGGCGGGAGGACGGAGTCTCGTAGCCGATTGAGCCACAAGTTTAAGTAGAAAAAGTCAGTAGATAGTAGATAGAAGTAGGTAGGTACATACCAAGGTCGAGCGGCGGCGGCGGCGGGCAACGGTGTGGCCCGAGGACGGGGACGACGGCGCTGAGTTGAGAGCGGCGGCGGCGCAGGGTGCGTCGGTAGTCGAGGGCGGGGCTGGCAGTGGTGCCCGAGCCGCGCGCGCACCCCGGGCGCGAATTCGCGGACGGGACTGTGCGCGCGGCACGGTAGGCAGGCGAGCGTGGATGCGGTTGTGCACGGACCGTGCAAACGAACGAGTCGCTGCGTTGCGCGAGTCCGAGTCGGGTTGGTGTAGGGGAGAGAGGGCAAGTCGGTCGTGAGAGAGGCGGTCGTCAAGGAGATGGCATACAGATGAGGTGTGGTACGCAGACGCTGAGGATGGCTTTCCGCCGCGGGCTCGCGGATGCCAGTACCACCCTCTTCCCAGTGAGCTTCTTTATTGCTGGGGTTTGCAGGGCATGCGGAAGGACATTTGAGGATGGCATGGTGGTCAGAGGAACGGTCCGGGCCGGGACTCCGGCGCACACAGGCCGCCATACATAGTCCTCGACGAGTCCTTGACCTTGCCTCGACCTGTACCGTCAGCGTGACACTAGTCTCTCTTAAACCCCCTCGCTCGTACCTCGTTCTGAGCCGTGACACCCATCTCCTCTTTTCTTTGGAACTCTTTTGAGCTTGGTCAAGATCCGGGGAGAGCAGCAACCATCAGCTCTTCATGAGGTTCCGCGCGACCCTCGAGAACGCGAACACATTCTTCCGTGAGTCTGGGCGCGTCGATCACAATCAACCCAGCGCTCATCTGCCCTAGGAATCATCCAAGCCATCGAGAAGCTGCAAAAAAAGTGTATCATCAAATTCAGCGATGATGTTATGTGCATCATCTGCAACAGCGAAGTGAACGAGGGTGGAATTCAAGTGTGGTCGTGCGTATAGCCGCGGCTCACACTGTCTCATCTGCTAACATTAGCCAAAGGCAGATCAAGGTCCACTCGCTCTTCACGTCGTACCGCATCCAGTCGAACGCAGCGAACGTGATCACGATGTCCATGTCCTCCGAGGCCCTCCTCGCCACCCTCCGCTCCGCGTCCTCGTCCGCAGGCTCGTACGAGACCGAGGAGATCGTCATGAAGCTCGCAAAGAAGAACGACCAGGCCGTGCTCAGCTTCGAGATCAGCGGCACCACACGCCAGGGCCGCCGCGTGCGCCTCGCGCATGACGTCAAGATCGAGGTCATGAAGCCCGCGGACGTCGCGGGCCTCAAGGAGCCCATGTGCCCCGACCCCGACGTGCACATCATCCTCCCCCCGCTGCAGAAGCTGCGCCCCATCGTCGAGCGCCTCCGGCCCATGTCCGACTTCCTCGCGGTGCGCGCGGACAACAGCGGCCGCCTGCAGCTGTCCATCCGCACCGACAGCGTCACCGTCGACACCGAGTGGCGCAACTGCAAGAACACGACCAAAGGTACGACACGCGCCAGGTGGCTTCCCGCGTCCCGCGTGCTCACCGCTCGGCAGCGGCGGCGGGCTCCCAGGAGCCGGAGGACGCGCGCGACCCCACCGCGCTGTTCTCCGTGCTCGTGTCCACGCGCAGCTTCTTCAAGTTTCTGAACAGCCACGTCGTGTCCACCACGACCATCGCGTGTACGAGCCCGGGCTTCCGTGCGCATCCATGCAATGCATACTCACTCGTTCGCAGGCATCTGCCAAAACCACTGCATGATCCTCTACGTCTACGTCGGCGACCTGGCGGACGCAGGCGGCGTGCTGACGTTCTACATCCCGGGCCAACTTGTCGAAGATTGAGGCCACCTATGTATACCCCCCTTTTTGAATGATACCCCATGTTTGTTTGCCTCGGGCGAATGGGAAGTGTGGACTACTGATGCATCCGATTGACCACGGTCATGTGGGTCTGCCAGCTATACGCGCCACCGACCAAAGGTGCCGGTAGGGTGCAGAAATCGTTGTATTACAAACATGCATGTGCGTTTGGTTGGATCGCGCCGAAGCGGTCACGCCCGCGTCAAGGGAGCACAGCGTCCTTCTCGCCTTAGCGGGCACAGCCAGCGCTTCCAGGCGGCCTTCTCTGAATGTTCGCCGGCCCCACGCCGTGTCCTCTCCCACCTTGGCAGTGATTTTGAACTTGTTTAAACTTTCTTGCGAGTCTCAAGTCAAAAATTCTATTTTTAGAAAATTCGGCGATAATCTCCCCGTCCCGAGGGTCGGCAGGCGTTCAGTGGAAGGGGTACGTATGTAGGGGAGAGGGATCTACGATACATCTCACCGAATCGCCGATGCATCTCTAATCGGTGCCTGGCGCGCGGTCGGTAAGCGGGCTGCAAGGGGCCTACCGGAAGCGCGGAGTCGGAGTCAAACTGGCGGTATCTAGGGTTAGGACTGAGGGAATGGGCTCAAAATGAAGGACTTACGAGCAAAAGGCGCTCACCCGAGATCCCCGAGCAGCAGCGCATTGAATGACTTTGCAGCGAAACCTTCGAAACAGCAGTGTTAGCTCTGCGAAACAGTCTGAAACAAAGCAGGGCAAGCTTACCTTGGAGCGGTCGCACCGGAATGCCAAGAAATCGAAAAACAACCCCAGGGACAGTCCCCGAGGAGGGCACGTCAAAGGCTGCTGAGCAGCGCCGGCACACTGAAAGAAATTCCATAAGTTGTATATACGGAACAGAAAAATTTGGAAAAATGTACCGAGTATGTCCCCCATGCGCGTCAAGCAGTGGGGGCGGCAGCAGCCCTGCTCGCAGGGGTGCCCACACTCGAATCGATTTTTTTGAGGTTGGCAGGAGGCGCATCACTGACGGCGTGCTCGTCGGACCCCGAAAAATCGAAAAAAAATGCCGCCGAGCTCGGCCGAGATCCCCGAGGACGTTTTTCAAGCGGCGTGTTGAGGAACTTGAGTGTTAGCTCGCTAGAATGGAGCTGTAAGAAGAGTTCAAACATAGAATGCATTGTCTCAACATACCAACAATGTCCCGGATGCGCGCGCGACTTGCTCGCGGGAGTGCGAGATCTTGAATCGAATTTTTTTGGGGGAGGGCAGGAGGCACATCACCGATGGTGCGCTCGCCGGAACCCGAGAAATCGAAAAAAACCTTGGTTGAACTAGGCCGAGATCCCCGAGGACCGGGTTGTAGCGCGCTGGGGTTTGAGTCTCGGCGCACTGGAACAGCCCCGTTAGAGTGCAAGTATGGGATAAGATGTATGAACATACCATGAAGTCCCCGATGCACGCGGCGGCTTGCTCGCGGGATCGCCAAAACTTGAGTCGGATTCTAGGGGGGCTGCCAGGACGGTTGGAATAGTGCACGGAGAATTTCGAGGACACCGCCGACGCGGTAGCAGCTTGAAGGTGATTGCGGGACGTCCGAAAATGGTGTCAGATCGGGCATGGTAGAAACCCGAACCGGAATTGTGGCGGAGGCGTGGGCACGTTAGACACAGGTTCAGGGGCCAACGTCCCGGTCGCGGGACGCACAAAACTTGAATAAAAATGTTTGCAGGCACGTGGGATGTAAGACGGATCAGAACGGCGGAGACAAGACGTCCCGCTAGATGCCGATGCGTCGGGAATACGGTGCATAAGTACCTGAAAGAAACACGTTAAAACATAGCCAATACGAGATATTCGAACATACCAAACACAAGGTATACACGTATCGCGGCGCATCAGCGACGGCGCACTCGGGGGAATACCAAAAACGGAAAGAAGTCAGCGGCACGGCCGCGAGACGGGGGGAGTCTCGACGCAGTGATCGACGGCCGGGGCGCTACGGGACAGCATCAGTAAGTAGTAGAGAATAGACTGCGCGCAACTGAACTTACACGGCAACATTGCAGCGGTGGCGAGGTTGCAACAAATAGACTCGGAATTTGGAGGATAACCCTGACGCGTCAAAGCGGCGCGGGGACGTGGGCCAGAACGTCGGCGGCGGCTTGGAACGTCGGGCGCATCGAAGCGGGAGGGACCACGAAATCTCAAGTCGGAACTGCGCCCGTGCTGCGACCACAACGCGAGAAATGATAGCGGCGGTGACGCGTCGGGGTTCCGCCGGCGCCGCCGACGCGCCGGGCGCATCACGCCCGCAGCGGGCCCACGCCGACGCGTTGTAAAACGCGTCGAGCGCGTCAAAACGGCTCAGATCTGCGGTATAAAATCAGTTTCGAGTCGCAAAATGAGTCATGAGACTTACCGACATGTGTCGCCGCTCCCGTGGGTCTGCGAGCAAAGCACCTGAGTGTTGACGGCAGCGCGATACATCAGGCGCATCACAGTGGTGGCCAGACCACGAAATTTGGGGTCAGAACTGCGGCCGCAGCGCTGGGGCATCGACAGCATAACAGCAGTGGCGGGGTCCCAGAATTTTGTAGTTGGATGACGGCGGCAGCGGCAACGCGCCAGGCGCATCAAACCCGCGGCAAGATTGAGTCAGGCTGCGCCGATGCGCCGGAGGACGCGTGAGACACCTTGAAAATAGCATAGATCTAACTAAACCAATGAATTGTAAGCTCTTGTAAGCTGAAGAAAAAACAGAGGATTTACCAAGGCTCGTCACCGCCGCCGCGGGACTGATGGCGCATCGGCGAGGCGCACGACGGGTACGGGGACGCGCCGCTCGTGGTAAGCCAGAATCTCGCACAAAATCTTGAGGTTGCGCGATGGAGTATGGGATGTTGACAAGACACGGCATGGCAATCAAACTAGCTCAAATCGGGCCGGCGCAAATGTGGTGGAAAACGCGTGAAAGGCATCAGATATCCTATAATTTTGAATAATGAGTTTGAGCTGAAAAAAAAAAACAGTCACGGGACCCACCGGAGCATGTCGTCGCTGCAGGATTGATGGCGGCGGCGGCGGCGGCACGTCGGGGTGCCGCGTCCGTCGAGTAGATAGTGCCGCCAACGCGCTCGGCGCATCAAAAAACGCGGCGAGCTCGAGCCGGGCGCACACCGACGCATCCGAAAACACGTCAAGCACGTCAAAAACAGAGAAGATCTCCCGTAAATAATGAGTTTGAGCTGGAAAGAAAAGAGAAACACGGGTATCACCAAGGTGTGCTGCCCGCCGTGGCGGCAGGATCGACGCCGCATCACGCCGTTCACGAGAGGTGCGCGATGGCACGGCGCTTGCGGGAAGCCAGCATATTGGATAAAAAGCTGGGCAGTTGCGCGATAGGATACGGCGGCGGCGCTGACAGCTCCAAAACAGCGGCGAGACTGAGTCAGGCCATCCCCGACGCATCGGGAAACACGCGAAAGCATCAAAAACGGGGTAGGTCTCCTATAGGTAATGAGTTTGAGCTGAAAAGAAAGATTGTGAGACTTGCTTGAGTGTGTCGCCGCTGCAGCGGGACTGACGGCCGCCTCCCGCCGCACGCGAGATCAGGCCGTCGAGGCGCCGCTCCCGAGGAGCCAGCATAACCAAGCAGTTGCAAAATCCAAGGACATCTGCAACATTGAGTGGATGTTGACAAAATAGGGAAGTATAGCACATACCGTGTGTTCGTTGTCGTACTACGTGACAGCGTAAGAGCGCAGGGTGTTCAAAGCGCTTGCGGGCGACCGAAACTCGAACAGAACTTCACGCGCAGCTGATGCATAAAGAAGTGGGTGCACAGCGAGTACGGGACCTTGAAGTGCATGGTTCAGGGATGCTGAGGGCGAAGAGGAGTGCTGAGATGTGCTGAGTTGCTTGAGGAAGCTGAGATTGGGCTGATGCGGCGTGACGCGAGGGAGAGAATGGGAGGCTGAAGTGGGCGGCGGTGGTATAAGTCAAGAACAAACATGTGTTGTGTTTGGTTCTCGGCAAACAGTTCACACACGCAGGCCAAAACATTCAACAAAGCTATTTCCGTTCATCCGCACCAACTCCCCTCGCTTACTGATTGATCGGGGACCTTGCGTGACTTACCCTCATTCTTATTTTTGACACAGGCAACGGCCCCTACTACATAGATCTTCCGGAATTAATTCAACATTCAGTCTGTTGCACAGTTCAACTAAACTTAAACCCTTTCTGCTTATTTTCCAGGCTATTTCCGACTTAATCTGCACTGCAGAGAGCGGTTAATCCCTCGGGTGTGATAGGTCCCTATCCGATCTTGCACAAATACTATAATCAAAAGATGTTGGAATATAGATGCCATGACAATTGAATGGCATCCCCCACAATATATTTATTTATCTGGGTTCTGGGCCCAATATCCCGAGAAGTATTGACAACAGGTAAATATTGAGGCGAAAAGCCCGACGAAAATAACACGCGAAGTGTCCCAAAGGATTGATATAATTTATGGTTTTTGGTTGTATAAATTTAATTAGATGGGTGCACCCGGCTTCTTCAGGGCCAAGCTCAAGTGCGAGAATCACTAGATAGCACTGAATTGAGAAGCCAGATGAGATTATTGCCTCCACAAATAGAGCGGCGGAGGTGTGGGGTCGGCGATCGGTAGACCGGAAATTCCCGGGCAAGACCAAAATAGCTTTGGTCCAAGCCCGGGATGGATTGGGGGGTTTTGAGGGCAGAGACGGGCTTCGGGGGCTCAAAATATGTGGTGCACAGTACGGGCCGACGCGCTCCGGCGGTGCCGAGCGTCAGGAGGCCCGCCGATTTTTTTCGGCCAAAAATGAGCTTGTTCCGCGCCAAGCGTCATCGCCACCTGTCAATGTCAACGGCCGGACCGAGCGCCGTGAGCACATAGCGGCCTAATTGGGAAAGGCCGTCTCTTGCTCTCAAACCGCCGCGGCCATGTCGATTTTCGACGCCGGCGTCCCTCGGCCCGCAGGCCCTCAAGACTCGACTCATATCAGCGGGAGCACTCAATGTGCGCACTCAGGGCTTCATCTGCGGTCTCCGTCGGCCCTAATCGAAGCCAATCCATTCTGGAGGCAGAACGGTATCCGAGGCTATAGTTGGCCCTAGGTGCGCCGCACATCTATTTCTGTAGCGTAAATCCCTCAGCTGACGAATACGCAGTGCCTCAGCTACGCAGAGCCTATCAGAAACCAGCGAAGACGCGGCGAACTCGAAAATAGCGAAGTACGCATATTCGATGTTCCTGCGAGACAGGGCTCAATAGCTTTTGATGCACAGCTTCTATGCGAGCGGCTGATGCGGGGCTACTGCGGATCTGCGATGTGCGTTGCTGCACCTCGCCGTTGACTCGAAACTAACT
The DNA here is from genome assembly GCA_029282135.1 of Mycena belliarum. Lineage (NCBI taxonomy): Eukaryota > Fungi > Basidiomycota > Agaricomycetes > Agaricales > Mycenaceae > Mycena > Mycena belliarum. The sequence goes on along the minus strand of JARJCN010000044.1, from coordinate 328,039 downwards.
TTAGCATCTTCTGCAGTACCCCCGGTACTGCGCTCGGTATGGCCCGCGCGCTGCGCCCGTACTTGGCGCGAACGCTATGAATAGATCCCGCCCCCCGCCTCCGCCCAAAATTTGGGCCTTTGTCGCCCCGCGGCGCTCGATATGCCCTATGGTTCGTTTCGGGTGACACTCAAAATATTCGTTGCGGGGGTGGCTGGGCGCGGACGGCGCCAAGACTTGGGACCCACAGGCTATTGCTGGAAATGAAGAAGATCGCCACTCAGATTGGATGCGCGAGGAAGCAATGGGCAACAAGGGGCGATTCAGGGTTTGGGGGCAAATCCGCTTCCAGAGGTTATTCTGGTCCCCAGGTGCGCCTCAATTCTACTCCGAGCTTCGATCTATCTTAAGAAACACAGCCCGGGCCCGAATTCCTAGGTCGCCGCTTATCTATAAGTACTGGTGCACATCGCCGTTACCTTCACTCAACCACCCACCTCCCTCTCCCTACCCTCAACCAGTGGCTTCGAAGCGCTCCCCAGCGACTCGGCCATGTTGGCTCCGCCGTCTCGCATGCCCTCGGCGCTCTCAGCGCCGCCGTGGGCATCGGGCTCAGTGGTGACGTGTCTGAGCCACTCGACATGGGCGGCGCACTCGAGTCGGGATCCTTGGCGGGAGGGCCTCGGGATTGGACGCTCATTGCTAGTGATGCTTTTTGGTATGTCCCAGACCTACTGTATCTCTTTTACTCACCATTCATAGCTGTTGTGCCACTTGAGCCACCTGACATCGTGCCCGTTCGGCGGGGTGCTACCAGTGCGGGAATTCGAACGGGCTCATCGGCGCATAGTGTACGTCTCCCGTCTCCCGTAGCCCGCGCTCTCATTCGCTTTAGCACCCCCGTTTCGCGCCGCCGCTCTCGCGCTGAGTCATCTCCGACTCGGCGAACCTCTGCGCGCTCGCGCTCGGCATGAGCGCCAGGGCACTCGGCAGCGCTCCCCGACTGCTGTGCTGCCGACTCGCACGCTTGTCTATATCCCAGCACATCGAGCGCGCGCCGAGTCGCTCCGATCCGCATCTAACGGCCCCGTTGGTCACCGCCGGCACCTCGCGCATCCTCCGAAACCCTTCGGACCCACTTGTATGACTTTCACTAGATGTGTTCCCCCTCTGATCACTGTTCCCAGCGCGCCCCCATCCCTCGGAGCCTCCCGAATTGTCCCGAAGCGCCCCGACCCGCGAACCCTAACTCACCGCTGCACCTCAATCCGTGCGACCTGTATCGAGATTATTGCTGCACGGTATGTCTGCTTATCTATCTGTCCTTGCCCTATGCTGACTACGAGCCATTAGATATCGGTTCTATCTCGAGCGTGGTCAGTATGCGGCGGCTTCGTGACGCTCCCAGTGTCTTGTTATCGGTGCGTCCGCTATTTGTCTATCGGGTCCCTTAAAAACTAACTTGAACCCTTAGATTTCATTCAAATGGCCTTACGCATTTTGAACCCCCAATCAATTCGATCCTTTACTCAGACTTCAATCTGGCCATTCGTAAGGGCTTCATTATGCGTTGAACCGTTCATTCTGACTTGAAAGTGACAGTTCAACTCTGCCACTTGAGCCCGCCGCTGGTTTCACTTCGAACGAGCGATGGCATGTGTTTAGTTACCCATCGCGTCCTTCAATCTGACTGCAACTCTTGGAATTCGGTCGCAACAGCCTTCATATTCCATGGCGCTACTCGGTTTGACTTCAAACGAGTCATAGTGAGTGCTTCAATATGTGTCGTATTCCTTCATTCTGACTTGACGGTTAGACCTCGGTTCGAGCGGCCTTCAAAAATCAAACCCGCTGCTCGCTTTGAACCGCTTTATTGACTTCGAGTGAGCTATTGGTGAGCCTTTGCGTCCGTCACTAATCTTGACTGATAGATTTCTAGTCTAATGGCCTTTGAATTCCCCGTCTGCCACTCGGATTGACTTCGAACGAGTATGGAAAGCCAGAGCACCACGCTCATTTGATGACCGGTTTTGCCTCCATCGGGGGAGTCGGACTCCGGCCACCGACAATAGCCGAAAAGTTAGCCGATGTTTCCGGAGTCAGCCGGGGAAAGCTGTATCCTTTGGTTCAAGTTGTGAAGGAAGGTTGCCTTGGGTGCTGTTGAACTGTAAACACCTAGAGCTTAGAGACTTGGAGCCCCCAAGGCAAGAAGCATCCACGGTCCACCTTGCACCAATAGTGACACATATGTCAGTTTGCTTGACATCATATTGATGCGGCGAATACTTATTGCCGAAATGCCGACTGCAATTGAACCACAACTACCCACAGGCTGGCCAAAGTGATAATTATGAGACTTGCTTTATGGTGGATGTGCACATAAGTGAGCAGAATAATGCTGGGATACATGCACTGATCAGTCTTACACCCTTGAGCTTGAAATCAACATGCCAATGAGTGATTATTCATCTTCTTGTCACAGTCCGGCATCACAGCCATTTTACAGATAATTAGTCCATGATGTCGCAGGAGACCTCCTGTCCAGAAAAAAGAAAAGGAAAGTAAAAAAGAAAGACAGAACAACAGGGAAAAAAACTCTGCCGCGAAGCGCCGTGTGGAGCCGCGAACCGCCGTGTGGAGTCGCTCGCCCGGATTCGGATAACGCGGCAACACGGCAGTCACGTGACCGCGTTGCCCTTGTCTGAGAGTGTCTGAGGCATCTAAATTTTGGCCAACCTAATGCAAGACTAGAGTGAGTAATAGCTTCTAAAGGCTCTCTCTGTGGTCCCATCTCAAGCCAAAGTCTCAAATGAATAACTGATTTCGGGTAGTTACCCGAGCCATCGGTATCAGCAGTCCGCCTGCCGTATGGAGTCAAACCCGGTCATCAAACGAGCGTGGTGCTCTGGCTTTCCATAAACGAGCTTCAGTAAGTGCTTCTCATCCGTCACATCCGTTACTCTGACTAGACTTCGAATGTAGTGGCCTTACGATCCAAGCCCGCCGCTTGATTCGAGCCCCTGGATTGACTTCGAGTGAGTTATCAGTAAGCTATTTCGTCCTTGTCTGATCTTGACCATTAGACTTCGGCTCTAATCGTCTTCAAATCTCAAGGCGCCACTCGGAATGACTTCAATTGAGCCATGGTAAGTACTTCGTTATGCATCGCAGCCTCCAAATTCCGACTTGACCAATAGATCCCAACTCTGACAGTCGAGGCGCCGCTGGATTGACTTCGAATGGTAAGGACCTCAACTGCTATATTTGCATCGTCTGTTCTGACTTGAAGCGTAAGCCTAATCCGACTTAGCTTCGTTGTTCAACTGTAAGCCCTTCGGACATTGCGCAGAGGCCGTTGAAGGTAAGCCTATGCTCTGATACATCTCCTATTCAATTTCTTATTCTTATCTACCTCTTAGCTCGCTCTCTTACCCCCGTTTGACCCTCAAGTCTGGACTCTATGGCTCTGTTACGCTGCCGGCCTATCCGTAAGTGCTTTCGTTCATTCACCTTGCTCGTTGGCTCGAGTCCGAGTTTATACTCGATTCAAGCACCACTTTGTTCATGTCGTACACCGTTCATTTCCTACTTGAGCTCGGGCGCAAGTTGACTGGAGGCTCGAACTTATTCTCAGTTCCCTTCAATTACCTCCGGTTCTATTCGCATTTTTGACTCGATTCGTACAGACTTGCGTAGGTTAGTCGTGTATTAACTGGGTTGCTTAGTTAGATGTTTATTAAGTACCTTGTACTCGTAGATTGCGCGAGGTAAGCTGAATCTTACCCAATTCGACTTCCTTTCTACTGACTTGCTTACTAGTTGGATCTGTATGAAGTGACCTCGACGACCTTAGACTCGTGGATTACGGGAGGTAAGTTCGTTCTGATCCAATCCGACTTACTTCCAACTTATTTACTTACTTGCCTCTGTATGAAGTGAAACCGATGACCTTATACTTGTGAATTGCGCTAGGTAAGTTCGTTCCAACCCAGTTCAACTTTCTCTGAACTGGCTTGCGTACTTAGATGTCTGTTAACTGGGCCCTATGCTCGCAGGTTACGAGAGGTATGTTCGTTCCAACCCAATTCGACTTACTTCCAACTGAGTTGCCTATAGAGTTGAATCTGTATCTGTATGAAGGGATCTTGTGTCTGGTAAGTTCGTTCTAAGTCGATTCAACTTTCTCTCAACTGATTTGCTTAGTTAGATATGTATTAACCAGGCACGAAGCCCTTCTGCTCGTAGATTACGGAAGGTAAGCTCGTTCCAACCCAACCCAACTTCGTTCAACTGACTTGCTCATTAGTTGAATCTCTATGAAACGAGCAACACTTCGGACTTTGTGCTCGTGGGTTGCGCGGGCTAAGCTTGTTTCAACCCAATTCGACTTCGATTGGATATGTTTGGAGTCCCGAAGACCTCCTCTCGGCGCCCCGTGAGTTAACCGGCGCTTCATTTCTGTTCATTTGCTCAAGCCTTGCAGCGCGCTCTGCGCATCCTGCGAACAGCGCTACGCCCCGATTCGGATTCAAACTCGCCGAGGCCAACAGAGTGGCCCGCTCAAGCCGCCTTTCGATCCCCACTCCAATCCCGCCGAATTCCTATTACAAAGATCGGTGAACTCCAAACTTACAAGTCCTCGCAAACCAAGCTTCGACTCAAGCATCGGCCGCGGCGGGCTGCGGCGCACGCAGCGCAGAGTGGGCAGGTCAAGCCCCAACTCGAATCGTTCGCACAACCTACGACCACTCGGCGCTCCAAGTCAGGCCCCGAGCTCAAACTCGCAAGGCAACACAAGTAGGTTTTCGTATTCAAACCCAAACATAGACTCGCTGACTCGTTTCCAGCACCTCCGCCCGCGCGCTCGCCGCCGCCGCACGCCCCACCGCCCGCCCCGCTCGCAACGCCGCCGCCCCGTAAGTCGACTTGCACCATTCCTTCTTCCTCGGCTCAAGTCTTCGCAGCGGGCTCCCTCCGAACGGCGCGGCTTCAAGTGTCCTTGCGCCGCACGCGTCCGGATTCCCGCCCAATCCCCGCTGGGCCGCAAAACGGCGCCGTCGCATCTGGCGCGCCCGCCCCAATCGGCGCCCGAGTTCCCGCGCTTCGCCGTCCCGCTGGCCCGCGGCGTGCTGCGTTCCCGCATGCCGCGCGCGGACCGCGATCGCCAGTGAGCAGCGTGCGTTCGAGCGAGCGCGCGCGGACATCGCTGACTCGGTACACAGCGTTTCCGCGCGCGCTGCCCGTCCCGCGACCCGTACCGCCTTTGGCCGTGGGTCCGGCGCGCTTCGGGCACGCAGGGCACGAGCGCGCATCCTGGCGCGGCGCGAAGACGAGGCGGAACGCGGCCGAGTCGTGCGCAACCGCGTTTTTGGGCAGACGACCGCGCTGTGCGCAAGAACGAGCGACGCTCGCTCGTGGAGGAGCACGAGCACGAGTGGGCGGCGCGCACGTTTCCCGATGCTCGTTCGGCGCCGTCCGGCTCTGCGCGAGTCTTCAGCGCTGGACGGCGTGCGCGAGGCGTTCGCGCTGCCGGCCGCTCGTTCGGCATCGTCCGCGCATGTGGGCGCTGGGGGCGCATATCCGGGGGTCGTCGGCGCTCGGCGGTGTGCGGCGAGGTCGGCGTTGCCCGCCCCTCGTTCGGCGTTGTCCGCGCATGCGGACGCTCAGCGCGCTTATTCCGGGGTCGAAGGCGCTCATTCGGCGGTACACGCGCCTGCGGGCGGCTTGGCGCTTAATCGGCGCTTAACGGCGGGCAGGGCAGATGTAGCGCGGGGCGGTCGCGTTCCCCGCTGCTCATACGGCGCTGTCCGGCGGCGTGGGCATTGTGCGCCTCTCGCTCGGCGCTGTCCGCTTTGGCGCGCTCGTTCGGGGTCGTGGGCGCTTGAGGGCGTGTGGCAGGTCGCGCGCGCGGGCTAGGTCTAGAGCGGGTGTGTCGAGGCGGTGGGGCGGGCTCGTGCGTGAGCGTAGGGGCGTAGACGCGCTCGAGGGAGCGCAGAGTGGGTGTCGGGCGGGAGGTCGGTCTCTGCCGTCGTAGCGGACGACCCAACCTTAGCGGTAGCTAGATATCGAGGTTCCAGAGCGGCGGCGGCGGTGTGGCTCGGGCGCACGCGATGCGGAAGCGGTGGGCGGGGCGAAGGCGAAGGCGGGGCCGAGGCGCGTATTCGGGCCCTGTTCGGGGGTTTGGGTCGGCGGAACGGGGCGGGAGGACGGAGTCTCGTAGCCGATTGAGCCACAAGTTTAAGTAGAAAAAGTCAGTAGATAGTAGATAGAAGTAGGTAGGTACATACCAAGGTCGAGCGGCGGCGGCGGCGGGCAACGGTGTGGCCCGAGGACGGGGACGACGGCGCTGAGTTGAGAGCGGCGGCGGCGCAGGGTGCGTCGGTAGTCGAGGGCGGGGCTGGCAGTGGTGCCCGAGCCGCGCGCGCACCCCGGGCGCGAATTCGCGGACGGGACTGTGCGCGCGGCACGGTAGGCAGGCGAGCGTGGATGCGGTTGTGCACGGACCGTGCAAACGAACGAGTCGCTGCGTTGCGCGAGTCCGAGTCGGGTTGGTGTAGGGGAGAGAGGGCAAGTCGGTCGTGAGAGAGGCGGTCGTCAAGGAGATGGCATACAGATGAGGTGTGGTACGCAGACGCTGAGGATGGCTTTCCGCCGCGGGCTCGCGGATGCCAGTACCACCCTCTTCCCAGTGAGCTTCTTTATTGCTGGGGTTTGCAGGGCATGCGGAAGGACATTTGAGGATGGCATGGTGGTCAGAGGAACGGTCCGGGCCGGGACTCCGGCGCACACAGGCCGCCATACATAGTCCTCGACGAGTCCTTGACCTTGCCTCGACCTGTACCGTCAGCGTGACACTAGTCTCTCTTAAACCCCCTCGCTCGTACCTCGTTCTGAGCCGTGACACCCATCTCCTCTTTTCTTTGGAACTCTTTTGAGCTTGGTCAAGATCCGGGGAGAGCAGCAACCATCAGCTCTTCATGAGGTTCCGCGCGACCCTCGAGAACGCGAACACATTCTTCCGTGAGTCTGGGCGCGTCGATCACAATCAACCCAGCGCTCATCTGCCCTAGGAATCATCCAAGCCATCGAGAAGCTGCAAAAAAAGTGTATCATCAAATTCAGCGATGATGTTATGTGCATCATCTGCAACAGCGAAGTGAACGAGGGTGGAATTCAAGTGTGGTCGTGCGTATAGCCGCGGCTCACACTGTCTCATCTGCTAACATTAGCCAAAGGCAGATCAAGGTCCACTCGCTCTTCACGTCGTACCGCATCCAGTCGAACGCAGCGAACGTGATCACGATGTCCATGTCCTCCGAGGCCCTCCTCGCCACCCTCCGCTCCGCGTCCTCGTCCGCAGGCTCGTACGAGACCGAGGAGATCGTCATGAAGCTCGCAAAGAAGAACGACCAGGCCGTGCTCAGCTTCGAGATCAGCGGCACCACACGCCAGGGCCGCCGCGTGCGCCTCGCGCATGACGTCAAGATCGAGGTCATGAAGCCCGCGGACGTCGCGGGCCTCAAGGAGCCCATGTGCCCCGACCCCGACGTGCACATCATCCTCCCCCCGCTGCAGAAGCTGCGCCCCATCGTCGAGCGCCTCCGGCCCATGTCCGACTTCCTCGCGGTGCGCGCGGACAACAGCGGCCGCCTGCAGCTGTCCATCCGCACCGACAGCGTCACCGTCGACACCGAGTGGCGCAACTGCAAGAACACGACCAAAGGTACGACACGCGCCAGGTGGCTTCCCGCGTCCCGCGTGCTCACCGCTCGGCAGCGGCGGCGGGCTCCCAGGAGCCGGAGGACGCGCGCGACCCCACCGCGCTGTTCTCCGTGCTCGTGTCCACGCGCAGCTTCTTCAAGTTTCTGAACAGCCACGTCGTGTCCACCACGACCATCGCGTGTACGAGCCCGGGCTTCCGTGCGCATCCATGCAATGCATACTCACTCGTTCGCAGGCATCTGCCAAAACCACTGCATGATCCTCTACGTCTACGTCGGCGACCTGGCGGACGCAGGCGGCGTGCTGACGTTCTACATCCCGGGCCAACTTGTCGAAGATTGAGGCCACCTATGTATACCCCCCTTTTTGAATGATACCCATGTTTGTTTGCCTCGGGCGAATGGGAAGTGTGGACTACTGATGCATCCGATTGACCACGGTCATGTGGGTCTGCCAGCTATACGCGCCACCGACCAAAGGTGCCGGTAGGGTGCAGAAATCGTTGTATTACAAACATGCATGTGCGTTTGGTTGGATCGCGCCGAAGCGGTCACGCCCGCGTCAAGGGAGCACAGCGTCCTTCTCGCCTTAGCGGGCACAGCCAGCGCTTCCAGGCGGCCTTCTCTGAATGTTCGCCGGCCCCACGCCGTGTCCTCTCCCACCTTGGCAGTGATTTTGAACTTGTTTAAACTTTCTTGCGAGTCTCAAGTCAAAAATTCTATTTTTAGAAAATTCGGCGATAATCTCCCCGTCCCGAGGGTCGGCAGGCGTTCAGTGGAAGGGGTACGTATGTAGGGGAGAGGGATCTACGATACATCTCACCGAATCGCCGATGCATCTCTAATCGGTGCCTGGCGCGCGGTCGGTAAGCGGGCTGCAAGGGGCCTACCGGAAGCGCGGAGTCGGAGTCAAACTGGCGGTATCTAGGGTTAGGACTGAGGGAATGGGCTCAAAATGAAGGACTTACGAGCAAAAGGCGCTCACCCGAGATCCCCGAGCAGCAGCGCATTGAATGACTTTGCAGCGAAACCTTCGAAACAGCAGTGTTAGCTCTGCGAAACAGTCTGAAACAAAGCAGGGCAAGCTTACCTTGGAGCGGTCGCACCGGAATGCCAAGAAATCGAAAAACAACCCCAGGGACAGTCCCCGAGGAGGGCACGTCAAAGGCTGCTGAGCAGCGCCGGCACACTGAAAGAAATTCCATAAGTTGTATATACGGAACAGAAAAATTTGGAAAAATGTACCGAGTATGTCCCCCATGCGCGTCAAGCAGTGGGGGCGGCAGCAGCCCTGCTCGCAGGGGTGCCCACACTCGAATCGATTTTTTTGAGGTTGGCAGGAGGCGCATCACTGACGGCGTGCTCGTCGGACCCCGAAAAATCGAAAAAAAATGCCGCCGAGCTCGGCCGAGATCCCCGAGGACGTTTTCAAGCGGCGTGTTGAGGAACTTGAGTGTTAGCTCGCTAGAATGGAGCTGTAAGAAGAGTTCAAACATAGAATGCATTGTCTCAACATACCAACAATGTCCCGGATGCGCGCGCGACTTGCTCGCGGGAGTGCGAGATCTTGAATCGAATTTTTTTGGGGGAGGGCAGGAGGCACATCACCGATGGTGCGCTCGCCGGAACCCGAGAAATCGAAAAAAACCTTGGTTGAACTAGGCCGAGATCCCCGAGGACCGGGTTGTAGCGCGCTGGGGTTTGAGTCTCGGCGCACTGGAACAGCCCCGTTAGAGTGCAAGTATGGGATAAGATGTATGAACATACCATGAAGTCCCCGATGCACGCGGCGGCTTGCTCGCGGGATCGCCAAAACTTGAGTCGGATTCTAGGGGGGCTGCCAGGACGGTTGGAATAGTGCACGGAGAATTTCGAGGACACCGCCGACGCGGTAGCAGCTTGAAGGTGATTGCGGGACGTCCGAAAATGGTGTCAGATCGGGCATGGTAGAAACCCGAACCGGAATTGTGGCGGAGGCGTGGGCACGTTAGACACAGGTTCAGGGGCCAACGTCCCGGTCGCGGGACGCACAAAACTTGAATAAAAATGTTTGCAGGCACGTGGGATGTAAGACGGATCAGAACGGCGGAGACAAGACGTCCCGCTAGATGCCGATGCGTCGGGAATACGGTGCATAAGTACCTGAAAGAAACACGTTAAAACATAGCCAATACGAGATATTCGAACATACCAAACACAAGGTATACACGTATCGCGGCGCATCAGCGACGGCGCACTCGGGGGAATACCAAAAACGGAAAGAAGTCAGCGGCACGGCCGCGAGACGGGGGGAGTCTCGACGCAGTGATCGACGGCCGGGGCGCTACGGGACAGCATCAGTAAGTAGTAGAGAATAGACTGCGCGCAACTGAACTTACACGGCAACATTGCAGCGGTGGCGAGGTTGCAACAAATAGACTCGGAATTTGGAGGATAACCCTGACGCGTCAAAGCGGCGCGGGGACGTGGGCCAGAACGTCGGCGGCGGCTTGGAACGTCGGGCGCATCGAAGCGGGAGGGACCACGAAATCTCAAGTCGGAACTGCGCCCGTGCTGCGACCACAACGCGAGAAATGATAGCGGCGGTGACGCGTCGGGGTTCCGCCGGCGCCGCCGACGCGCCGGGCGCATCACGCCCGCAGCGGGCCCACGCCGACGCGTTGTAAAACGCGTCGAGCGCGTCAAAACGGCTCAGATCTGCGGTATAAAATCAGTTTCGAGTCGCAAAATGAGTCATGAGACTTACCGACATGTGTCGCCGCTCCCGTGGGTCTGCGAGCAAAGCACCTGAGTGTTGACGGCAGCGCGATACATCAGGCGCATCACAGTGGTGGCCAGACCACGAAATTTGGGGTCAGAACTGCGGCCGCAGCGCTGGGGCATCGACAGCATAACAGCAGTGGCGGGGTCCCAGAATTTTGTAGTTGGATGACGGCGGCAGCGGCAAACGCGCCAGGCGCATCAAACCCGCGGCAAGATTGAGTCAGGCTGCGCCGATGCGCCGGAGGACGCGTGAGACACCTTGAAAATAGCATAGATCTAACTAAACCAATGAATTGTAAGCTCTTGTAAGCTGAAGAAAAAACAGAGGATTTACCAAGGCTCGTCACCGCCGCCGCGGGACTGATGGCGCATCGGCGAGGCGCACGACGGGTACGGGGACGCGCCGCTCGTGGTAAGCCAGAATCTCGCACAAAATCTTGAGGTTGCGCGATGGAGTATGGGATGTTGACAAGACACGGCATGGCAATCAAACTAGCTCAAATCGGGCCGGCGCAAATGTGGTGGAAAACGCGTGAAAGGCATCAGATATCCTATAATTTTGAATAATGAGTTTGAGCTGAAAAAAAAAAACAGTCACGGGACCCACCGGAGCATGTCGTCGCTGCAGGATTGATGGCGGCGGCGGCGGCGGCACGTCGGGGTGCCGCGTCCGTCGAGTAGATAGTGCCGCCAACGCGCTCGGCGCATCAAAAACGCGGCGAGCTCGAGCCGGGCGCACACCGACGCATCCGAAAACACGTCAAGCACGTCAAAAACAGAGAAGATCTCCCGTAAATAATGAGTTTGAGCTGGAAAGAAAAGAGAAACACGGGTATCACCAAGGTGTGCTGCCCGCCGTGGCGGCAGGATCGACGCCGCATCACGCCGTTCACGAGAGGTGCGCGATGGCACGGCGCTTGCGGGAAGCCAGCATATTGGATAAAAAGCTGGGCAGTTGCGCGATAGGATACGGCGGCGGCGCTGACAGCTCCAAAACAGCGGCGAGACTGAGTCAGGCCATCCCCGACGCATCGGGAAACACGCGAAAGCATCAAAAACGGGGTAGGTCTCCTATAGGTAATGAGTTTGAGCTGAAAAGAAAGATTGTGAGACTTGCTTGAGTGTGTCGCCGCTGCAGCGGGACTGACGGCGCCTCCCGCCGCACGCGAGATCAGGCCGTCGAGGCGCCGCTCCCGAGGAGCCAGCATAACCAAGCAGTTGCAAAATCCAAGGACATCTGCAACATTGAGTGGATGTTGACAAAATAGGGAAGTATAGCACATACCGTGTGTTCGTTGTCGTACTACGTGACAGCGTAAGAGCGCAGGGTGTTCAAAGCGCTTGCGGGCGACCGAAACTCGAACAGAACTTCACGCGCAGCTGATGCATAAAGAAGTGGGTGCACAGCGAGTACGGGACCTTGAAGTGCATGGTTCAGGGATGCTGAGGGCGAAGAGGAGTGCTGAGATGTGCTGAGTTGCTTGAGGAAGCTGAGATTGGGCTGATGCGGCGTGACGCGAGGGAGAGAATGGGAGGCTGAAGTGGGCGGCGGTGGTATAAGTCAAGAACAAACATGTGTTGTGTTTGGTTCTCGGCAAACAGTTCACACACGCAGGCCAAAACATTCAACAAAGCTATTTCCGTTCATCCGCACCAACTCCCCTCGCTTACTGATTGATCGGGGACCTTGCGTGACTTACCCTCATTCTTATTTTTGACACAGGCAACGGCCCCTACTACATAGATCTTCCGGAATTAATTCAACATTCAGTCTGTTGCACAGTTCAACTAAACTTAAACCCTTTCTGCTTATTTTCCAGGCTATTTCCGACTTAATCTGCACTGCAGAGAGCGGTTAATCCCTCGGGTGTGATAGGTCCCTATCCGATCTTGCACAAATACTATAATCAAAAGATGTTGGAATATAGATGCCATGACAATTGAATGGCATCCCCCACAATATATTTATTTATCTGGGTTCTGGGCCCAATATCCCGAGAAGTATTGACAACAGGTAAATATTGAGGCGAAAAGCCCGACGAAAATAACACGCGAAGTGTCCCAAAGGATTGATATAATTTATGGTTTTTGGTTGTATAAATTTAATTAGATGGGTGCACCCGGCTTCTTCAGGGCCAAGCTCAAGTGCGAGAATCACTAGATAGCACTGAATTGAGAAGCCAGATGAGATTATTGCCTCCACAAATAGAGCGGCGGAGGTGTGGGGTCGGCGATCGGTAGACCGGAAATTCCCGGGCAAGACCAAAATAGCTTTGGTCCAAGCCCGGGATGGATTGGGGGGTTTTGAGGGCAGAGACGGGCTTCGGGGGCTCAAAATATGTGGTGCACAGTACGGGCCGACGCGCTCCGGCGGTGCCGAGCGTCAGGAGGCCCGCCGATTTTTTTCGGCCAAAAATGAGCTTGTTCCGCGCCAAGCGTCATCGCCACCTGTCAATGTCAACGGCCGGACCGAGCGCCGTGAGCACATAGCGGCCTAATTGGGAAAGGCCGTCTCTTGCTCTCAAACCGCCGCGGCCATGTCGATTTTCGACGCCGGCGTCCCTCGGCCCGCAGGCCCTCAAGACTCGACTCATATCAGCGGGAGCACTCAATGTGCGCACTCAGGGCTTCATCTGCGGTCTCCGTCGGCCCTAATCGAAGCCAATCCATTCTGGAGGCAGAACGGTATCCGAGGCTATAGTTGGCCCTAGGTGCGCCGCACATCTATTTCTGTAGCGTAAATCCCTCAGCTGACGAATACGCAGTGCCTCAGCTACGCAGAGCCTATCAGAAACCAGCGAAGACGCGGCGAACTCGAAAATAGCGAAGTACGCATATTCGATGTTCCTGCGAGACAGGGCTCAATAGCTTTTGATGCACAGCTTCTATGCGAGCGGCTGATGCGGGGCTACTGCGGATCTGCGATGTGCGTTGCTGCACCTCGCCGTTGACTCGAAACTAACTTTAGCATCTTCTGCAGTACCCCCGGTACTGCGCTCGGTATGGCCCGCGCGCTGCGCCCGTACTTGGCGCGAACGCTATGAATAGATCCCGCCCCCCGCCTCCGCCCAAAATTTGGGCCTTTGTCGCCCCGCGGCGCTCGATATGCCCTATGGTTCGTTTCGGGTGACACTCAAAATATTCGTTGCGGGGGTGGCTGGGCGCGGACGGCGCCAAGACTTGGGACCCACAGGCTATTGCTGGAAATGAAGAAGATCGCCACTCAGATTGGATGCGCGAGGAAGCAATGGGCAACAAGGGGCGATTCAGGGTTTGGGGGCAAATCCGCTTCCAGAGGTTATTCTGGTCCCCAGGTGCGCCTCAATTCTACTCCGAGCTTCGATCTATCTTAAGAAACACAGCCCGGCCGAATTCCTAGGTCGCCGCTTATCTATAAGTACTGGTGCACATCGCCGTTACCTTCACTCAACCACCCACCTCCCTCTCCCTACCCTCAACCAGTGGCTTCGAAGCGCTCCCCAGCGACTCGGCCATGTTGGCTCCGCCGTCTCGCATGCCCTCGGCGCTCTCAGCGCCGCCGTGGGCATCGGGCTCAGTGGTGACGTGTCTGAGCCACTCGACATGGGCGGCGCACTCGAGTCGGGATCCTTGGCGGGAGGGCCTCGGGATTGGACGCTCATTGCTAGTGATGCTTTTTGGTATGTCCCAGACCTACTGTATCTCTTTTACTCACCATTCATAGCTGTTGTGCCACTTGAGCCACCTGACATCGTGCCCGTTCGGCGGTGCTACCAGTGCGGGAATTCGAACGGGCTCATCGGCGCATAGTGTACGTCTCCCGTCTCCCGTAGCCCGCGCTCTCATTCGCTTTAGCACCCCCGTTTCGCGCCGCCGCTCTCGCGCTGAGTCATCTCCGACTCGGCGAACCTCTGCGCGCTCGCGCTCGGCATGAGCGCCAGGGCACTCGGCAGCGCTCCCCGACTGCTGTGCTGCCGACTCGCACGCTTGTCTATATCCCAGCACATCGAGCGCGCGCCGAGTCGCTCCGATCCGCATCTAACGGCCCCGTTGGTCACCGCCGGCACCTCGCGCATCCTCCGAAACCCTTCGGACCCACTTGTATGACTTTCACTAGATGTGTTCCCCCTCTGATCACTGTTCCCAGCGCGCCCCCATCCCTCGGAGCCTCCCGAATTGTCCCGAAGCGCCCCGACCCGCGAACCCTAACTCACCGCTGCACCTCAATCCGTGCGACCTGTATCGAGATTATTGCTGCACGGTATGTCTGCTTATCTATCTGTCCTTGCCCTATGCTGACTACGAGCCATTAGATATCGGTTCTATCTCGAGCGTGGTCAGTATGCGGCGGCTTCGTGACGCTCCCAGTGTCTTGTTATCGGTGCGTCCGCTATTTGTCTATCGGGTCCCTTAAAACTAACTTGAACCCTTAGATTTCATTCAAATGGCCTTACGCATTTTGAACCCCCAATCAATTCGATCCTTTACTCAGACTTCAATCTGGCCATTCGTAAGGGCTTCATTATGCGTTGAACCGTTCATTCTGACTTGAAAGTGACAGTTCAACTCTGCCACTTGAGCCCGCCGCTGGTTTCACTTCGAACGAGCGATGGCATGTGTTTAGTTACCCATCGCGTCCTTCAATCTGACTGCAACTCTTGGAATTCGGTCGCAACAGCCTTCATATTCCATGGCGCTACTCGGTTTGACTTCAAACGAGTCATAGTGAGTGCTTCAATATGTGTCGTATTCCTTCATTCTGACTTGACGGTTAGACCTCGGTTCGAGCGGCCTTCAAAAATCAAACCCGCTGCTCGCTTTGAACCGCTTTATTGACTTCGAGTGAGCTATTGGTGAGCCTTTGCGTCCGTCACTAATCTTGACTGATAGATTTCTAGTCTAATGGCCTTTGAATTCCCCGTCTGCCACTCGGATTGACTTCGAACGAGTATGGAAAGCCAGAGCACCACGCTCATTTGATGACCGGTTTTGCCTCCATCGGGGAGTCGGACTCCGGCCACCGACAATAGCCGAAGTTAGCCGATGTTTCCGGAGTCAGCCGGGGAAAGCTGTATCCTTTGGTTCAAGTTGTGAAGGAAGGTTGCCTTGGGTGCTGTTGAACTGTAACACCTAGAGCTTAGAGACTTGGAGCCCCCAAGGCAAGAAGCATCCACGGTCCACCTTGCACCAATAGTGACACATATGTCAGTTTGCTTGACATCATATTGATGCGGCGAATACTTATTGCCGAAATGCCGACTGCAATTGAACCACAACTAACCACAGGCTGGCCAAAGTGATAATTATGAGACTTGCTTTATGGTGGATGTGCACATAAGTGAGCAGAATAATGCTGGGATACATGCACTGATCAGTCTTACACCCTTGAGCTTGAAATCAACATGCCAATGAGTGATTATTCATCTTCTTGTCACAGTCCGGCATCACAGCCATTTACAGATAATTAGTCCATGATGTCGCAGGAGACCTCCTGTCCAGAAAAAAGAAAAGGAAAGTAAAAAAGAAAGACAGAAACAACAGGGAAAAAAACTCTGCCGCGAAGCGCCGTGTGGAGCCGCGAACCGCCGTGTGGAGTCGCTCGCCCGGATTCGGATAACGCGGCAACACGGCAGTCACGTGACCGCGTTGCCCTTGTCTGAGAGTGTCTGAGGCATCTAAATTTTGGCCAACCTAATGCAAGACTAGAGTGAGTAATAGCTTCTAAAGGCTCTCTCTGTGGTCCCATCTCAAGCCAAAGTCTCAAATGAATAACTGATTTCGGGTAGTTACCCGAGCCATCGGTATCAGCAGTCCGCCTGCCGTATGGAGTCAAACCCGGTCATCAAACGAGCGTGGTGCTCTGGCTTTCCATAAACGAGCTTCAGTAAGTGCTTCTCATCCGTCACATCCGTTACTCTGACTAGACTTCGAATGTAGTGGCCTTACGATCCAAGCCCGCCGCTTGATTCGAGCCCCTGGATTGACTTCGAGTGAGTTATCAGTAAGCTATTTCGTCCTTGTCTGATCTTGACCATTAGACTTCGGCTCTAATCGTCTTCAAATCTCAAGGCGCCACTCGGAATGACTTCAATTGAGCCATGGTAAGTACTTCGTTATGCATCGCAGCCTCCAAATTCCGACTTGACCAATAGATCCCAACTCTGACAGTCGAGGCGCCGCTGGATTGACTTCGAATGGTAAGGACCTCAACTGCTATATTTGCATCGTCTGTTCTGACTTGAAGCGTAAGCCTAATCCGACTTAGCTTCGTTGTTCAACTGTAAGCCCTTCGGACATTGCGCAGAGGCCGTTGAAGGTAAGCCTATGCTCTGATACATCTCCTATTCAATTTCTTATTCTTATCTACCTCTTAGCTCGCTCTCTTACCCCCGTTTGACCCTCAAGTCTGGACTCTATGGCTCTGTTACGCTGCCGGCCTATCCGTAAGTGCTTTCGTTCATTCACCTTGCTCGTTGGCTCGAGTCCGAGTTTATACTCGATTCAAGCACCACTTTGTTCATGTCGTACACCGTTCATTTCCTACTTGAGCTCGGGCGCAAGTTGACTGGAGGCTCGAACTTATTCTCAGTTCCCTTCAATTACCTCCGGTTCTATTCGCATTTTTGACTCGATTCGTACAGACTTGCGTAGTTAGTCGTGTATTAACTGGGTTGCTTAGTTAGATGTTTATTAAGTACCTTGTACTCGTAGATTGCGCGAGGTAAGCTGAATCTTACCCAATTCGACTTCCTTTCTACTGACTTGCTTACTAGTTGGATCTGTATGAAGTGACCTCGACGACCTTAGACTCGTGGATTACGGGAGGTAAGTTCGTTCTGATCCAATCCGACTTACTTCCAACTTATTTACTTACTTGCCTCTGTATGAAGTGAAACCGATGACCTTATACTTGTGAATTGCGCTAGGTAAGTTCGTTCCAACCCAGTTCAACTTTCTCTGAACTGGCTTGCGTACTTAGATGTCTGTTAACTGGGCCCTATGCTCGCAGGTTACGAGAGGTATGTTCGTTCCAACCCAATTCGACTTACTTCCAACTGAGTTGCCTATAGAGTTGAATCTGTATCTGTATGAAGGGATCTTGTGTCTGGTAAGTTCGTTCTAAGTCGATTCAACTTTCTCTCAACTGATTTGCTTAGTTAGATATGTATTAACCAGGCACGAAGCCCTTCTGCTCGTAGATTACGGAAGGTAAGCTCGTTCCAACCCAACCCAACTTCGTTCAACTGACTTGCTCATTAGTTGAATCTCTATGAAACGAGCAACACTTCGGACTTTGTGCTCGTGGGTTGCGCGGGCTAAGCTTGTTTCAACCCAATTCGACTTCGATTGGATATGTTTGGAGTCCCGAAGACCTCCTCTCGGCGCCCCGTGAGTTAACCGGCGCTTCATTTCTGTTCATTTGCTCAAGCCTTGCAGCGCGCTCTGCGCATCCTGCGAACAGCGCTACGCCCCGATTCGGATTCAAACTCGCCGAGGCCAACAGAGTGGCCCGCTCAAGCCGCCTTTCGATCCCCACTCCAATCCCGCCGAATTCCTATTACAAAGATCGGTGAACTCCAAACTTACAAGTCCTCGCAAACCAAGCTTCGACTCAAGCATCGGCCGCGGCGGGCTGCGGCGCACGCAGCGCAGAGTGGGCAGGTCAAGCCCCAACTCGAATCGTTCGCACAACCTACGACCACTCGGCGCTCCAAGTCAGGCCCCGAGCTCAAACTCGCAAGGCAACACAAGTAGGTTTTCGTATTCAAACCCAAACATAGACTCGCTGACTCGTTTCCAGCACCTCCGCCCGCGCGCTCGCCGCCGCCGCACGCCCCACCGCCCGCCCCGCTCGCAACGCCGCCGCCCCGTAAGTCGACTTGCACCATTCCTTCTTCCTCGGCTCAAGTCTTCGCAGCGGGCTCCCTCCGAACGGCGCGGCTTCAAGTGTCCTTGCGCCGCACGCGTCCGGATTCCCGCCCAATCCCCGCTGGGCCGCAAAACGGCGCCGTCGCATCTGGCGCGCCCGCCCCAATCGGCGCCCGAGTTCCCGCGCTTCGCCGTCCCGCTGGCCCGCGGCGTGCTGCGTTCCCGCATGCCGCGCGCGGACCGCGATCGCCAGTGAGCAGCGTGCGTTCGAGCGAGCGCGCGCGGACATCGCTGACTCGGTACACAGCGTTTCCGCGCGCGCTGCCCGTCCCGCGACCCGTACCGCCTTTGGCCGTGGGTCCGGCGCGCTTCGGGCACGCAGGGCACGAGCGCGCATCCTGGCGCGGCGCGAAGACGAGGCGGAACGCGGCCGAGTCGTGCGCAACCGCGTTTTTGGGCAGACGACCGCGCTGTGCGCAAGAACGAGCGACGCTCGCTCGTGGAGGAGCACGAGCACGAGTGGGCGGCGCGCACGTTTCCCGATGCTCGTTCGGCGCCGTCCGGCTCTGCGCGAGTCTTCAGCGCTGGACGGCGTGCGCGAGGCGTTCGCGCTGCCGGCCGCTCGTTCGGCATCGTCCGCGCATGTGGGCGCTGGGGGCGCATATCCGGGGGTCGTCGGCGCTCGGCGGTGTGCGGCGAGGTCGGCGTTGCCCGCCCCTCGTTCGGCGTTGTCCGCGCATGCGGACGCTCAGCGCGCTTATTCCGGGGTCGAAGGCGCTCATTCGGCGGTACACGCGCCTGCGGGCGGCTTGGCGCTTAATCGGCGCTTAACGGCGGGCAGGGCAGATGTAGCGCGGGGCGGTCGCGTTCCCCGCTGCTCATACGGCGCTGTCCGGCGGCGTGGGCATTGTGCGCCTCTCGCTCGGCGCTGTCCGCTTTGGCGCGCTCGTTCGGGGTCGTGGGCGCTTGAGGGCGTGTGGCAGGTCGCGCGCGCGGGCTAGGTCTAGAGCGGGTGTGTCGAGGCGGTGGGGCGGGCTCGTGCGTGAGCGTAGGGGCGTAGACGCGCTCGAGGGAGCGCAGAGTGGGTGTCGGGCGGGAGGTCGGTCTCTGCCGTCGTAGCGGACGACCCAACCTTAGCGGTAGCTAGATATCGAGGTTCCAGAGCGGCGGCGGCGGTGTGGCTCGGGCGCACGCGATGCGGAAGCGGTGGGCGGGGCGAAGGCGAAGGCGGGGCCGAGGCGCGTATTCGGGCCCTGTTCGGGGGTTTGGGTCGGCGGAACGGGGCGGGAGGACGGAGTCTCGTAGCCGATTGAGCCACAAGTTTAAGTAGAAAAAGTCAGTAGATAGTAGATAGAAGTAGGTAGGTACATACCAAGGTCGAGCGGCGGCGGCGGCGGGCAACGGTGTGGCCCGAGGACGGGGACGACGGCGCTGAGTTGAGAGCGGCGGCGGCGCAGGGTGCGTCGGTAGTCGAGGGCGGGGCTGGCAGTGGTGCCCGAGCCGCGCGCGCACCCCGGGCGCGAATTCGCGGACGGGACTGTGCGCGCGGCACGGTAGGCAGGCGAGCGTGGATGCGGTTGTGCACGGACCGTGCAAACGAACGAGTCGCTGCGTTGCGCGAGTCCGAGTCGGGTTGGTGTAGGGGAGAGAGGGCAAGTCGGTCGTGAGAGAGGCGGTCGTCAAGGAGATGGCATACAGATGAGGTGTGGTACGCAGACGCTGAGGATGGCTTTCCGCCGCGGGCTCGCGGATGCCAGTACCACCCTCTTCCCAGTGAGCTTCTTTATTGCTGGGGTTTGCAGGGCATGCGGAAGGACATTTGAGGATGGCATGGTGGTCAGAGGAACGGTCCGGGCCGGGACTCCGGCGCACACAGGCCGCCATACATAGTCCTCGACGAGTCCTTGACCTTGCCTCGACCTGTACCGTCAGCGTGACACTAGTCTCTCTTAAACCCCCTCGCTCGTACCTCGTTCTGAGCCGTGACACCCATCTCCTCTTTTCTTTGGAACTCTTTTGAGCTTGGTCAAGATCCGGG
Source organism: Mycena belliarum (assembly GCA_029282135.1). NCBI lineage: Eukaryota > Fungi > Basidiomycota > Agaricomycetes > Agaricales > Mycenaceae > Mycena > Mycena belliarum. Next base: position 307,690 of record JARJCN010000044.1, on the reverse strand, counting down.
GAGAGCAGCAACCATCAGCTCTTCATGAGGTTCCGCGCGACCCTCGAGAACGCGAACACATTCTTCCGTGAGTCTGGGCGCGTCGATCACAATCAACCCAGCGCTCATCTGCCCTAGGAATCATCCAAGCCATCGAGAAGCTGCAAAAAAAGTGTATCATCAAATTCAGCGATGATGTTATGTGCATCATCTGCAACAGCGAAGTGAACGAGGGTGGAATTCAAGTGTGGTCGTGCGTATAGCCGCGGCTCACACTGTCTCATCTGCTAACATTAGCCAAAGGCAGATCAAGGTCCACTCGCTCTTCACGTCGTACCGCATCCAGTCGAACGCAGCGAACGTGATCACGATGTCCATGTCCTCCGAGGCCCTCCTCGCCACCCTCCGCTCCGCGTCCTCGTCCGCAGGCTCGTACGAGACCGAGGAGATCGTCATGAAGCTCGCAAAGAAGAACGACCAGGCCGTGCTCAGCTTCGAGATCAGCGGCACCACACGCCAGGGCCGCCGCGTGCGCCTCGCGCATGACGTCAAGATCGAGGTCATGAAGCCCGCGGACGTCGCGGGCCTCAAGGAGCCCATGTGCCCCGACCCCGACGTGCACATCATCCTCCCCCCGCTGCAGAAGCTGCGCCCCATCGTCGAGCGCCTCCGGCCCATGTCCGACTTCCTCGCGGTGCGCGCGGACAACAGCGGCCGCCTGCAGCTGTCCATCCGCACCGACAGCGTCACCGTCGACACCGAGTGGCGCAACTGCAAGAACACGACCAAAGGTACGACACGCGCCAGGTGGCTTCCCGCGTCCCGCGTGCTCACCGCTCGGCAGCGGCGGCGGGCTCCCAGGAGCCGGAGGACGCGCGCGACCCCACCGCGCTGTTCTCCGTGCTCGTGTCCACGCGCAGCTTCTTCAAGTTTCTGAACAGCCACGTCGTGTCCACCACGACCATCGCGTGTACGAGCCCGGGCTTCCGTGCGCATCCATGCAATGCATACTCACTCGTTCGCAGGCATCTGCCAAAACCACTGCATGATCCTCTACGTCTACGTCGGCGACCTGGCGGACGCAGGCGGCGTGCTGACGTTCTACATCCCGGGCCAACTTGTCGAAGATTGAGGCCACCTATGTATACCCCCCCTTTTGAATGATACCCATTTCTGTCTGTGCCACTTTTCTCCTCAGGTGCATTGGAAGTGTTCGATGAGTGTTATCTGTTCTTGGTTCTTCGCTTCGAGAATCTGGGCAACCAGCACGTCTTTCACGCGATTTTTCTGCGACGGGACGCGGTCACGTGAGGCTGGGAAACTATACGCGCCGCGATTGAAGGTAACTTGTGTGCTGGTAGCGTGCAGGGAATTGGATCACTATCAACAGTATTGAACTGACAAGAAGGAATCAAGTTCCGCCACAAAAACATGCATGTGCGTTTGGTTGGATCGCGCCGAAGCGGTCACCGTAAGCCCGAAGCCCGCGTCAAGGGAGCACAGCGTCCTTCGGGACTCTTCACTACAAAGAACCAGGCAACAAAAGACCTCAACCCCCATTTGAGCTCCCCAACTCCTCTACTCCAACCCGGCGGCGATCGCGTCGAAATCTGCTGCAAGGATCGGATCTGGGCGGTTGCCGCCCTAGCACCCGGCCCACAAGCACAGTGTCCACTTCAATCGTCCTTGTAGGCTTCATTTGGCCCGCCCGAGACAGGCTCGAGCGGACCTCGGCCAAGGGAGCGTTTCGAGGCACGCGCCCACCTGATGACGAGCACAGTCACTGGCCCCCAGCTTTCTACCCGCGAGGGAGATCACCGGGGAGGGGGCCCATGCATCCTCCAGGCGTCGGGTGCTCTCCCACTTATGTGCCCGATTGGGGCATGTGCATGTGGGGGGATTCAGGAATTCGGGCCGCCCAGTCGTCACCCGTGGTGGCAAAGCTGACAAGAGGTCGACCGTGGAGCTGAGGGGACACTTTGAGACATATCATCGCTGGCCGTATGGAGGCCAGACGATACCTAGGGGAGACAAGTCAGCGCAGGTGAGAGCAGGGGGAAGGTGAAGGGAAGTCTTAGGTGCGGTGGATGATCCGATCTAGGTGCAGCGCTCGAAAATCATCACCAAAGTACAGGTGAGAGGTCGGGAAGATGGAAGTCGGAAGCAAGAGGGAATGAGGGCAAGTGGCTGACATGTCTCGATTTTATACCAAAAGCAAGTGGCTGACTGTCTTACTTGATGTGATCGGATGGCGAACTCAGCCTTCCGCATACATACTAATAGATCGGCGCGGTTGCCTTTGAGAAATAATGGCGCGAAATCCCTACATACAACGAGAATCCAGACGTCCAACCATCTACTACTGTTCTGAACAGCTGATGTCACGTCCGTTTCTTCACACACGCTATAACTCAACATCAATACAGATATCGAAACGATCTGCGTTTTTCCAGCGCTTGCTGGAAGGTAATCCCTTCCAAGTGCGCAGCCTTCTTGACGCGCTCCTCGTTGATTCCCGAAGAAATCGGCGCGTCGTCCGCATCCAGCTGGCGGTTCATCCGCACGAGCAGTTGCCGTATCACTGCGGAGTAGTTCGCCAGGTGTCTTAGCGCACGGAAAACGAAGGGCGTACCGAGGGCAACGCCCGTGCTGGCTCCGAGCGCAATTATGGAGATTTCGGACGACGGGTGGTACTGCGGCGCCCACTTCGCCTTCCACACGTACGATCCAGCCCTGTACGAAGCGGACTTTAGATGTGATTGGATGTGATGTGTACAGTGGAGCGCACAGGGTTCCTAGATTCCCAGCACCACTTACTATACCGATGGCCGCGGCGCGTTTACTATATCCTGACAGTAAGAAACAGCAGGAGGGTAGTCGGAGATACATACGCTGGCGGACGGGGGATCGAGTTCGAGGCCCAAACGAGAGTCATTGCACATCCTATGGTCAAATATCATGAGTACACCGATAGGACATCGATCGTTAATACCTACCGGCGTCCCCGAGGGTCATCAGAAACATCGAGAAGTAGCGCGGCCCAACCGACATCGTGCACAGACTGATGATGAAGCCAACCATCATGACCCATATCCACACTTGGACATGGAAGAACCGCTCGCCCGTCCGGTCTATGGGAACGATCTAGTAAAATGAGCGTGAGGCTGCTCGTTGGACTTACCGGCATGCCAAGCACCAAATACGCAGACGATCGCCGCCACGAGCCATGGAGGTCTGGTTTCTGGTTTGCGAATATCGTTCAAAGTAGTCAAAGCACGTACGCGGTAAGTAGCAAGGTTACTGATGTTGAAAACCCCAGAGTTTTAGCAAGACTGAAAGATGCCGGGCTGGGTCAAGGTCCGATATGAAAAAGTACCCGGACATGCGTACGTCGGGAAGAATTGGCCAACACTGCGCCCCAAATGTTGCAGGACTTGAAGCCATCATAATCACGATTGAAAGTCCAGATCTGAACGAGCTCACAAAGCATAAGGGAGAAAAGCCAGACCAGAGGATCCGCAACAGCCATTTTCAGGCCTTGCACATATCTGGACGGGATCGTCAAGCCTTCTAACTTGTTAATTGAGACTGAAATGCAAACTTACGAGTCTGCCTGCGTATCCCGGTCGGCCTCCCCAGCGTCCTCTGCTAAACGCGCTTCGGCGAGGCGGCGCTCCATGTCATCGATCCACCGGGTGTTGCGCGGCTGGTGATGCATTTAATACTGAGCTGGGGACCCAGGAAGGACATGGCCCACGTAGTCTGGTAGCATCCACCTAATTCAATAATTGGAGCGGCCTGAAAGAAGGTCGAGACTTGACACGTACATCACTAGGAATCCCAAGAAGGCGGTGGCGCAACCCTAAGAATAAGAATGGAAGCGGATCCTCACAAGAATCACTCCAACCTCGATTATGAAGAGCCTTATTGAGACTGTTCAGACAAGGAAGGGAACAGCGGGATCAGTGCGCACCATCGCCAGCCAGCTATGCCACGGACCCCTTCCATCTTCGAAAGGATTGCTGCGGCGAACAGCTTAAGAACTTCTATGAGGATTGTCCCTGAAGTAACATTCAAATGACACTCACCGCTCCGAACGCGTTTGCGATGTCGAAGCCCGAGTAAAGAATGGCGTTGCGAAATGCTAGTTCCTGCGATGAGAGTATTAGCAGTCTATGCAACAGATGAATCTGTTGACCTTCTTGCTGTACCAGCAAGATAACAGATAGACGGCTGGGAGTCGAAGGTGAGAGGGATGCCGGAGGAGATACGAACGTGATACCTCCTGGATAGAAGGAAGCCTTTACAGCAACGTCAACAACGATCAGCCCCCAAGGTCGGTCTACACACTTCGGGCAAGCCAATGAAAAATCGGCAGGCAAGAATGTCGCCATAATTCCTTGCTACCTTTACAATGTGTCAGCAGCCCAGGTAGATTTGTTCGGAAGAGCACGCACTCCGGAGACTGCACTAGCCAGCCCCCAAACGACAACGCAACTACCGATATAAATCGACGGTCTGGGAGACTGATATGGAAGGATAAGTAGTTGACGACCACGACCGACACACCTTTTGACTTTGTTCAGAATCTAGTGATAATTATAACAAGGCAGCGAAGTAAAGAGTACAACCCACCATGTTCGAGGGGAATTGACCGAGGGCGAGTGGGACAAATACGATGGATAAGACCACGCTGTACTGAATATCTAGACTGAGTTCAATTTTACGGCGTTGTAGACCAGGTATTCGTTTCTCCCCTGTAAGTCGGAGCTCGTGTTCCAGCCCCTTCAGCCGTGCTGCTGTAATCCCTGCTCGCTGAACAGAATGGATAGAAGATGATGTGAATCGAAGAAACACTGACATCGATATAGTTTATAAGATAGATCACCAAGATGGTAGGGATGAGACGCAGGTCGAGTCTGCGCAGGAGTTTCCGCTCGGCATCCTGGCGCTCTTTGTAGTCCCTCTCCGTGGGGCGATGGAGCACGCTAGCTGGTGAATCGAGCCGGGACAGTTCGCGGTCCATGAGAAGAGGGGGATCTGTCCGCACCCACTCCGTTTTATAGCACAGAGCTGCGTAATGGCACGATAAGCGCGATACAAAGCTAATCTCGATTCCTCGAAGCCCTGGGCTCAACCGGTAATTGCGGGAGCTTGAGCGGAATTTGGCTTTGCGACTGCATGCCGTAGGGCGTATAGATCCCTCCTTCAATTTTCATATGGGTTCGTCCGAGACAGAGGCTTGAACCGAACGAGGAACGAGCGAGGCGTGTCTGTCAAGAGAGACTGAGGGAGAATTCGACCAGAATTATTTGTTAAACCTGTTTACAGTGCTCCACATATTTCGGGTCGACGACGAGGAGCAGCAATTCGTTAACAGCGTGTGCTGAATTAGAATATGAGCGCAAGATGAGCATGCACTGACCTTATTCTAGGGTTTCATCAACGGCTGATGCACAGCCACAACTTTGCCGTAACTCCCGGGCTAGCAGTTCTCCTCTCCAAATTCAAGAGCTCGACGTTGAGTACTCCGAGTGCTGGAGGCTGAGCGCTAGCGCTGAGCCTTCGTACTTCTCGTTCAGAAAGCCGGGAAGCCCTGCATACTGGTGACACGGGTCTCAAGATCCCAAGTTCTGAGTGATTGATTTGGAAACGCGACCAGGCAACGACCAGGTGTGGTCGGTCGACGGACAGGCTTGACCGCTTCCATGCCAAACCAAAGGAGTACCAGGGCTCACAAATCTGGCCTGCGCCAAACTGTTAAAGAGTAGAAGGTACGTACTCGTTTGAAGCCCGCGATTTTCAGCACAAATCTATGATGAAAGCAGCCCTTCTATGTACACTCATCTGCACCAAATATATTCAAGGCATCTGGCCCTCCTCGTCGGTTCACTGCAGCAGCGCTCCTTCCATCCCGGCATCAACATCGTCCGTTTCGGTCTGCTCTCTTCGGCGTGCTCTCCTCGGCGTATCAAGGCAGTTTTGTGCTTTCGGCTGCGTCGATCTCAGGGACCGTAGCTCGCTTCAAGCACCCGCTGGTCACTAACATGCGTCGTACTTCCTCCGTCCCGCAGCTCCGCAGGTTTGTGCATTATCATTGCCCCTTCAAAAAAAAAAATAACGCGTACAACTCCAGCATTCCGTGTGAGCGGCTCCGTCTCGTGGCCCAAGTCTTCGCCGCTTTCGCCTTGACCTGCTAGCAGTAGCAGTGTTCGCAGCTCCCCGTCGGCAGCAGTATCTTTGTCGCTTTGTCGCTTCTTCCGCTAGCGTGCGCATCTCTTTCTTGGCCACTTGGGCAGCGGCTCTGCACCGTCGCATTCATCTCCATCCAGATCGCACGATCTGCTTTGAGCTTCCTTTCCAGCGGCTCTCCTCCGCTCGCCTTCCTCCGCATCTAGGTCGTGCCCTGCATCGGCATCGCGTCCCTCCCAGCAGCATCGTAGTCTATAGCAGTCCAGTCTCCCCTCGTGCACGCCAGGGGGCTCCGCATCCGCATTGACATCACGCCCTAGCAGCTCCGATTCATTGTCTCCCACCAGCAGACGCAGTCGTTCGGTGACCATACCCTTGTGCATCAGCGACAGCTCCGTCGCCGCGCCCAACGCCCGCTCGAGCCCGTCCGCACCTTAGGCTCCGCATCGCGAACTGCCCCTCGACGCGCCCCAGAAGCAGGCTCTACTTCGTCCCACCACTCCAGCCCCCTCCGGTCCCGCTCCCTCGAGCACTCATGTGTCGAGCTACCTCTGCCGGCCGCCCGGACTTTGCAGTGTACTCCATAAGTGCCGTCCCATCGAGCAGCCCCCGTTCCCGCCCGAGTTCGAGTGTCGCATCCTCAAGCCATGCTCAGTCCACCTCCCCTACGTCATCGAGCAATCACGCTGTCAGTCCGCCTTCAAGCCATTCGAGCTCGACTAGCGCGCACTCCTCGGCGCACTCAAGCGTCGTTATACCTTCCCCTTCCGCGGTCGGTTGTCATCCCTCTGCGTTATCGAGTACCCGCCCACCGAGCTCCTCGCTGGGTCACTCCAGCTCGTTCGGTACACACTCTAGTGGACGATCAGTGTCACGTCTCCGTCGACGCGTACTGCCGTGGCTGGCCCTTCCTGCGAGGGGGTGCTGCAGTCAAGGACAAGTCTCTTGTCAAGGGGGAGCATGCGAGGGGGACAGCTTCATCGAGCATGACATCCGTCTTGATGTGCTTCGATCGCAGTGGAAATCTCCCATTTGCGCTCTCGAATCTGCCTCGTTGCTTATGGAATCGGAAGAGTCGGGGAGCGGGCTAGATTCTACAACGCGAGGGCCTGTCGTGATGGACTTATCTGGTGATGCTGGAGGGAAGAATGGTGACTGTGCACGATACATAGTCTCTGGGCCGAGATTAGCCAATTTTATATGCTAAGACGATCACCCCAACAACCGCTATATGCGGCGCGAACACTTGCTTTTTGGTGTAGAATGTGACTTGTTAGCCGTTTGGCCTATGATTTCTCGAATCTCGACTTCGTCGACGATAAGTACCCAGAGTACTTGAAGCTTGTAGCTCCTCAAGTCAAACCCGGTCCGCCGAGCGCGGTACATCATTCCGCTCACCAGTACGCGACTTTCACACAGTCCTTCGACCCCTTCGGGGCGTCATACGAAAAATTGGAACGATACAGAGAAGATTAGCATGGCCCCTGCACAAGGATGACACGCTTTCCCGGAGTGGTAGACCTACGGGTCTCAATATTTATGCAGCTTTTTCGGTTCAATTCTGATTCAGGGATTTTGCTATTTTCGAAGGTTTATCAGACTAACTGCAATGTGTCATTATTGTCTTGGCAGTCCGGCATCCGAATAGCAGTGACTTTGACGACCAGCGTTCTTGAACATGGCATGCTACATATCAGCTTTGGAAAAAGGAGGTTGGTAAAATCAATTGCATGGTAGCACCAGCCGAATCTCGTTCATGGCCCGGCCCATGCACACAACTCCCAGGGCCCCCGGGCCAGGTGAGATTTTGTGCTCGGTTCTCTCCGTTTCGTCTTAATCAGAGGGGTTACATGTATGCGGTGTGATGTGAAGCAAGTGCAGGTTCAATGTTCAACGTTCAACACTTGAAAATTTGAACACCTCGCACTGACCAGTCATTTCTTCTCCCTTGTTCTTCCGGACCTGCTCATTGGGTTTTAGATCTGGGGCTGGTTCGGATGCTCAAGCTCAAGTTTGCCTCTCATTTCGCGATGGAGAGCTGGCCAAACCCTTAAAACAACGAAATCCTGCTACTTAACTTCTGTATATATGCAAACTGTATGCATCATTGACAATCAGTGGACGAGGTTCGAATTGTTGCACTTCCCTGAGAGTTCATATGCGCCGGGCCCGTTCGGCGTTGCTGGAACTAGAGATTGGAAACCCTCCCCCCCCTCGGCATCGATGTCCGAGTCCTACAGTCAAAATACAAACTGATATTCCGACGAGTTCAGGACCAAACGAATCCAATACTAGCCATCATTACAACTATCAGGTAATTACTTAATTACGGAAAGTTGAGAACCTCAGGTCTCGGATCTGAGGCGGACCGGGGCGGACCGCCGCTCTCTACTTAGTAGTCCGCGAAACACGCAAGTAAAACAAGTAAAACAGCGGGTCAAACTGTTCGAGTTACAGACGGCGCCACTACTCCCAGTACTTGCACAGTACTGCACCAACACTGCACAGAGTCAGAGAATCTCTGTGAAGCATCGGAAGCACCGTTTGGGCCCGGGAAGGAGCTTACTTCCGAATGCTGCGGCGGAGGCTTTGGTCGGAGGCTTTGGATGGTCGATGCATGCAGCCGAGAAGCTAATAATAGGAGCTCAGGGACGCTGGCCCACCGTTATAGTGTTACGACGCCGCCTCTGGCTGATCCCGACATATCGCCTGATGATGCGATGGCACCGGAGTCTCACCGAATCCGATGTTTTCGTCAAATGAGCGACCAATGAGCGGCGTCGACCAATGAGCAGTGTCTCCAGTTGGCTAGCATGGTCCGTCGCCCAACGACTCACCGCCTCTCACCGCCAGGTGTAACCCTGTGTAACCAATACATACCATAGGTTCCGGAGACCATCATCAGAGTAACCAGCCCCGAGCGCCCAATAATCAATTGGCGCAGCCAATCAGGCGCACCAACAGGCGGAAGGACATCACGCTGCCAGGACTATATTTATCTGCCGGGCACAATCAGCGCAGTTGATTCGTGTTTTAGGATGATTTTAATCACTTTGCAGTGCGGCACTTGCGCGCGGCGCTCACGACGCGTCGCTGGGGCGGAGGCAGCGGCAGGACCCTGGGGGAGGATGAAAAGGGATCTTTAGGGATGGTAGGATAATAAGAACAAGACGCACGGAAGGCTGGGCGCCGATTAGTGTGAGACAAACGAGTGGAGACATACCCGTTCCCATGGCCGTGGACCAATCAGAAATTTAGCATTGATCCTGATCGCGGGGGATGATCGCCGCGCGGCAGCAGCGTCCCAGGGCGGCGGATTTGGCGTCCTCCGCTCGCAAATTTTCGTAAACTTGAGAGGCTGGGGGCTGGGGGCAATGTATGATATTTGGGTGAGCTGGGAGGCAGAGCAGACGGGGGGCTGCGAAAAGAAATCAGGGGCAACCCGTAACGCTGGATCGCATCAGCATACCGTCGCTGTGGTTATCCCTGGGGCTAAGGCTAAGCGCTCTCCCCACCTGATCCCCATCCACACGCGGAGATCCTTTATTAACCCATGCGCCCGAGGTGTGCCCCAGGTTTTCCGTTCCTCCCTCCTAGTCTTTTTTCCTCACTTCTCTTCACTTCACCCACCCGAGGACCGGTTCCTCAGACGCTCTTTATCACCACACACACACCCTGAATTGACTTGAAGTCCTTGAAGTTTAAGATGCTTGCCGGAAAATCCACCTTTGCGCTGGTGTCGCTCATGCTTGCGCTGGCCTCGCAGACCGCGGGCCACGCGATCCCCTCGTGCGTCCCGCGTTCCATTCGGTTTTCTTGCGCTGATCCCCCGCAGCCCTGCCCTCGGCGTCAAAGGCACACCGAAGCGCGGCGACACACAGCGCCCCTCCGCACAAAAGCCCTGCGGCAACGTCGACCCGGCCACCACCATCGACACGTCGACCGCGATCCCCGCCGCCGCCGACGGCTCCGTCACCATGGACGTGATCGACTTCAACGCGGGCCGCGACGGCTCGCGCTCCGTCTCCGTCCAGGTCGATGCCTCGGGCACGGGCAAGAGCTTCGTCGCGGGCACCGTGACGAAGAACGGCGACCCCGCGCCGAAGGCCGTGGGCACGGACAAGGTCACATTCAAACTCCCGGCGGGCACCAAGTGCGCGGGCGGGAAGGCGAAGAATCTCTGCCTTGTCGTGCGTCGTGTTTTCTTTCGGCTTTGATGAAACCTGACGCGCGCCCCAGTCGGTCAAGACGACCTCCAACTTCGGCGCGTGCGTCGTCGTGTCCCAGGGCGCTGGCGGTGCTGCAGCTGCCCCCGCCGCTCCTGCGGCCGGGAACGCTGCTGCTGCTGGTGCTGCCGCTGGTGCCGCCGGTGCGGCTGCTGGTGCCGCCGCTGCGAACGCCAACAAGGGCGCCGCTGCGAACAAGGGCGCCGCTGCGAACAAGGGCGCCGCTGCCACCAACGCCAACAAGGGTGCCGCCGCCAAAACCGCTACCAAGGGCGCCGCGACCAACGCCAACAAGGGCGCGACCGCTGCGGCTGGCAAGGGCAAGGGCAAGGGTAAGGGCCGCAAGGGGAAGGGCCGCAAGGGCGGGAAGAAGGCCGCTGCTGGTACGGACACTTCGTCCGACTATCGTTCGTCTTGAGTATTGACATCTGTCCACAGCCGCTGGCGCCAAGAAAGTCGGCACCCGGGCCCCGCGCGCGCTGCGCCGCGAGTTGGAGGAGGAGGCTGAGGCTGAGGAGCTCGAGATGCGCGAGATCGAGGAGGATGTCGAGGACCTCGAGGCCGAGGACCTTGAGCGCCGCGAGATCGAGGAGGAGGACGACGCGGAGGACCTCGAGGCCGAGGTTGAGGTACGCGAGCTCGAGGAAGATGCTGAGGACCTCGAGGCGGAGGACCTTGAGCGCCGCGAGGAGGATGTCGAGGAGGATGACCTCGACGCGGAGGAGCTTGAGCGCCGCGAGGAGGATGTCGAGGAGGAGGACCTCGACGCAGAGGACCTTGAGCGCCGCGAGGTGGAGGTGGAGGACGACGCGGAGGACCTCTCGCTCGCCAACCTCGACTAAATCTCTCTCCCCCCCTTCCCCGTTTCGACCGTTTCGGCACGCATTGATTCAACGACTGTACTAGCATTCTATACCAGGACGTGTAAGCTTAAAGTAGCGTAGGGAGGAGAGGAAGAGGAGGAAGCCGTGCGATTGGGTCGTGCGGTGAAGAATGAATGGATGCATGAATACCTCGATTTGCAATGGCTTGAGTGAGTGTAGTCGCCGACTCGAGCCTAGAGTTGTTCGTAGATGGTTTGACTAGCCGCAATGGAGGGCGGGCAGATTGCTGGTGGCGGCGGCTTGTGGTACAAGAACGAGGAACGCACTGAAACCAGCCTGTTCCAGACAACCTTCCCCAAACGGTGAAATGTGCCGATACTATTACAGCTCTAGTAGGCCTGCAGCGAGCATCACGACGGTCTAAGTGGGCAGCCAATAGCAGCAAGGGGTAAGAAAAAGGTAGTAAGGTGGTTAAGGGTAAGGTGGGCAAGTGTAATTGGTAAGAAGAAGGGATAAGGGCGTAGGGCTGCGCAGCGACGGCCTGGGGTAAGGCTCAGGGTGCTGCGTGGCAGGTATGGCGTCGCTAGGAAAGATGGAAGAAAGGAAGGAAAGCGCGGTGGTACGCGCTGCGACGAGATGGCGACGGCGACGTTCGAGTGAATGTATGCGCGCGCGGCGGCGGGTAACCATAAGAAAGATAAAGGAACTTGGGGCCATGTAAGGTGCATGGCTTCTGGAGGCAGCATACAGTAAAGTAAGCGCAATCCCTTCAGAGGGTCAGACAAGGTATGAGCGCATGGGTGATGTGCTCGGGACGTGCACGCGCGCCTCAGCGAGCAAGAAAAGCCAAGGAGAAGCCTAGACGGTGGAACAACCTCTGGGGTGCGACAAGTCAAAGGGCATCCCCGTCGCCCCTCGGAAGGAGTGGCATGGGCGCGTCGGCGACGTGCTTTGGATGTGTGCACACTGACTGGCGGAGCGGCCGACCATAAGGGAAAGGACGGGAATGGAAAGGATGATGTGAAGGACCAGCTGAACAGCGGTAGCGAGTTTGTGGGGCCGTTTGCGCGGCCCCGTGACAAGATGCCCGACGCGTACACGAGCGGGTGCAAGAACGGGTTTGTACCCTGACACAAGACAACATAAAGGCTCGAGACACTGTTTGCTCCGACACACAGCATCATCCGCGTATCGCAGGAGGTCCTGCCAGGCCACGAGCCAAAGGCAATTAGCAGCGTATGGGAGGCTGCGCTCGGCAGCAAGCACAAGACCTCGGGGCCACCGAACGCTCCGACACGAAATCAAACCCATTGCAGGCTTGTCCTCCTACAGCCCATCGGCCGCGGCTACTCCTAGAAGCCAAGGTGCCGCAACGGTACGGCTCTCGTATATGCGACGCGACAACGCATCGGAGTGACATGATTTTCGGCCGTGGTGCGTAAAGCCCGGTGCCAACGGCCCAGTCGTCACGAAGGGGAAAGAAGAATATTAAGAGAAGGAGAGCAAAAGCTAAAAAATGCGGCGGGCATCCCCAAAGGTGGAAGGGCCGAGAAAAGGTGCATATATGCGCCTGAAATTCCCCCGAAGGAGGAGGCACGGACGATGTGTGTCTCGAGCTCAAGGGTGTGCATATCATACACAGCCTGTACGGGCTGGTACGCGTGGAAAGGCAAGTGGTGTGGAAGGGAAGGAGACTAAGGGAGAAGGGCATCACAAGGACGCACATCAAGTGGTTTTTTCCAGCACGTTGCGCTCCCTGATGGTTGTGAGCGGCTCCGCAGAGGTGCTGGAGAGTCCGAGGTTTTGCGCGAGATGGGGAAGTGATATCGTCGGTGCGAAGTCAAAAGTGGGTGAAAGACGACTAGAAGACTTAGCGCCGGTTGCTGAACAATCTGTTGTCTGCTCTTTTCGTCACCCCTCAGACTTCTGGCCTCTCCTCTCTTGTGACTGCGGACGGAAGGAAATGTTTGCTAGGTTCACTCACCCAGTTCAGCGAGGGTTTCGGCATCTGAAATAGTCCCAAGGGCTGTCGAGGTGCTTTTTTCCGCGCTCGCAGCCTCGCACACGTTGCCTTTGCTGAGCCTTGTGCCAACCTTGTGCTGTTCATCGCGGGGCGAGATGTTTCTGAATCTGGATAGGGACTATTCGAAGAGGTCCTGGTCGTATGTGGCGAGCCATGGCGGCAGATTGTGTACAAAGAAGACGAAAAGGACGCGCGTGAATCGCGGTCGTGGTACGAGAAGCCGAAAGTGGCTGTGCCAACTCGTGTCCCCGATTCACGCCCCTTGCTTGCCCTATCCTCTGGCAACTCCAAGCCGCTCGTGCCTCGTCGGAGTTGCCTCGTTTCTTTCTTGGGCGCCCATTTGACTCGGACTCGGACAGTTTGAACGGACGCGGTGGTTCAGAATCCGAGTTGAATCCGAGTATATCCTTCAAGTTGAGTCAAGTACCACCAGCTTTTCGCCCTTTTTGTATGTCATTCTTCTGCAGACTTTGCCGCCTGTTCATCATTAGTGACATTACTGACTTCATTCAAAGCCTTGCCCCAACCTCAGGCTTCACTAGGCCGATACTATATTCCCTGACCTGAGTCCGCGGCTCTAACTCGTAATACTACACTGCTGAACTTACAGCGGGCTGACTCTGAGGTTGCTCTGAGGTAAGCATTGACTGTTGAACGCTCCAGCGAACTGTCAATGACTTCGCTGTCCTTGCCCAAACAGACCGTTGTTATCAAGCGCTGTACTTCAGCGCTGGACGACTGGAGGTAAGTTCTCTGGATAACAGACCTTCTTCGATCGCTGACCTGAACATCATTGCTCAAAGATTGTTATTATGACGTCCAGTACAGGTATGTGTTGAAAACAAATTATATCACAAAAACATGCATGTGAAGTTCATATTGATTCTCGATTTATGGTTCACTCCTTGAACGAGACCCCCAACGTTTCATCAATTCTACCGAAGTCCGTGGTCTACCGGGATAGAGGTGTAGTGACGTCGGCCGCCGAACTAGAACTACTGTCTACGTGAACAAGTGCCGGGCCTCGGCCTGGGACCGATCCCAACACCACTGTAAGCATCCCTCCATCTCGGATATCCTTTCCCTTGAGACCTCTGAACGCGTCGTTCAGCCCACCTGCAGACGCGGCCGCAATCAGGTGAAGCGGGTCGGAAGGATCGAAGATTGTTCTGTCGATTCCCATCTCGCCTCCGTGACGGTAGATCGCGATTAGCACCAGGGTGACAGTTGAAAAAGCCATGAAAAGCCCTGGAATAAGAACCCAGGCCGTTGTACCACTCGGATAACGTTGCCAGCCGAGGGTCTGTGTCGTCCAAGTTCCGTGCATTGGCTTTGTTACATTGGCTGGCACCTCCCCAGCCCCAAACGATTTGTTATCCGCAGACAGACATGCACGAAATAACTGTTCGAATGTCAAAATCGATCGACTGAAACGAGGAACGTACATACAGAAGTACTCATTTCAATAACGCCCTGCAGATATGCCTCCTGTATAGTGTTAAGATTGCTTGTAATTCATACGGAGCGTGAATCGCACCACAGCGTGCAGGCCCATGTCTGGGGGTGCCGTGTTGATCAGGCCCTGTAGCTGATCTGCCACCGAGTTCGACTGCATAGCCTGCTGGCGCCCCACCAGATAATAGATAGTAAATATGCCAACGTTGCCGGCTGCTCCACCAGCGGAAGTGGTGTTCGGGGCAGGGCTCACTGATTCCACCTTCACGTTGATGGCTTCAGAGTAATACGCACTGACAACGGTGGTGATTGGGGCGATATTGCATACGAGGTAGCTTGTATTGCTCCAGCCAGTGATGCCCGTGTAGTTGCTGGAAGTTGCATCACTTGTGCCCCAGGCTTGGGCAATCAAGGCTGGATGCCCCCAGTCAGCGCGATCCTCAACATGAGTCGGTGGATGGCTACTGACTGTAGGCATTTGGGGTGTCACAGAAGATAGTCCACATGTACGGTCCGTTGCCGGTAAAAATTAAAGAGTTGTTGACTGGGGCAGCCAATTCAGTGCCTAAAAAATACTGAAGTGCACTCAGACCTACACATGGTGTGCGGATCCTGTGCACAATCTGACGAAACTTGAATCCTCCTGATGGACAAGTCCCCGGGCCTAGCAGTATAGGAAGTGTTGATGCTTGGCGATGTCACGTTGGTCAGGGTTTGTAGACCACATGAGATATTCGCAGTGAATCCTACATGAGTAAGTGTCAGGTCTGTGTGTATGGCCGCCGATAACTGGAAGTTGACCTTGTTGGCTCATCGAGTAGCTACTCGAGAGACCACTGCGACGCGGACCCACACTCCGTATCGTGGCAGGAATAGACCATGAGCCAAGGTGTGTATCGTTCAAGGTGGCTGCCAAAATTCCCTCTATCGCATGTGTCAAGACAAGCCACAACCCGGAAAAAAAAAGTGTACGCGTGGACGCGTTGTAGCCTTGGCCGAGCAAGGAGATTGCGGACGGCACTCCTAGGTACGACTGCCCTTTGACATAACCACTGTCTAGTAAACTTGCATGCACCGTCCCATCCTGGGCTACGGTGTCTGGACTGAGCAATACCCTCGGATGGTTACTGTCACACGCACCTCCTGCGAGGCACCCATAGAGGGATCCCTTGCCAAACCACAGTTGCTGAACATAATCGCTTGCGAGATCGATTTCGCGGCCCACGAGGGGTGTCGATAAGTTGATTCGCACCGGGGTCAAGAGTGTTGACCAGCTATAAGATGTTGCGGATGGCTTTGTAACTAGAAGGATTCGCAATTTAGTCACGCACGCGGATGTTTGGATCCCAGCCATGATAAGGCACAGGAGCGAAACGGCCGACCACTTCCAATGACGGCGGTGAAACACCAACGAGCGTGTGGCGATGCTCACGCTTGCGCCAAGTGCTGCCAACGACACGGGTCGAAGAAGGTAAAGCGACATCGATCTTCGTAGCGCATACGAGAAGAAACTAGGATTTTAATCAGGAATATTTCACGTCTTTCGTTCTTGGCACGCACAAGCTCGAACACCCAGCGAGAAGTGTTGAGATGAGAGTTGTTATCAATGTTACCAGATGGGGGTTGTTTGACGCCCAGACCGCCGTGGAATGTGGGAGAGCAAACGGTCCACGCGATCTAACGGCGGCGAGAAATCCCCACCCAAGACCTTGTAAAAACAATTGACCAGAGATGACAAGCGCAGGCCATCCGAGCAAGTGCAACGCTAAATTTCGTTTGGCCAGCCTGGTGCGAAGTAGATCAGTATTAACCTGCATCCTCGTTAAAAAGCGTGATTGCGCACCGAAAGTTGTGTGGCGGTATGGGCTTCTCTCCAAGCTGGTATGGATCAAAATCATCTTGCTTCAAGCCGGAGTAAGTGGAGTCGCCCGGGGAGGTCATGGAGAGGTGGAAGATATCTCGGTCCGTCTTCGTGTTTTTGAAGGCCGCGCAAGTCTTGATCGCCGCCGTTGTGGCGAAGCGGTGTCGATCACCTCAATGCTGCGGCGTGCGAGAATGGCCCAGCGGATCTCAGTGAGACTGTGCAACTTCGACAAGTAAGCCGAAAAATTAATTGTTGTCCCAGGCAAGCGACGTGGACAGGGCGGGACCACAGCATTCTTGCATAGCGCCGGGAATACACTCGAATATCACGCTGAATATCACCAAGCCAATCGGTAGATGTCACAAAGGCCTTGCAAAGGCCTGCGATTGAAAGTATCGGAATACGTTAGCCAAGATACAGAAAAAGCAGCGACTCAATGTGTTGGGGGACATGGAAGTCGAACGCAAGGAGGAAATCAGCAACTGCATAGCCACACCGCCTGGCACGCTTCACACGGACGCTGAACATGCAGTATTGGCCATGTCCTGCCTTGCCAGTGGTCATGCGCACGGCGCGGGGTACTCCGGGCTGAGCTTCGTGGCGCGGGAGGCAGCGGCCCTGAACCGCGGTGAGCTGGGTGTGCTGGCGCTCGATGCGCGGCGGCGTGGTGCGGCTCCTGATGTCTGCGATGCAGCACGCTGACTCATCCCGCAGGCAAGGTGACCTCGACAGGCAAGACGGCATAGACAGCGGAGAGGGAGGCCCTGGATCCCGGCATCGGCGTGCTCATTGGTCGCGACACTGCGTGCGGTGTTCCAGACACCGACGCTGGTGCTGCGTTCTCATTCCTTGACTTGGAATCCATGATTCGGCTAATGAATCGCGCCACAGCTCGTCGGCCACAGCATGGGCGGCTCCATCGTCGTGTGCGTCTGGGCCGCTGCTCGACGGTGCAATCGCGAAAGGGTATCGGGTGGCGGACGTCGCGATCCTGGATGTCGCAGAAGGTGTGTTTGCTCCCCCATCGTGTCATGCGTCGGCCACTGACCTTCATATACGTGTGAACGACTGTCTACACAAAAAAGCATATAAAGTTTTTGTTTACGAGACTACCCCGCCCCAGGAATCGCGATCGACGCGCTCCTGTACATGCACTCGCTCCTCAACGCGCGTCCGGACGGGTTCGACTCGGTGGAGGAGGTGGTCGAGTGCCAGTGAGTCCTCCTTCCTTCTTGTTTTCCTCTTCCGTCTTCTCCCTCCCTTGCGTCGTGATGTCGATTTGTTCTGTCCCCTTCCGTCGACCTATGTACGCTCATCCCGCAACTCCATGCTGCCATCCCCTTCGTTTTCCTCCTGCTCCCCTCCTCGCCCTCCCATATCTCCTCTTCTCCCGCAGCCTAAACTGACTCTACGCACCCACCGCCAGTCTAAAGACCAAGACGATTTGCAACGCCCACTTCGCGCGCGTCTGCGTGCCCGCGTCCACGTCCGGCGCATCTACGGCTTCTGCGGCTTTTACAAGTAGGGGCAGTGCCTCGAGTGTACGTGGGAGTGGGAGTGGCAGCGTCCACACATACACGAGGCGCACGTGGCGCATGCCGCTACGGAGCACGGTGTATTGGGAGGATGCGTCCTTCGCTCGCTCTTCTCGAGACGGCACGAGGCTGATTGTGGGCCCCTCCTGCATCTCATCGCACTCCTCCACGTACAGCGCTCCTATTCCGATGCGTCACCCCCGACCGCGTACGCGTCGCCCTTCATCTCACGCTCTCTTTCCATCTTGCTCTGCCTTCCATGCTGCCCCTCCACTCGCTCACCGCTCTTTCCGACTACTCGTTCTCCGCTACCCGCTCACCTTGTATTGCTGCCGCCCTATCGCTCGTATCCTTCTTGCCCCGCTGGAGACCCTCGTTGTTCTTTCCCCCGTACTTCCTCACTGCTGTTCCGCCGTCTTTCGCTCTCCGCGTCGCTGCTTTCCCCTTCTCCTGTTTGCCCTCTCCTCCGCTCCCCACATGCTCCTCATCCTTTCTCCGGGCTTCCTCCTTCCTCCTCTCCACCTACCCCTACCGTGCCGGGCGGGAGGCACATAAATTCCTCGGCGGGGGACGGTGGCGCTACCCGACGCCGCGTCCTTGAGACCCACCTTCTTCATCCCACGGCTGCTCTCGTCATCTTCGACGCGTCGTGACTGACGCCCCCCTTCCCGCAAGGACGACCCCAAGCACGTCGCGGGGCTCCTCGTTGTCGGCCGCCGCTCAAGGCACGCGGTGTGGGCGAGGTGTAGACGGCATATAGGTTTGTCTAACGTCTGTTTCACTCAACCGTGGTCGTTACTGGATGCACGAATGGACCGCGCCGCCTTCGAGTGTTTGTCCTATCCATTGGCATGCATATGGCAAAAAATCGGAATCGGTATGCCATGTATGTATGAGGAAAATTTTGTTATCATGAACGATATGCGCTGTACTCCCCCGCTTCTGCAGCCTCATAATCTGCGCCCCCGGGAGAAAATGAGCGAGATGAGGTACTGACGGAACCGCTATCCGATACTAAAGTCGGAGGGATCAGGACTCCTGGCCCCGGGATCAGCTGTCCACGAGAGTCAGAGGCTTTCCGCACAGCTGGGCTGACTGCGATCGGCGTTGAAACGTTGACGCGTTGACGAGTGGACTTGGAGTGGACGCTGCGGCTGAGGACTCAGCTAGCCCAGGGCTCCCGGGATGTCGGGCCGTCACTAAATGACTCACGTGAGAGAAATAGGCGCCGGCCGACGCAAGAAGTTGCCAGAGCCGTCGCACTGGCAGTTACCCTCGAGGAGTTTGAACTAGATATCCTACGGCGCACGTTCGTTCCACCTGCGCCCTCCTCGTTGCGAGCGGTTTCTCCAGCGTTGAACGCCATGAAGTTCAGGTGCGTCTGCTTTACCTCATGCAGTTTCACAGTCTGACGCTTTTTGCCCAGCTCTTCCCTCAAATTCAATGCGGTGGCAGAGTGGTGGGACGAGTACATCGCGTACGAAACGTTGAAAAAGTCCATCTACCAGCTCGAAAAATCGCAGCATGATCAATCGGCGTACCGCGACATCGAGACGAACGAGCGCACGTCGCTCGTGGACCGCAACACCGCGACAGACGCTATATTTGTGCCACTACTGGACAGGGAGCTGCAGAAGATCTGTGCCTTCTACGGCGCTCAAGAAAGGGAGCTGGTAGGCGAGGTCGCGGAGCTGGAGGAGCTGGTAAGGCAGCAGGAAGAAGCGGGTATGGCGGGAAATCACTACCTGGACGGCCAGGACGACGACGAAGAGGAAGATGATGACGACGACGACAGCATCTCGCACAGTCCGCAGGGCAGGCGGAGGAAATCGTCTTCCCTTGGGCCCCGTATCTCGCTGTCGGCATCGGGTACGGTTGTCCCTCTTTCTCATCCATGTTCTGACACCTTTCAGGCTCTCGCCGCATTACTGAAGAATCCCCCGCTCGCTACCACCGGCACAGCGTCTCCTCAAACTCCTCCGACGGTCATCCCGATATCATTCCCAATAGCCCTACAGCGCCCTTCGGGACGCTCGGGAAGCTCGCGAGCAAGCTCACGCCTAACTTCATGCACGCCAGCATCACCTCCTCTATACTGGAGAACGTGTGGACGTCGAAATCAGACTACGCGTACGACACGCGTCTCCTCTTCAAACGCCGAATCACCACGCTCTACATCTCCGT
This sequence comes from Mycena belliarum, assembly GCA_029282135.1. Taxonomy (NCBI): domain Eukaryota; kingdom Fungi; phylum Basidiomycota; class Agaricomycetes; order Agaricales; family Mycenaceae; genus Mycena; species Mycena belliarum. The sequence goes on along the minus strand of JARJCN010000044.1, from coordinate 287,408 downwards.
TACGTCCCTCAAGTCGTATGTCGAAATTAACTACTCGGGCTTCCGCAAGATCCTGAAAAAGTGAGCTGGCTTCTATCCATATCGCCGCTCTAACTGCGATAGATACGACAAGGTCACAGACCGCGAGGTGTGCGCTCCCTGCTCCGTTCTGGACTCTCTGCTGAGCGTGTGACAGCTGAAAGACGCGTACCTGCACAACACTGTGGAGTCCGCCGCGCCGTTCACCGTCGCGTCCAAGGCGACACTCGCGGCGCTGGCGGCGCGGCTGCTGGACCTGTACGCCAAATGCGTCACGCGGGGCGACCGTGGACTCGCGAAGCAGCAGCTGCGCCTGCACCAGCGCGAGCACATCGCGTGGGAGCGCGACACCGTCTGGCGGCAGATGATAGGACGTGCACGGCACGGAAGCGGCGACGCTGCGGGCGCGACACTCCAGGACGAGGAGCAGGAGGAGGACGGCAAGCCCGGCGTGGTCTTAAGATGGGGCCGATTGCGCTTCCGGGTGACGAAGAAGAAACTGGCGATGCTGTTTGCGGTTGCGGTGTTCGTCGCGCTGCTGAACAACCAGACCGTCGAGGGGCGCGAGGCGAACCGGTGCTTCGCTGTGCTCATGTTCTGCACGGTGCTGTGGGCGACGGAGGTTGGTTTGGCCTTATCGTTTTATTGTCGTACTTTTGCTGATGCGCGCAGGCGATTCCACTATTCGTCACTTCGCTCATGGTCCCGCTGCTGCTCGTGTGCTTCTCCGTGATCCTCGATGACGAGGGCGCACCACTGCGACCTCCACAAGCGACCAAGTAGGTTTTTACGTTGATCAAGAAGACCTCCACGTCCTGACGCTGCGCAGGTACATCTTTTCCGTGATGTTCTCCCCAACGATCATGCTCCTCATCGGCGGGTTCACCATCTCGTCCGCGCTCAGCAAGACGAACATCGACCGGGTGCTGATAACAAGGGTGCTCAGCCTCGCGGGGACAAGACCCAGCACGGTGCTGCTCGCCTTCATGGGTGTATCCTGCTTCGCCAGCATGTGGATCAGGTATATATGTCGTGTCAGGTTGGACAATCACTACTAATGAAGTTGGCCAGTAATGTTGCGGCGCCGACTTTGTGTTTTACGCTCATCCGGGTGCGTCGATCTAATCTGACATACGAAGGCTATCCTGATTCATCTTACAGCCTATCCTGCGGACCCTGCCGCCAAAGTCGTCCTTCGGCCCATGCCTAATCGTGGGTCGCTTTCACCACTCGCCAGCATGGCTCTAACGCATCGCAGCTCGCGATAGCACTCGCCGCCAACATCGGCGGGCAGAGCTCGCCCATATCCTCGCCGCAAAATCTCATTGCGCTGCAGGCGATGGACCCACCGGTCTCCTGGGGCCAGTGGTTCATCGTCGCTCTACCGGTCTCCTTCATCTCGATTATGCTGATATGGGGCCTGCTCCTCGTGTCGTACCATCCCGCGCGCGCACCTGACGGCGGGCGCGACATCGAGATCAAGCTCATCCGGCCGACGCGCGAGCACTTCACGACGAAGCAGTGGTGGGTCACCTTGGTGTGCTTGGTGACGATCGCGCTCTGGTGCTTCGCGCGTCAGATCGAGGACATCGTCGGCGACATGGGGATCATCGCGATCGTGCCCATCGTCGCGTTCTTCGCGACGGGCGTGCTCAAGAAGGTATGTGCTTCGTGCGACGCCAGCTTTGCCAGCCGCTGACCTTCTGCCCGTAGGACGACTTTGAGCAGTTCGCGTGGACAATCGTGTTCCTTGCGATGGGCGGGATCGCGTTGGGCAAGGGCGTCACGTCGAGCGGGCTCCTCGAGGTGCTGGACGGCCTCATCCGCGATCTCCTGGTAGGATTCGAGCTGTACGAAGTCGTGCTCATTCTGTCGCCCGTCGTCTTGGTATCTATCCATCTCTCTTCTTTTCTCAGCTATGCACACGAGGCTCACGCGATGCTACAGGTGATCTCGACCTTCATCAGCCACACCATCGCGAGCGTGCTGCTCGTGCCTATCGCGAAGGAGGTCGGGTCGAACCTGCCGGGCGCCCACCAGAACCTGCTCATCTTCATCACGGGGCTCATCTGCTCCGCCGGGATGGGCATGCCCGTGTCCGGGTTCCCAAACCAGACTGCGTACGCCTTTGCCTTTGTCTGGGGACGCTACTTCCGCTGACGCCTGCGTACCTGCACAGGGCCACGCAGGAGGATGATCTCGGCGTGCTCTACCTCTCCAATATCGACTTCCTCAAGAACGGCGTCCCTGCGAGCATCATCGCTACGCTGGTGCGGCTTTCATCCAGTTCCTTCCCATCTACCTAAGCTTATTCATGCATCTTCCGCAAGGTCGTGTCTTCTGTCGGTTTCCTCCTGATGAAGGCCATCGGGTAAGCGTCATGTGTTGTGCCATATCTGGCTGAACTAACGTGCCTTGCATGCAGACTTTGATAGATAGGTCGGCGAGGAACAGCGGGTATTTGGGTGGTGCTAATGTATATTTATGATCCATCTGATCTAATGAACACTAGAGTCTGGTAATGAGGGCTTTTGGGTAAATTGCATCGCGCTTCTGCGGGACTTCCCAAGTTCGCCAGCGTCTCATGCGACGCGGCGCCCGAGGCAGCTGCTGCGGCCGTCCGACGACATCGAGGGAATCCCTGGGAGTTCCTCGTCACCTGCGCCTTCCTAGAGCTTCCCATTCATTCCCTGCGTCGCCCAGCATGTCGTAAAATCGGCGCGCCAACAAGCGACGTCGTCCAGCATTTGCAATTGGGTTGATGGTGTCCACCGTCGACCGACTAACTCAAACTAACGCGTCTCGTCCCTAGGACCAAGCTTACATGTTGGAGCGGGCATTCACAGGTTAGGTGGGCTCATGTATCACGCACGTATCAGGCCGGCGTCCGCGTTATTCAAATTCAGGGATTTGTAGACCAGCCCCGAGATTATCGTATCGCAGCGAAGCCGGAATCGGAGTCCGGGACTTCCAAGTTCATATGCATCTGAATCTGATTATGCACAGTGATTAAATGCGAACTGCGCTGGGCGCTATGCAGACCATTAGATACATGCGCGCGCGTACTTATGTGATGTGATGTACAGACTGGATCAAGGAGCAATGCGGGATTATCGAAGTATGCAGGCGTATCCATATGTATGCGTAGTGATTGAAGGCGAAAATTAAATGCAAAGGCGAAGGCGAAGCGAAAGGCGGAAACCGGGCGCGTGGATAAGTAAGCACGACTTGGCCCGGGGCTGATACACGGGTAAGATAACGGGAGGGGAGAGGGCGGGAAAGCGGGGGGCGGATTGAGAGCACAGGGAGGCGGGTGGGGCAGGGGGGGCGGGGCTACCACGGCCGCACGGCGAGCGCGTCCCGGGAGGCGTACCCGTAGCGGCACGCGCCCGCGCCGCCGTCCGCGGGGAAGCCTGAGCGCTGCTGCTTGAGCACGGCGAGCGGCACGAGCTCGACGGGCGTCAGCGGCGAGGGCGAAGTCGGGGACTCGGACTCGAACGCTGTGCGGGGGGAGAGGGAGTCGGATGCGGTGTTAGGGGAGAGGGAGAGGGAGAGGGAGAGGGAGGCGTGCCGGGTGTGGGACGGGTAAGGGTAAGGGCTCGGCGGGTGCGGGCTCGGGCTCGGAGGGGGGTACCGCGACGCCGGTCCGGGTGGCTGCTCGAAGATGTGCCCGAGCGAGCGCCGCGGGAGCGCGCCCCCCGCCTGCAGGTTCGGGTGCGCGCGCGGGTACGGGCTCCGGTGCGGGGGTGCGGGCGCGTGCGCGGGGATCCTAGGGCCAAATGAAGATAATAAGCATCCCATCCACTCTGCGCGAGGCGGGGAAACACGTACTTGGGCGCGGGCGCGGGCGCAGAGAAGGAGCGGCGGCCTGCGCGCGCGAGGGGGTCTGCGTCTTCGTCTGCGCCAGGCTCGGGGTACGCGTACGCCGAGTGCGCTGAGTAGGTCGGGGAGCCTGAGTACGCTGAGTACGCATGGGCCGGGGACGCCGGCGCGGGGGAGGGCGAGAACGGCGAGGGGCAGAACGGGGACTCGTCCGCGCGCAGGCGGCGCAGCACGGCGGCGGGGTCCAGCCCGCGCAGGTCCTCGAGCGCGGAGATCGGCGGGAGTGCGTAGTGCGCGGCGCCGGCGCGCGGGGGGGCGCGCAGCGCGGGGAGGTGGAGGTGCTGCTGCGGCGCGGGGGCGGGGGCGGGGAGCTGCAGCTGGAGGTGCTGCTGCTGCTGGGGGTGGGGGTGGGCGGGGGCGGCGCTGCTGCTCCTGCTCCTGCTGCTATGGGGCGCCGGCGTCGGGGTCGGGGGCGCAGCAGGGATCGCGAGCGACAGGCGCGGGGGCGGGGGCGGGGGCGGCATCGCGGACGCGGAGAAGAATGGGGACGAGCCGCCTGCGGCGTACGGCGCGAAGCGGTGGCGCTCACGCTCGCGCTCGTGTATGCGCGCGCGGGGGACGTGCGGCGGGGGGGAGTATCGCGGGGCGCGCACGTCCACCTCCGCGGGGTAGCCCGGTGCGGTGGAGTACGACGGCGTGGGGGCGGGCTGCTGCAGGAAAACCCGCTGCTGCTGCTGCTGCCTCGCCGCGTCGGACCCGGACCCAGACCCCGACCCAGACGCAGAGGCGGGGCGCGGGCCTGGCATTAGTGTCAAGGCGGAGTGGGATGGGGCTGGGGACGGGGCCGGGGCAGGGGCGGGAATGGTGCGCCGCGCGCGGCGGCGGCCGGCGGCGCCTGCGACGACGTGCCCGTAGCCCGGCTGGTCGGGCGCGAGGCACGTGCTGGGGAAGGTCGGGCTGGGGGAGTCGTCAGTGTCAGTTTCAGAGAAAGCGTGAGTGTGGGTGTCAATCGGTGCGGGGGGGTGGGCTGGGGGTGGCAGGGAGAGAGAGAGGAAAAGGAAAGGAGAGGGAGAGGGAGGGGAAAAGGGAGAGCCGCAGTGAGAGCGAGCCGTACCCGACGAGCGGGAACGCAGTACGAGTTGACGAGGAGAAGCAGAGGAAGAGGCAGAACGCGTACCCGAAGAGTGGGACGAGGTCGTCGCGGATAGGCCACGCGACTCTGCGGGCGAGGCGCAGGGCGACCTGGGAATGGAGTTGGGTTAGATTTAGATACGAGGTTTACTGGGCGATGGGGGTGGAGAGATATGTATAGAGATATGGCATGGAAATATGATGGGGGCAAGGAGAGCGGCACCCACCTCATAAGGCATCCAAGTGCCCTGGATCTTGAGGTACCCGCCGCGCACGCGGCGGATGACGGACGCGAGCTCGGGCTGCGAGTCGATCATCTTCACGATGTCCGCTACACACCGCCTTAAGTGAGCTTGCTGGACGCGGTAGGCAGAAAGAGGGAGAGGCAAGTACCTTTCGAGTTCCCCAGCGCTGCGGGCGGGCGGGGAATTTGAGCGCGTGTAAGGGAAAGAAAGACAGGGAATAAGCAGACCTTTCCAGATGCCCGTCCAGAGGATGTACCCGTCGTCGATGTCCATCATGATCCACTGACTGTTGAGTGGGTACTCGTACACCGGGCTACGCGAACGTTAAGACGGGGAGATGTAGTTGAAGCATACACGCACATGTACCCGCGGGGGTCGTTGCTGGTTATGTAGCGGCCCTTGGTGACGTGGTGCACGGTGCTGGCGAAGGGGCGGAAGCGCGGGCCCTGCTGAGTTGTGGGCGTCGACGACTGGAGTGCCGGGAAGGTGTCCTGCTCCGAATAAGCCGGGTGGTGAGGGTGTTGGACGCGGGTCGGGCAGCGCACCATTGTTGCAGCCATCGAGGCGATGCTCGGAACGAGGGGGTTGTGCAGCGGGCCGCAGACACAAGACAGAGATTTTGAGGAAGTAACACCAGAGGACAGAGACCCAGGGGACAAGGACGAACGCAGACAGCAAGAAAGCAAGACCAAGACGGCGGCGAGGTGGGGGCGCAGACGGGCGGGAAACAGCGCGCGCGCAGACAGGCTGCGCCGATTCTAATACTATAATAGCCAAGCTTTCATTCAGCGCGGCCTAGATATCCCAAAGCGGGCCCGGGCACCCTGCAGATCGGCATCTGATACAGACGCCCGGGTAAAGATTCTTGTGATCTGTATCTGTGGGCGCCGGGGGCAGTATTAATATTAATACAAATGAATGCGTTGCGCAGTTTCGTTACCGCCCCAGCCGAGGCGAGGCGGGCATCCCGCTCCACGGTGTCTGTCCACCTTAATCGGATTCCCCGCCTCGCCCCCTTCCCCCTTCGCCGCCCCCCCCCCCCCCCCCCCCTCGCGCGAAAGCGCCGCGGTCCAAGCACGTTCTCGCGCAGCAGCGGAGGCATATCGCGCAGAACCTGCACGCCGCATGTGACGCGCAGATCCGCGTGCGCGCCGGGTCTGCGACGCCGTCACGCCTCGCGTCCGAATTTGGAATGCCTCCTCGATCAGATCACGGGCCTACATAATCCTCGAATTCGATCGGGGAGGCTTCGGGGCGTGATGGCCCTGGGGGTGTGCGAGCCCGACGCCCCGCACTGCGCAGCCACCGCACGCATCGGGCGACGGGGAGGCGCCGGCCCGAGCGCCGCTCGGGACCGAGGGAGAGTGGGTAAATGGAATTGGCGGGCTGGACAGCGGGAGTGGCGCCTGGCCCGCGTTCGTGTGGTGATAAACCTTCCTCGGCGCTTCGATTCGAGACGCCGCAGATTCGGGAACGTTGTTTGTTACCTCTTTTTTTGAGCACTTTTATATGAGGAAGCTTGGGAGCCAGTCCACGATGAAAGGTGCGGGACGTAGCAGGCACACTCGCGACGTGGACGCCCACAAGAGTGTTCAGGGCACAGGGCAACGAGCGCGAGCGAGCGAACCACTTGCGCGCAGAGCCCGAGATGGTTATGATACACACCGGTTTCAATTTGGCACCGATGTGGGGAGACTCGAGAGAGAGAAAGTCCCGCGCCACGTGACCTCTCCCTTCTCACGCTCTCACGTCACCCCCTTGACTTCAGACTTGCGTACTTCGAGCAGGCTGATCCCGAGGCTCGCTGTCCACCATCTTATCACTGTCAGGAAACGCTCCGGGTCGGAGTCGAAATCGATTATAATCTCTCGTACGCGTAACGGAGCCGGCCTGAGGCGCCGAGCCTCGTTGAGAAAACGTGTTTGTTCCAAATCGACTTAGGCTGGCAGATCCGAGCTCTAGCTATACCGAGAGCGGCGGCGTCTAGTCCTGTGGCATGCGCAGGAACCCTATCGGCTTCAACTGCTTCGGCTGCACGGGCAAATCCGCAAACGAGCGACGATTCAGACTTGGCCCAAAGCCCCAAGACCATTTCCAGGAACGAGCCACACCGGGACGTCCGAGTCTCCCTTGCTCTCCGGAATTCCTCAACTCATGCTGTCCCTGCTGACCCAACCCCCACCCAACCTTAGAGCTTGGATTCCCAACTCAACCACCAACTTCCAAGTCAACCTCCGACCGCACCGACATCCCACATCCCACATCCCACACCCCCTACCAGTCTAAATTAAAGATTAAATCCCCACACAGTCATCACACAAGCTTCCGCGCCTTGTGCAACGCTTCGCGCACCCGCATCGTCATGTGAACCCGACGGACATGGCCAGTTGCAAGTTGAAGAAGTCCGAGCTCGAATCGTGGGACTGCACTTGAGTTGAGCTCGACCTTCGTGACCGGTGCCTGGACTGTGCACTGTGGGCTGTGGACAGCGCGGGCGTAGCGCGCCTCCACATCGGGGCGGGGTCTAGCGGGATCATCGGCGACGTCTGGCATCGCCCCGGTGGCCCTCCGAACGTTCCCATCCGACATCGCCCACGACATCGCGTCTCCTTCCAGCTTTCAAGCATTCAAGTTCGAACTCAGGCTCGACATATGTCACGGCGTCGACGGCGCTCTATACCCGGTCAACAAGCTCGGCGCCCACACTATAGGCTACCGCCTCCCCCCGCTCTAGGGTCGTCGTGGCTTGCTCCCACTGGCACGGCACCCCGCGATTCAACCCCAACGAACTTACGAATCGCACCCACGAACCTCAAGTTTGCATATATATCAGGTAACAGGTCTGTATTAGGTATGAGGTAGGGTGTGGGGTGGGGGCTTCGCGTCGGCGCGGTATGTCCTAATCCTATATCCTATATCGTATATCCGCCCACGAAGTGACCATTGACAACCCCCGACCTCGCAGCTGCGCCCTATAGGCTACCGCCTCTCCTTGCCTCCGCCATATGTACGTGTTTGGCCGGACCCGAGATCGAACGGCACCCTTCCCTTCCATACATCCGTCCGGGTCCGGGGTACCGGGGACCATCCCAGGGACACCGATGTCGGGCCCGCGTCCAGACCGGCGGCATACTATTTTTGCGAGGATGGGTACAACTTGAAGTAGGAACGAGTATCCAAGAGGTAACATAAGGGTGTACTCATCTGAGCCTGACGAGCTGACGGCGACCACTGACGGCTTGCCCCAGCGTATAGGTCCCCGCGAACGCTTCTGCTGTCCCCGAGGAATATTCTGGGTACGAGACGCGACGTGTGTAAAGCGCCACGGTGTACAACGTACAGGATTCAATTCAACCTGAGGTAGTAGGTCCTCCTTATCCCCCCTTCCACTGGCAAACTAACGGCATTACTTATGCGTATACTCTCCATACCCTCGACCCGGAACATCCCATCCCGTCACCCGTCTCGAGTCCCTACTTCAACATCTTGCCTGACGCCGGCTCACCGGCCGCCCGCACCCCTTCTCCCAGCCCGGCCCGCAGCCAAGAACCCCGATCCACCATCGATCGTCCCCATGCGCGCGCTTCCTGATGCCCCGGCAGGCTCCCACGCGTCCCGATAAGGATACATTGCCATTACAAATGCGCTATTACAATTTGCGGCGATCTTTTAATTAGGCTGTCTCAGTGGCTGACTCATTGGCGAGGACGACGAATTCGGGCGTGTGCGCGTGGGCGACATGTGCGGCGCACGAGGGCGGGGTGGGGCGGGGCGGGGCGGGGCGGGGGCGGGCCGAGCAGAGGGATGAGCAGAACGACGACGACTCGGAGCTGGTCCTGATGTTTGTTCGTTCGCCAACCGCACGGCTGAAACCCGCGCGCCGCTCAACCTTTCCCCCGGCCCTCCGGTGAACCAATCCTCCCCGCCCAGTGGCAGCGCGTCCGCGTGATCGATTGTGTTTCAACTTTGTGAACTTTCCCCTGCACCAGGCTCGATACTGGTGTTGATTGAAAATAAAAATAAAGGTAATAAAATATTGCCCAGGCTCTTCCAAACTCTTTGGACAGATTCGGCCCATTTCCCCGACTGCACATCCTGATTCCGATACTGAAAAAAGCCGGAGGGATATTGCTCGAGTTTTATTCCGGCTCTAAAGCGCCATCGAAGTGCCATCAATGTCGACAAAAAAGCTAAGGTCTTCTCGTATTGATGACACTTCATGCCCTGAAGAGAGATGTAGTAAACCTGGCTAAACCTGGTTTGCTTCTCAGTAAGACACACCGAACTGTCAGGACTTACTACAGTTCATTATATTTCTAGAAGATTAACCTATTTAGGATTTCTATCTACTTAGGCCCGGAATGCAGGTTATTGAGTCACAAGGAGCAGGATATGTATTTTTCTAACCCCACCTTCTACAGACTACCTCTCATGCCAGCTCGACTCAGACAGGGCTTTTAAAGCTCCAAGAAGCAAAGGACACGCAGAAAGTAACAAATGCCAGCTCGCAGTCTCGAACTCACACACATCACGTCGTGATGCCGCTATTCGAACTCCTCGACTCCGAGGCCTGCACCACCGCGCCTGTCGCCCATCGCCCGAACCCTGCACCGCACGCCACCAGTGACCATTGACCATGGCACGCGCACTTTTTTTGTCACCAATGCTAATACTACTAAGTATACGCATCCAGATGCACGCTGGGGTGGGCCACACTGAGATAGCGGGGGGTGGGCTAGCGGATGGTCGTCGACAGCAAGACAGGACCTGATGACTAAGCTACCGAAGCCCTACCCAAACATCCTACTACAACGCGGTCCAAAGCCCAAAATCCAACACTTTTCACGTTGCCATTGGCGCCTGGCTTAACCGCACCCGTTTCATAGCGGCGCGGCCTCAACGGAGCTCCGTCCGAGTCCGGGCTGCGGCGGAGACGCCCGCCGGCGCGCAGACTTCAAGTTCCTGCTGTCAGTCGAGAATCCCTTGAAAGTTGAAGCTGGTGGGCCAGGCTGGGCGCCAGGCTCCCTACGGCCTATTCTGAATTCAACATGCAGCGCGTCAACGTTCAGCTTCGGCCGCGTCCGCGTACGTGCGCCAGAAATTAATATAGCGCGGCGAGTCTGCGACAGCGCGGGATCGTTCCGGGGTGGCTTCGAAGCTCGCGCGGTCTTCGGACGCGAGCGTCAGGAGGTGCGCAACGCCAACGCCGTTCTGTTAGCTCGTATTCAACTTTATTGTGGTATCACAGCGTTGCCAGCGTGCACCCGCGCCGCCAACTCAGCTGGCAGGTCACCTCCAGCCCATCGCGCGACGCCTGAGGCCTGAGCGCTGAGCCCCAGTCCGACTCTGAATCGGGAGAAGCCTCGCTCGAGTCGAGTCGGGCCCCGGGAGAAGGAGGAAGAAGGTCGAGGTATGGCGGTTCTTGGTTCTTGGTTCTTGGGCCAGCCTGAGAACGACGAGCTTTTTTTGCTTCCTCGATGTTGCCTCGATGCCGGAAGAAGGTTCTTCCTCTTCCCCGGCTCTTCCCCAGCTCTTCCTTTTCCTCTTCGTCAGACGTACGAGGAACGTCTTTGACTCCGTCTTCCTCTGAACGTCGGCTCGGGAGTCGGGATACTCGTACCCGCCGCCCCTCGAAATCGCCGGTCCGCGGGCTAGCCGTAGGCTCAACGCTGCCCCGCATCACGCCCTACTAGTACGTATCATAATTAACGGACAGTGGGCGCGATCACCATCCCGATTCCCGACTTCTTCTTACAAATTGAAGCTATCAGAAGTTACCGACGCGGAATGTTTTGAAGCGTCGGCTGAGCCTCGGCTCGCCGTTGATTTCGCCAGCGCGCGCGGCGCGCCCCTTAGGCGTCGCAAGTCCGCTTGCACAACCGAACGCATATAATATGATATATCGCATAAGTCGCATAGAATACGAATAGTCGGAATACGACAGAATACGACCTATACGACATCCGATTTTACAGATCCCGGCGCAGCCCGGCGCGCACTAGCGCGCACTCCGCAGCGCTTAGCGCTGTCAGACGCGTCGCGACTCGCCGGTCGGACGCGACGGATATAAGGGTACTACGTACAAGTCCCGCGGGCCGTAATTGAGTTAATAACGGCTTACACACGGCGTCTTGATGCCGAGGCGTCGACGTCGCGCCTTGCTCCTTCTGTGTCGAATTGCACACGGAGGCTCCCGCTCCCGGCACCAGCACCGTGCGCGAGTTATAGCAATATAGCAATATAGCAATGCCGATCTCCTAGGCGACGCGGATACGAATGTGAGTTTGAATACAATGATTTTTATTGGCTTATTGGCAGCCGAGAGCTGCCGCTCATTCATCATTGGCTGCTTCACAATCTCCAGCCACCCAGCGGCTGAGCAAAATTCGGTCCAAGTCTGCTGACAAGCTCTAATACGACCACGAATACTTATATGTGAAGCCCACATCTGGATATCTGGTATATGTAGTGGGTACAATGCAATAGCCTCCCAGCGCTGGCCATGAACGTTTGAACTCGTGAAACCGAGCGCTGGGGTCCGGGTCGGAGTTGCACGAGCTCAAGTTCAAGCTCGAGTATGCATATGGTTGATGAATTATTGCAACCGTGAAATGTATAGACTCCAACTCGCGATCGAGCCGCTCACTCTGACTCCCCACGGTTGAGGACACAGGGCCGACGTACCCACCGAGATCAACGGTTACGTTCTATTCCAAGTTCCGTGGAGCCATTCGAACTGCACAGAAGCCTACCATCTACGGGGGCAAAAAAACCCCGACGCACCCCGAGCTGACCCAGTGGTGATCTCTCATGAAGGGATGCTACAACCAAAAGGTGCGCGTACCTCGCGTGCACTGGTCGTAACTCCGCGGCGAGTCGCAAAAATTTAAAAGGAAAACAGAAAGAGAAAGAGAAAAGAGTCCGAGCCGGCCGATTTCCACGGATGCAACTCGAGCGCGGTGTTTGTCGCCGGCGCCGGGCCACCCGGAGCCGGAGCATCAAGCCCACGTCCAATGCTAAGCGCTAAGCGCTAAGCGGCAAGCCGCGGGAGACGGCTCAGGGCTTTGAGTTGCACGTCCCTGCAGGTGCCCCTATCCTATCATATCCTATTATCTTATCGCCAATCTTATCTCACAATATCCTTCTACATCGGGTAACCCCGCTTCCCAGGGTCTGCTTCCGCCCACTGGCGACGTTGAACTTCCGCTCCCGGTACGCTCGGTGCCGCACGACGATCGAGAATCCAATTGCAACCCCTATGATTTCCTGCGCTACAACAAATTTAACGAAAACGCCAAATAACGCAGCAGCCTGAGAATGAATCATTAATAATTAATGACGGCCAGTAATAAGTAGATAGGTGCAGCCTGCTTCGAAGCAGGCTTATATCTTGATTCTTGAAATTTTGAAACTTGAAGCTCGAGAAATCGTGGCCTTCTGGTTCACGAGGATCTTCGAGCTTCCAAGGTGCAAGTCAACTCGAGGTACTTATGCTTTGGGTCTTTCAAGTTGTACCGACACGCTGAGACGCTGAGACGCTGGAGCTTGAAGATCCTGGACCAGGCAGTTACCTCGAATTCAAGGCCACCAACCAAGGAGCTGTAGGCGAGTGAACAGCACGGGCGATGCCTCGAAGTCGTTGCGGTCCACAGCACTTCGGGTTTCGAGCCAGCGCCTCAAGCCAAGCTCTCAGACGAAGGAACTGTTGCAAGATCAATCCACTCTTCGGAGAGATGCGAGTCGAGTCCATTCACCTATGAAAGACATATAGGAAACCGACCTAGTGTATATGTATATAATGGCCGACCGCCCCCTCCACGATAACTTAACATTTTACATCCACCGCCCACCCTGATCGACTTCGCCCGGACCGACGCTCAATCGTCCTTCTTCGCGCCATTCATGCTGCCCATGCGCTTCCCCTGCGGCGGCGGCGGCGGCGGCGCCCCCACGTTGAACCCAGCCCCGGGGCCGGGCGTCGGCGGGAACACGCCGTACTGCGGCGTCCCCGGCGCGCTCCCCACCCCGCCAAACGCGCCGCTAACAGCGCTAAGCGGGCGCGGGCTGCCCACCCCGCCCGGCGCAAGCCCGCCGTTCCCCCCGCTCACCGACCGCGCGCTCATCGGCGGCGGCCCGAACCCCGGCGTGCCCGGCTGCCCGAACGCAGGCGTGCCCGGCTGCGAGCCCAGGTACGGCGAGGGCGGCGCGGCGTACGGGCTCGCGGGCGAGAACGGGCTCTGCGGGAACGTCCCCGACACGGGCGTCCCGCCGTACGGGCTCCCCGCGCCGTCCATGACCCAGCCGTTGCCCTGCGGCACGAGGCGCCCCGAGGTGGGGCGCGGGCGCGAGCGCAGGGAGGCGCCGGAGAACTTGGTGCGCAGCGCGGAGGCGCTGGCGACGGGCGTGGGCGCGATCTCGCCGTCGTCGCTGCCGACGACGGCGGTGACCGCGGCGGACCCGACGCGGATGGCGTACCCCATGCAGGTGAAGACGCCACCGATGACGCCGACGCAACTGGGGAGGTGTTAGTACGTGTGGATGGCATAGGGAGGAAGGGAAGTAGCGCAACGGAGGGAAGAAACGTTGGGGGATACGACAAGAGCGCGCGGAGGCGAGGGGAGAAGCATGCTGAGGAGTAGCATGACAAGAGGATCGGTGGGACAAGAGCGGGAACGAAGGGGAGCAGCGTGGATCACAAAGGATGGCAAGATGACAATGGTGCTGGAAGAGACGAAAGACGATGAAGTGCCCTAAGATAAGGATGACATCGGAATCGGCGGATGGACGGGAGGGGGTTAGTGGGGAGAGCCGTAAGTAGGGGGCATGACGGACTGACAAAGGAAGCCCACACGAGTAGAAGAGGCAAGAGGAAGGCGCGGTGTAGGTGAGGGTGTAAAAGTGATACAGTGCAGGAAAGAGTGTGAAGGGACGGACGAAGAAGAGCGCGACCAATGAAAGGGTACAGAAGGAAAGTAAAGGGGAAGAGGACCCACCGAATAATCAAGTCCAAGAAACCCATCGTGCGCTGGTGAATCGTCAAGCTCATCGGGTCGAGGTCAAATTTGAAGAAGATGCCGGGCGTCCCGCTGTGATGGTCGAGCACGCGGGTATAGTGCGTGACACTGTACTGGTTCGTGTGCAGCGGCGCGGTGCGCGGCGCGACGTACGTCGTGGGGACGACGTGCAGGAAGTACTGGTACGCGACGAAGGCTGTGGTGCGTCAGCGCGCGAACATGGGTCCGGACGGGACGTACGATCGTGCGTGACCTCGAGCGAGTTGTCGAGCGGCTGCGTGATGTCGGGAAAGAAGGGCCCGAACGAGAACTCGGTGATGACATGCGAGAGGTTCATCACTACACACGGCGTCAGTACGCGAAGGGCGGGAGCGATGGGCACGCACGTTTATGGTCGACGTGCTCGCGCGACGCGTACCCGTGGCCCAGTGTCGTGATGTGCAGGTTCGCGGTGACCTTCTTGACCTGCACCATGCCTGAGACGCGGCACCCGCTCGCGTCGGGCTCGTGCTTGTAGCGCGGCATGTACGGCGTGCTATCCCACTGGAAGAGCGTCGAGAACAGCCCGCGCGACTTGCGTGACTGCGCGACCGCCTGCCGCACCGAAAGCGCTTCGGAGTGCTCCCTGCGCGTCCGTCAGCGTGTGGAAACAAGCACATAGAAAGACGTACTTGAGCGTCGTCGCCTGCCCTACGTCAAAGCGCGTGCCGTCCCGCCGAATGCCCTTCGAGCCGCTGCTGAGGAACAGCCGGTCGCCGACTGCATCACGCAGGTCCACGCTGATGACTGTGGGTTCGTTAGAGAGGGTGTCCCAGAAATGCAGCGCAGGAGAGGATAAGGCAAGTGCCAGAATGGACTACCATGCAGCGCCTGCCCATGAATGGACTGCAGGCTCGGCTGTCGCCGCTTGTCTGCAACAGCATAGACAGACGTTTGTCGCCTGGAGCCCCGCATTCACTGGAGACACAAGTCCACCTCCCGTGAGGAGGATGGTGAGGAGGATGGCCCTCCATATCGTAACAGAAAGTGGAAACACTCACACGAGCACGGCATCGCAACGACCAAATCAATATTGATATTCATGAAGCTCCCAGGGGCAGTGTCGACGCTGAATTCGTGGTCGGGCCAGCCAAAGAAGAACTCGCCGATGTCGTTGAGCATGAGCACGAAGGTGACGAATGCGACGAAGATGGTGAGGAATCCGCGCGACTCTGAGCGGGCCTTGTACGTCGTGGGGAGCTTGGGGAAGGCGTCAAACTGTGCGAGCGGCACAGGGACCGCCGCGTCAAGCTTTTCGAGCAGGCTCGCCTCGCCGTCGAAGGACATGGTCGTCGTGGGGAGAGGCGAAGGAAAGATTTAGAGAATACGTGTCAGAGCGTCACGTGGACCGGAGTCGGAGAAACCGTCGGAGAAGGGCTGGGCGGATTCGCTGGCGCACCAATAGCCCCAGGCTGAGCAGTCCGAGAGAGAGAGAGAAAGCAAAGAGGATACTAGCGTGCGCTAGATCGGTCGTGAAGTGGAAAAATATCAATACACTCGCAAACAACCGCCAAGGTCCAAAAGAGGCAATTCGAGTGGGCTCATAGCTTCAGTAACAGCACGCCGTACCTCATCATGCTCGTTTCCCTTCTGTCAGGCAACAGCCTAGATGAAATTTGGAATCAATAAAGCGCTCCATTAAAAAGAGATTTTTATTCAAACTTTAAGTCTGATGAAGATATCTCTTAAAACTTTTTTTTTATACTTTTTTTCCCTTCCCTCCTACGGAGACGGGAGGGAAGGACCGAAGCCGTACTGCTCTTCCTACGGTTGTCATTTAAAATTTAAATTTAATTTAAGCTAAAATTATTAAACCCACTCTTTACGATATAGCTTGCGCTAAACTTTCGCCTCCAGAAACTTTCCTCCGGTCCGTCGACTCGGACCAAATCCCGTCCAAGCCTGACCCTTGAGGCTTATAACGACAAAGTCGTACATACTCCTCTATCGATGCCCCTAATTTTCTCCGTTGGCCTAAGATAGACTTTGCTGTGACACCTCAGTGGTGTTTCTTCCCGACGTCGTCCCTAATATTCCGCGCGACTACTTATAAGTCTATTTGGAACTGTCCTCAAAGTCATGCTTATACGCTATACCTCGCGATTTTTGCCGCAGGCAAGGGTGAAGATCACATTCAAGGATTTGATACATGTTTCGTCGGTTTGACAGGGGCGCGGTTCAAAAAACCTAAAATTAATATCCTAGATAACACAGGGCAAACATTTTCTTTCCTCTTGACGTGACGAAGTCCTTCCACAGATGACCTCCACAGATCACTGAACACGGACGTTGAATTTCTTTCTGCTTGTAAGTAGTCTCCATCTCGATCAGAGAGGATTTGAACTTGATGGTGTAATTCATAGACTCTGGCAATCATATTCTTTCTCCTCCTCCTCCTAGACCTGAGTCGCAGCAATAAGATGAACGACTCGGAGTGCATAGTATATACAATAATATATCATATCATCGGGATCTTGGAAGTTGGCAGACGGAGGACGATACTACTAGTACTAGATGCGCTACACGATATTCTCAACTCGCCCCAATGGCCTTCAAACAACCCTGAAGCTGACAATTATAAAGCCTAGCCCGCAGCTTATACATAACGAGGTTACAGTGAGTGGATGATACGCTTCCGTGAAACGTGAGTCATCAATATAGATTCGTGCCAAAGAAGATGGCTCACATAATGAACCAATATTCGTGCGTGCGCTTTCTAGGCTCATGCGACGATGCAGGACCCGCTGGATCCAGTGTTCCTGTCATCGTTGACGGTGGGCAGCTCGGGTACGTCCTCCTGCTCCGCAGCGAAGTACGACATGACTGATGTGAAGGCGTCCATTTATTATGTGATGTGTGGAGGGCGTGGATTATAAGATAGTGGCGAGGCTGTACGCGAGTGTAGGAGTGAAGGGTGGTTTGGCTGCAAGGCGCGCTCTGCCCGCGCGACTTTATGGCGGGTCTGGTAAAAATGACGCGGGGCGGCGCGCCCCGGCGCGGACCAGCGCGGACCTGACGCGCATTGACGCGGTGTGACGCGGTGTGACGCGGTATGTGGCTGTGCCATTGACGCGGTCTCGGCGCGCACCTCATAACTTCTCTTTGCGATATAACAGTCCCGTCACACGGGATCTCCCGCCGATCGCGTGGGACCGTCCCCTCGCTTCCGGACGGGCACCTTTTTCTGTTGATCCTCGCTTGTGTTCAAGCGGACTGATCGCCGGTTTGCAGCGCCGCCCTCCTCAGGTTCGCGATCGACGATGTGATCGACAGCGCCGCCGCCGATCCCTCGGTGTTTCGCATTGACGACCCTGGTGTCGCCCTCTTCAAGTCTCTGCTAGTCCTCGTCCTCGTCCTCCCTGTTTGCGAACTCTCTGGTCTTCTCTGGATCTGTGCCAGTTACTACTCCGGGTCCATGCCAAAGGATCGTACGAGCGACGACCTCAGCCTTCCCTTTCCCGGCGACTACGGACCCGAAGGTTTTCCCATCCAGTACATCTCACTGTAAGTTTTAACTTAGTTCCGCTCAGGAAGGCTGTAACTGATCTTAGACGCAAATAGTAGTAACTGCAGCAATGCAAGATTGTCGGAATACTGCAAGACTTTCAAGCTCCCTTCTACTGGCAATAAGACTGTACTTACCGACCGCTTGAAAGCGTTCAGCGCGGACAGGTCCCGCTGGGAACGGTGCGTGTATCTCTGTAAATAGAATGATTCACTTATCGATAATCCATACTTCCCAATATTAGTCTTCTCCCTGGCGCAACTAATTCTCACAAAGGTGCAAGAAAGGGAGATGCCGATCGCAAAACAAAGCCCAAAGGCTCGGCGGTCCGGCGGGAGAATCTGTTTCACGGCGCCGATAGTGTCCGCACCGCAAATGCTCCCGTGACAGAGCGTTCAAAGGACTTGCGGACAGCAGGTGAGAAAGCCGCAATACTTCCTTGGGTACGCAACAAACATCACATTGGTTTGCTCTTCCTAACATTGCACAGGCTAAGCGTATCACATCGCAGTACCCATATCAGCCGAGCACCGTAGGGCACGACACTAATGTGTCAATGTATATTCAGCCAGTCCGCGCTCCAGTGGCTCCTGAACTTCGAGTCGAAAGCCGAGACAAACCCAGCTCTCTGTTGGCTCCCACAAGCGCCCCTTCATTGGTATGTCCTTCCTGCTATTTTCCGATTGAATAGATAAATTATCCCACCAGGGAATACTGCGACCAACTGATTCATATGAGCTAGTCTCGGAGTTCTTCACGTTCCTCCATCAACGTGAAGGTAACACAGATATGCCGGTAACGCTAGCTCACCCAATACCTGTCGTGCCGCCAGGCTCCCTCCAACCATCTTCCCACCCTCCGGCCTTCTCCCAACCCAGCTCGACAGTGATCTCAGAGTTGCAGATGACGACCACACCACCAGTTCAGGAACATAGCGCGACAAGCACAGTTTCGACCCTCGGTATCTCGGACAATAGTAACGGGAACACCGACGACCCGGCTCCCACTCGCACGCTGAGAATGGCCGGTGGGAAATACATCACATTCTGTGAATCTGACATCCCAGATCCGCCGGCCGTAAGCTATTCGAAGCGCATCGAGGACCTCCTTCGCGAGTGGGATGATAATCGACCAGATTGGAACCAAACTTCGCCGCTCAAGCTCAATGGCATTCCAGTTCCGCTCATCTATTGGCCGACAATCTACAAGTACTGGAAAGGGACTCAATGGCAAGGCGTCAAGAAAAATTGGTTCGATTGGAAGGCGAGCTTTATCTTCCCCATCTGATCCAAACTGCATAACATGTGTCCCACAGGTTCTTGTTCGTTCCATGTCGCGCACCACCATCGACGAGTTCTGGGCAGAATTCTCTGTCCCTGACAAACAAGGCCGGCTGCAGCATATGAAGTACACCCCCATTCTCAAGCAGCTTGCAGCCACACGGAAGGCGGACGATGCTCGGCTCGCAGATTTGGCGAGGTCTGAGCTCACAGAGGAGCAGCGGACCTACCGCAAAGGCGCAAGCCGCTTTGTGATGACAAAGAACTCGATGCTTGCGGCACATTATCGCAAGCTGAAAGGCCTCAACAGAGATGATTCAGATAGTGACGAGGACGAGTAGTAGCAGTTCCATTGTCTTCACACATTAAACAGACTGCTCTTTGCTTTCGTCGCCGCTTTGTGCATCAATTCAGCGATATCCAGCTTTGGACTAATCGGGCGATTATCATTCTTTGTCATGACTTTTCTGTTTGCAAGGTACGTTGTGTTGCACGGCCGCTCTCCTTCGTACCTATCGTTTAGACACGTCACTACCTCAGGCCTCAGTGCGTCGCTTGTTGTGTCCGAGGTGCGTCTGTCTACATGACAGCACTATCAAAGCTAATTACTCCACGCAAACCTGTCTAGTCTCCCCACACTGTGTTCGTCCCCGTGTCTGTCCCTGTCCGCCTGTGCCCACGCTCGCCATTGCCCCCGATCCGCAGTGACCCCCATGTGGTATGTGTGCGCGGCCTGCTTGCGCCGCACGCAGGGTCTCAAGGGAGCGCATGCGTACACAAGTCTCCGCCAACGTCCTGCCGTCACCCTCACGGTCCTCTACCTGCCCGCCTCGCCCCACACATGCAAGTCCCCAGCAGCGGTGGCAGGCACAATGCCCGTGAGGTCACTCGCACACGCAAGCACCCACACGAGCACCCACGCGACGTCGCATCGTGTCCGCCCGCGCCCGAGCCCGCTGTCGCACATTGCGCACAATCCGCAGCAACCCCGTGCAGCGCACGCAGCGCCGCCTGCGAATCCGCAGGCCGGCATGCCTGCGCGGCTCCCTGTCCTGACGTGGCCCCCCGCCGCACAACGGCCTGCTTGCGTCTCGCATCGCGGGCACGGAAGCAAGGGTGCTGCCGCGCGCAGGTTTTTGCCATCAACCCCTCGCGGTCGTCGACGCTGCCTGCCACCACATCGCGCACTCGAGTCCCGGCGGTGGCGGCGTGCGTCCCTAATCCCGTTCGCGCGCGATCGTCGCCGGGTCCGGGGACAATGATGCCCTCACGTGTCCCTCCCCGCCACTGTCTTGACACCCGCACGCTCGGTAAGTACACTATCTACATAACCCATATATACACTAATGCCCCATACAGCGCCCGTCGCTCTCGCCGCCCTACTGACCTCGGAACCGACACCCGCGCGCGACTCCCGCCGTGCTCGTCTCCCCCGCCGCACGGCCAGCACGCACCTTGCCGCCGCCACCGCCCCAACTAGGGCCCGCGCGCATTCACCGCTCCCGTCCCAGCACTTACGCATCCCCGCGCGGCGCCCGCGCCTCGGCCCTCAAGTCCGCATGAGCTGGAGCACGCCGCTGTCCGCCCCACGCGAAGCAATTTGCGCAATGCCGGCGCCCTCGGCCGACCATGCTCCTGTTGTCAACTCGAGGCATCTGCGCAAGCTCAGACCAGCGGGGTGTTCCCGCCCGACGTGCATAGACGAACGTGCCCACGAAACCGTGGTGGGCGGATGATCTGGAGACTAGACCATAGTCAGTTTGTGTAAAACACCAGTTGCTGAACATGTAATCGTCATCGGATACTTGAACGGATCCCGAGTTTTGCGATAAAAGCATGTTGTTATTCTATATACAATGGCAAGTTCTACCGCAACTAAAGCATTTTAGAGATGGCGGCCGATTTGGATTCATATAATCCTCGCGGCGCTCAGAAGGCTCGTCAACGTATGAAATCAGGTACTTGACAATAGTCAGGTTGCTGAACTCCGTGCTCCACCCACCCCAATCACAAATGCGACGAAGGCCCCAACGGCAACACGTATACAGCCATTGGCACCCACCCCGTCGAAAAGAGTGGGTGCCGTATGGGTAAGGATCAATTGAGACGTCCAACAGGTTGTTGCGGAACATTTCCAAGAAGAAATCACTGGTCTGCACATTCCAGGGTAAGCTTCAAAGCAACACTTGAAAGCGGACATACCATATGTGAATTCTGCTCGGAAACACGGTCACCTGATGCTATTTTGCGAAATAGATAGCCATCGGTGATTCCGGAGACTTCCAACCACTCTGCAAGGGCGCGAATAGGACAAAGGTGTGCTAAGTGCAGTGGAAGCAAATGAAGATAGAATGGCTTGACACCTAGTATACAGTATGTGTTAGTCTTGCCTGACGCAATAGACGGTTCACATGCTCACCTCCAAATTGATTAGTCTTGCGGAATGGTAAGGTGAGCTTGATGCATGTGTCCGACACCCATTCTATATCTTGCATCTGTATCTTAAGGACTTCGTCGAACCTGAGCAGACACAAAAACGAGAGTACATATGCCAAGGTGAGTAATCTTCGTGCACGTCCTCCTCCCCACTCGTGTGGAGTCTTCACATGCTTTCGAGACCCAGCGGCGTATTCTTTGATCTCTGCAACTTCTGGGCGATGGTTGAAATGGTACAGTTTGCATAATGTTTCCTAATCAAAGGTTAACATTGTTTTTTGCGCTATAAATTCAGCCAAGTACCTGGGTTATAGCACGTGCGCTCGTTGCCGTTTCTCCTGCACGAACCTTTGAATACTATGAGGGATGGAACATGATATAGAGCAACAAGAAATACCTTACGACGCCGCAGACTGGTCATGTATGTTGCCACAGTCTCGGATACGGAAGGATTCCCCACCATCTTCTGGCTGACTTCACTGGTATGCCACGGAAGGGAACCGAGCCCAAAAAGACGACCAAATGCGTATGTCATTGCTGCACGCATCTTTTGTGCATGATTATAGCTGTCACGGACTTGACTAGTTGGCTTCAGAGTGCCGTCGAAGTTAAGTTCATCACACCTAACAAAAAAATGAGATAATGTCGAAACAAACTCAGGCGGCCCACTCTTCCATTATCCAGGCACAGATGCATAGAGGGGCAAGTTTATTTGGGGTACTTGTGAAGAAATTATCGCTTTCTTTGATGAGCTTCTTTTCCCTGAGGAATTTGAGACAGCGCTGCATTAATCTATGATAGAACGTTATTCAACAGTTCTTGTACACTGACGAGACGTGCCGCTTATATTCCTTGTCTGTGTCATTTGTAACACCCTTCGAAGCCTCCAGAAGGTTCTCCTGTAATTGGGATAGGTCGAAGCCTTCGGGAGCATCTGAATCATCATCGGCATCATCGGGGATAGTTTCACCCTCTGCCTCAAGGTCGTCGGTTACTTCATCAGCGTGCGCTCGGTCAGCCTCGTTTGGGATGTGGACAAGTTGATACAATGCAGAAAATTGTGGGGGGAGCGAGGGGATATTGTGGGACATGCTAAAGAAATTGCATAAAGTGCGCCCCTATAGATCTAACATGTATATGATCGGGTGCGGCAAGTATGTAAGCATGGAGAAAGGATTGCAGCCCTGAACGATGTGGGCTGAGACGACAGCAGACACTCGAGAAGAATGCCATACCTTTGGATCAGAGCTATTCTTCGGGCTCTGGCGACAATGTTAGATCAATAATGTTGCTAGCACGGTGACCTGGTCGCAGTTAGCGCACTCGACGATTGAGCAAATTGATACGCACGGCAGAGATGAGTGGGTACCGAAACTACAGTTTGAGGTGGCACCCTTACTGGAGCTGGACCATTAGCGGCAGACTTGACCTTGCGCTGTGATCGGGACTTAGACGCATTCAGTCTGGCCAACGCCTGGGACCGTGAAACGAGATCTGGGAGTGCGTAATCAATAATGGGCGCGGGGATCCAATGGGCCATCAGGGTCGGGCCGGGAGATGCCGTGGCGGTGTGCAAGCCGGCCCTGACATGAAGGCTGAGAGCCCGAGTAGACATCTCGACACGGTAGAATTTGAGCGCCCCTGTTGTTTTGTCCTTCAAGACTCTGAGAACAGACGACCGAGGAAAGTCATCATCTGAGCTGAAGCCCATTTCCACATGCGCCTCCAGAAGGGCGTGCAGATTATATGGCTGGCAATCACGTCAGAATTTAGCGAGAGATGTAAAACAATAAGCGAACCTTCAGAAGAGATTGAGTCGCTATTCCCAGAAATAAAAGTTTATAGAATTTCTTTGCAATTGTGGCTGCATCCCATCCAAACTGACGCTGACAGAGCGAAGTGATTTTGGTCAGATTGGGTTGGGAAAGCCCCCAAGCCTGGTAATCGGGCGGCGAGTGATTTTCCGACCACGAGGTGATGGGATGGACGTAGGCGAAGATCACGTCAGGGTCTGGGAATGAAGGTAATTGGGCAATAGCCGCCGCAATGGCCGGACGCCTTTGGGCCAAAAAGCCGTGAGCATTTGTAGAGAATTCGAGGCATAACACCTCTTTCCAGGTATTCAGAAACTCTATAAATCTTGGCGTCAGAGTATGACTGCGCAAGGCTTCGGTCAATAGCATGTCGCCAAGATTGCCGCGGGCTATGGCATGGGCGGTGATAATACCGCATCCCGAAATGCCCTGTGAAGCATCAATTTGGGATCGAGGGGCTATTTGGACTTACATACCGGATTATAATCGCCGCCCGACAGAAGAGCAATGAGCAAGAGGCCCCCTCGGGTCAGACCAACACCGGGAGTGATAAATACATTTTCTGCAGTGTATAACATGACTTTATTTCTATCCTGCTTCTTGCGAGGACTGCCGCTTCAGGTAAGCTGAGGCCCAAGGGAAAGCAAAATTCACGTACATATAGAGCACAGTGGGTGCTCCGAACAGAAGAACATCGCTATCGGTTGTCTCTACGACATCGACGATGTGTTCCGAAGCCAGACGTCCTAATTCGGCATCAGCCTCTGCCGGCGCCTGGAGTTTCATTCATGTTAGCACTTGGACAGAATGGATACATAGGAAGAACAATACCATATGTGAATGGTAGCCGAATTGACCAATCAGCTCACGGAACTCTGTTGTAAGCCGGTTGCCTCGAGTAACAACTCGGGTATTACGCTTGAATTGAGGACGTCCGGGTCCATCAAATACAAACACAGCACGGAGTGGGAGCTGCAGCAAAGTAGCGAGTCTGTAGAACAGAACGCGCAGCTGTGGGTTTGGACCAGCTCGGGCATTTCTGTGTGTGATTGCCCCATCAGCCTGGTACATCCAGATGCTGGATATATCATGAGTCAAGTAAGGACAATGATCGAATGAAAGGTACGGACCTCGCATCAACACCCATGATGATGGGCCGACATTCTGCCCCGTTCTCAAAGCCTCGTGTCGTGGTAAGATTGAGAAAGTCGTGGCTTTCAGCAGCGTCTTTCAAACGCTACGAAAATAAGCAATTAGAATCTATCAGAGCTAGTTTCGAAAACACTTACTTCCCACAGTCCCGGAATGCCCATGTCGTTGTCAAAGGAGGAGTAGAGTCTTACAACCCCTTAGATTGTGATCGAGTGTAGATTGCCTTTTCAGGATTGTACCACTGGTCATATACGCGCTGCCGCTGTCTCAGAGCTCTGAAGCACATTTGTATCAACCTGCGAGCCGACACGCTCGCTGCTGCTCCACATTCTGCTGGCCGTGTACAGTGTTTGCTTGTGGCCCGCACTTCTGTACGCCAATGCGTGCACGCGCGCTCCTGGCCAAACACCGGCATGCGCGACTGCGAGAGCAGCACCGGGCACAGACACGGTGTTGTCCTGCTGCGCGTTTACCCCCGTCAGCGCCCTGACCCCTGTGCCCCTACTCTGCAGCGGCAACTGGGCCTTGTGCTGTTGTACTCCCCGCGCTCCCCTTGCCTGCCAGCGGCGCCGGGCTAGCATGCAAATTATGCGTATGCACTCCTGGCGCCGTCGTCGCCCGTGCTAGCCGTACTCGCAAATGAGTGCATGTTGGTGGAGAGCGTGCTGCTCCCAGTCCCGGTCCCGGTCCCGAAGCCCAAACTGTCGCGGTCACCGGGCGTCAGCAGGGAGTCCGCCTCGCCGACGACCCCGACCCCGAAGCAGTCGTCGCGAAGGCCTTGAGGAGCGGACCGCGTTGCCGATGGAGTTTCAGCGGTGCTCGTGGGGGGGCTCGGGTCGCCGGCGCTCGGCAACGTGCAGCGAGGTCGGGGAGCACGCGTTACCGGCCGCTCGTTTGGCGTTTTCCGTGAATGCAGGCGCTGCGCTGCGCGGGGACGAGGTGGCACGTGTCTGCCGTGTTTTGAGGGTTTGAGGAGCTGAGTCGCATCCGCGCCCTCGTTTGGCGCTTAATCAGCGCTTAATGGCGTGCGGGGCGGTCACGTCCCCTGCTGCCCCCCGCGCATGCAGGCGACTCGGGTGCGTCTTGTACGTTTGTCAGTGTCGGTGTCCCGCATGCGCGGGGCGGTCGTGTTGCCTGCCGGTCGTCATCCTGGGGCGTCGGCGCTAGACGGCATGTGGCCAGGGGCTGCGCATTATCTGCCGCTCGTTCGGCGTTGTCCTGGAATGTGGGCGCTTTGCGGAGTCTCCGGCGCTTAAGGGCGTCCTGGGAGGTCGGCAGTTCTTGGGGCGATAAGGTGGGCATGGGCTCGAGCGCAGGTGTAGGCGTAGGCATGTAGGGCTTGCAGGGGCGCGAGGGCGGGCTGTCATAGAGGATCAAGTAAGTCGCAGCAGCAGGTAGATAGGTACGTACGTACGTACCGGGCTCGAGAGCGGCAGGCAAAGGCAGGCGAGCAGCTGCGTGGGTAAGCCGAAGAGACAGGGACGGGCTCTGGAGATTAATCAGAGACTATCAATCATTTGGGCAAGCCAAGACTTACATTTTCTCGCGGTGCAGATGCGAGATTTCCAGGATGACAGCACACCTCGCAGTTCCTGGTCCACCAGCTCAAAGATATTACATCAGACTCCCTTACCCCGACCTTATCCAGTGTCGGGACAAGGCAATCCTAGCAACATCCTGCCAGCAGACCTCGGGACCACGCGCGCACCGAGCACTGCACTGCGACTCGAGCGGCGGCGCAAAACGAGGCGCTGCAAATGATGAGTCGATGGAGCGCAGGCTACGGCGGACGTACTACACGTCTGGCTTCGTTGCGCATTGAACACCGCGGCTCATCGATGGGTTAGAGTGGGGTGGGAGACCAATGCGGCGCTTTGAGCGAGGTGCTTGTACGCGGGGTTGGCTTTGGCCCGTGCGCAGCGAACGCAGCGCGGGACTTGGATGCGGGGGGAGGTGCGGTTGGAGTCTAGAAGTTCTGGTCAGTACCTGCACTGGATGCGCCAAGCGCGCGGGTGCTAGGCGTACCTGAAGCGCTCTGGAGACACATTTAATGCCCATTGAGCGTAGCTTGGCTCCGTGTGTGCGGCTCGTCGCTGGCTTTGAATGGTGTGGGACAATGAGGTCTCAGCATCGTTGACATCAGTCTGGTGCGGGCGCGGGGACTGAGAGAGTCAGCAAACAGAAATATGACCAAGATCAAGGCTCACCGATGAATTCATTGATGAAGAGTGACCCCTCCCTCGAATTTATGGAACACGTCCAGCGGGAACGCATCCGCCATCGCCTGGTACCCCGCGACATTCGGGTGCAGGAAGTCACCCGAGTTGAACTCCGGACTGAGCTGCGCTGGGGCGGCGGGGTCCACGACGACCTTATCGAAGTCGATCACGGCATTGAACACGCTGCTCGTGCGGATCCACGCGTTCACGCGCTAGCGCGTTGCCTCGCGCACGGGGCTCGAGTAGGGCTGCACCGTCGCGTTTGCGGGCGTGCCGAACGGCGTGATTGCTGCCGCGAGCACCGGGACGCTCGCCGTGTGCACGCGCGCAGCGATCTGCATCAGCGCCCCAATGAGGCAGTCGCCGATGGCGCTTTGCGCGGCGCCGGGCTCCGCGGGCGCGACACCAATGTCGTTCACGCCCTCGAAGATCATTGTGAACTTGAGGCCGGACTGCGCGAGGACGTCGCGGTCGATGCGCCCGAGGCCGTCGGCGAGGACGCGGTTCCCGCCGGGACGATGAAGCTGGGGCTCCCGCTGAACGTCAAGGTCTTGAGTGTTTTCGTATCTATCGCGCTATAAAACAAAAAAAAAACAAGTCAAACTTCAAACACGAGGTTTGAGTCAGAAGACCTGAACTCACCTAGCACCGGAGACCCCGCCAACGGGCAGTGCGACCGTCGCGGCGGTTATCTGCAGGTCGTTCACGCCGAACGCGTTGGAGAAGCGCACGCGGAGCTCGGCGCCGCCAATGGACATGTCTGTGTCGACAAGGAGAAACATGTTGAGTTGTTGATGCTTGCTTACATGTCGGCTGATCGGCCGATATCGTCGATCGCGGTTTGTGTCCTACGGCGCGTTGGGGAGAGCGCGCGGCGAAGGTTGGGGAGAATTGACCAGGATAGTGGGTGCTGAAAAAAACACGAGAATCACCCCCGCGCTTTGCAACGTCCTGGCTGTGAAGCCCGACAGAAGACTCCGGCCAGGCAATTATTGCAAGCGAGAACCGGTGAGCGGGGGGGAGAGCAAGCTCTCCAAAAAGTAGCGCAGCACAAGCGCCATCACAGGCCATCTGCACTGCGCCATCCATGCGCGTCCACGGATCGCATGGCGTTGCAGAAACGAAGGACGCACATGGTGGACTCCCAGCAATGCACAGGCTCTAGCAGGCTGAGGTTGTCAGCCTGCCGACCCTTGATTCTGTTCATGAACAGGAAGACTCTCGGTTCTCCAGTTGGAGACGAGTAGGGCCAACGCCAACAACAAACAGTGCAGTTGTTACACTGCAGCTGTTCTCCTGATACTCCTCCGAAGGGCGGGTTCAGCACCGATAAGGGCGCTGTAGACCAGTCCCCGAGCCACATGAGTGACGAGGCGACATGCACTTCGTTTCGTGGGACGGGAACATGGTGGTCAAGAGTAAACAAGCAAGCGTGACGGGACGCGCTTTGAGCACGTGATCGCACCCGCGTGGGCTCGGACCGGTTGATGACAATTGCCTATGACATAGTATGATACTATTTTTCGGAAACTATGTGCCAGTAGCTGAGCGCTGAGCGCTGAGTACTGAGTACTGAGTGATAAGCCTAGGGCAGCACAAAAGATTAGTTTGCATCTACTTATTTCAAGTGTATTTCAAGTGTATCATGCAGCATGTGATCTGGCGCGTCAACATCGCGACGCGTCAACCGCGTCAATGTAACGCGTCCGAAACCAAATACAGCCCGGATAAATTGACATGAATTCTATATTTCCCAGAGATTTAAGTGCAAGTATACAAGATGTGGTAAGCAAGAGTTCCCAGAGCTCTGTAGCCTGCAGGTAGCCCATGTAAAATGGTGCCTATTCGGACTTGCGCTAAAACGAGCTGATCTCCGGGACTAGCTTTGATCCTCGTTTGGACTGTTAATTTTCTGGCCTACGACAGTTGCGGCGAAATCTTCGCAGGCCATCAGCCAGATCAGCGACGCGATTTTTGGATCAAACCACTGTCCAGGTGGTGCCACAGGACAGTCCCGCTTGTGCCGTGATGTCAAGCAGCCACCCGAATCCCGATTTAGCCCTGCCTCACTGCCGGTCACACCGCTTAAGTCTACAGTACACCCGCCGCACGCGCATTTATACACGGGTAATTTACGCCTGACCCTACCCTTACACTGCCAACAGACTCAATCTCTTACATCCACTTTGCTATCCCCCCCTCTTGTCCCCCAAGCCTGCCTACCTACCTACCCTCGGCTCCTCTTCAGCTCCCCAGCTATGCCGCCTATCTCTGGTGGAGCCCTCCTATTAGCCGCACTCATAAGTGCATTTTTCTCTGTATATTGGTGAGTGCCTCAATCCTTTGCTTTGCCTTTCCATGTTTTTGTGTTCGTAAAAGATGGTGATTTTTTTCCTTCCGGCGCTGCGCGCCGGCTTCAGTTCTCTCAACTCTTGAGTACTTGAGTACTCAATTCGGTTGCAATTCGGCGGCGGCGCGCAGGTAGTCATCCCATTTATTTTCGGGGCAACCAAAATTTTTATTTCTCTCTCTCTCTCTCTTGGCTCTTCGTTTCTACCCTTGTCTTTCCATCCATTCATTCCATCCTTCCCACCGAACCTTGTTTCTGGATCTTTTCTTTCGTTGGGTCGTGGGACGCGTGGGGGCGGCGACCGATCGGGTCTTTGCTTGCTTGGCGATCACTCAGCTCAGTTCCGGCTCGCTTGCGTTCGCTTGCCGCTTCAGGCCCCCCCGTTACTGATGTGACGGTGATAAGCCGGCTACATGAACACGCATGAAATCTGATTATATTGCTGTTTACACTATGTTATGAGTGCTATACATCTGGACATGAGCTAGTGTGAGACCCGAACAGCTAGCTAGGGAGCTACGCATGTGCTGGTGCAAAAAGGCTTTACTTGGATGATGATGTTCTTATGGTTGGATTCCGAGAAAGCACTTTGAAGCATTAGCTAATGATCTACCCAACCATTCTGTGATCGAATTGGGGTTTATCAGCATGCCTCCCAATCAAGGGTATACCCACCATCCATCTAGACTATTGGGCGACCCATATATGCACTGGTTGCAAGTCGAATTGGGTCAATAGAGCCGTTCTGGCCTTTACAGGCACATATTATCTATTTGTGACGATATCTGTCAAAATAGTTATGTCACACTCCTTCGGGCCGTTCAGGATATGTCGGAATTGCCCGGAAATCAGCATCTAATCAGCAGGATCAGATGACAGCCAAAGCGGGCTGACATCCGAGATAATTGATGGAATCTCGGATAGACATCCAGAGTGATGGGAGCCTCGGAAGGGCTTCCGATGGTGTACTCGGAGCCAGCTAAGCGCCAAGAATAGCAGCAGCCAATGAGGGGCATAGGATTGAGGAGTACAGCTTGGCAACAAGTCAGCTGTCCAATGAATTGCACCATCGGCCGTCATTTGTATGTTTTATATTTTAGTCACCATCTCGGATAGCCTTCCATGTTTCCCCTTTTAGTCGGTCCTCAGATGTATAAAAGCCCACTGTATGTAGAGAGTAGCGCACTGGACCCCACCCCTTCAACGAGGTAGTGCCGCACTGTCACCAGTGTGCATTAGCTAATTGTTGGAGTGTCGTCTTAGTCTGTTGGGAATAATAATAATTGTTGATTACTTGAATTGTGTGTTGGTTTCGGTTCGCATTTGGCCTCCCAAGGCTAAAGGGACTAGAACGAACTTCGATTCGAGTTGCTTGACCTTGCTACTACGCTTGGTTCCACTCTGATCACCATACTATAGTATTAGCTATTAGCTTTTGCTGGAATACATCTGTTTTGATTTGCCATAGGACATATTTGGGTTAGGTTTTGGACATCTGGAAAGGCATTTGGAACATTTGGACATCTGGCAGTCGCTTCGGCGCAACACACTATAGCTTGGAGCTAGAGATAAAGGCAGTTCTGGCCGTTAGCGGCATTAAAGAATATCAACTGATCACATTGATCAAACTTGTTAAAAACCACACAAAACTTCCCATTGATCACTAGAGACTCAGTTGAGCGCTAGGAGGCCATTGAACGAGTTGGGATAACATTATCTAAATACAATAAAGCTTTGGCTTGTTGATAGAGTTCACAATTTGGTGTAATAAATTCAGATTGCCACAACGTTTCCTGCGTTGGAATCCCCGAACTTGCACGGTTGTTCTGTTGAGCTATAAAAGGAGTGTTTTGGTTGTTGGTGTTTGTGTTAGTGGGTTGTGGTCTCATAGCTGCCCCCTAAAGTCGCACGCGCACCATTAGCTAAAAGCACGCCGGTTCACGGAGCGGTCGTATCATCTGGAGCCCACCGCGAGGGGATTCATTTGAAGGCATTACACTTGGAAAACTATCAAACATTAGATTTTGTGACACCTTGCTTCGCCTTGGTTGCATTTCTAGACTTGGTTAAAGTCAACAGAGACCTTGGGATTATACCTCGATATTCCCTAAACCGGAATTGAGAGAAGGACTTCGTCAGAAGTCAACTTGCTGTTGAGCCACTGCTCCACAAGTCTGTTGAATTGGTAGTTTTGAGTGGTTCATTGGAGCTCTTCAAGTTTAAACACCTTGTTGAACTCGCACCAGATCCATTGAGTATTATCTAAAGCAACAACAAACCACCCCCTATTCCGAAGAATTGTTAATGGGTAGTCAAGGAACCCCAATTGCGGCGCCCATTGGGCCGCTTAACGGTCCAGCAGTACCACAAACTGTTAGCTTTCGAATCCCTTATGCATGGGAAGAGGATGTGCCAAAATTCATCACAGACAACTATGAAGACCTATTGTCTTTTGTTGAAAATGTTGAAGAGATCTTGCGGCTCGGAAATGTGATAGATAATGCGAAGAAGAAGGAGTACTTCACCAGTCTGCTACCTTACAATCGAAGGAGACAGTGGAGGACTTTGGATTTGTATAAATCTGGATCATTTAATGAGTTTTTGAACGAAATCTATAAGGACTATCCTGAGGTTCGATTAGAGCGCTCTGGAGCCTTAGGACGTTTGGACGAGATCTGCGACGAGTACAAAGGAGTTGATAGGACCAAGGAGGGTCTATTGAAGCGATTTGGGGTGGAATTTGAAGCAGAAGTCAGCAAGCTTGAAAGGCCTCCTGCCTTGATAGTTAATACTGAAGCTGTCTCAAAGTATCTGCAGACACTTGAATCGAGTTTCGCAAGGGATCTCTGGTCAATGGTTCGAACAAGTCTCTTGTTGAAGGGCGGAATTTTGGGTTTCAATACATTAGCTAATAATGGCATTGATGTTGAAACTCGAAAATCTGACCCAATCCAATTAAAGGACTTGGTAGAATTAGCTGGAACGATGGCGCAGACCGACGTTCAGGCCCTATTTACCAGTCAGCCCTTTGGAACGAAGCCAGTGAACCAGAATCAGCTTGATGCACTGCAGAAAAAGCAGAAAATTGATCAGTTGAAGCAGGACATCGGTCAATTGAAGGCAGATAGGACTGTGTCTTGGGAGATCGATAGCCCGAGGTCCTTCGAGCCCACCAGTGCGTCCGCGCCGATTCGCAGAGGCTTGATTCCGATCAGGCAGGTCTTTGAGGCCGGAGTTGAGACAAATACATTGTCACAGAGCTTGGTCAAAAATACTAGCCTGCAAGGGCCTGAAGGGAGCGAACCAGCTGAAGCGTCGGAAAGAGACGGACCAGAAGTCGCCTGGCTTGATATAGCACGCGATGAAATCCGTTCATTAAGAGCTAGACTTGCTAGAGTTCAAAACTATGGTTTTGTTGATTTTTCAGGCCAACCAGATGTGTTCAGCCAGCTTTGAGAGACTTGTTGATCCAGTACTCGTTATGTGTAACAGGAACGTCGAGTTATGCATCGAGTGAAGATCCCTGAGCACTTGGGCGCAAGGAGGCCGCCCTGGGAGTGCAGCAAATGAATTATTGAATAAATAACTCGAAATTCACTGTTAAAGAGAGACAGGTTGAATGAGATCCCATGCAGTACCAGGATTTTTGGAGACTTTAATTATGTTCTAGAGCGGCCAGGAGGAGCTGCTTGGACGACTTTCCGTTGAGATCCAGCCAAAAGACTCTCTCTTTGACAGTCAGGATGAGTTTTAATGGGATGTTGTTGAGAATAGATGATAATTAAATATCAGGAAAATTGTGGGTGCTTACAGAAGTGGCTGCTTGACTCGAAAATTTTCCTTCGAGTTCAAAGGGATGAAGGAAGCTACAGACCACGTCTAGTGTCTTGTAGAAAGTACACATCAGCTTCAGTGATTAAAATGGAATATATATGTTGAAAATTCCTGAATCACAGTCAAAATGATGTTATAAATTTGAGATCATGGCCCATGGCCTGGAAAGCGGCCAGAAATCTTCTCTATATTTGCTCCTACGGGATAATCGAGCCACTTGGACGAATCATGAGATAATTGTTACTCTAGAATTTGATGAACTCTATTGAACAGTTGAAGTGAATTTTTCCACTGCTTGATGAATGCTCCTTGGTAATACTATTTAATAGTTGCCTGGAGTATTCCGAAGTGAAAGACGAACTCTTTTCGACGTCTGTTGCCTTCAACTTGGACTTCTTGGTCAATAATTTTGTTGAAAAAGTGCGAAATTATTTATGCAAGAATGGTTGAACCAGAGTTGTAAAATTGAGCCCAAGAAAGAGAAACTATCATTGAAGATACATTGGGAGCTCTGAAGAATAAAAATCGATGAGATCTATGCTGAAACTCTGCCCCTTTGAATATGTTCAACTTTGCACTATGTTAGAAAGCACAAGTTGAATATGTGACTACTTAAAAAAAATCAATTTAACTTTCCTGGGTGAACTGGGACAGTTAGAATTTGAAAGTGAGGGAGAGGGAGCAATTTCCGAGCATTCATTTGACAAGAGAGAGCGAAAATTTCGCAAATTTCAGAGTCACAAATGCATTAGAGATTCATTAGATAATGCATTTTTCTCGAAGTTTTGACTTGGACTCTGCCTGAATGGACAATGACAGGACTGAAGAGGCAATGTTTGGGATCATTGAACGAAGTTATGATCAAAATCATAGGAAGGAAGCCCTTTTCTATGGTTTTTGGAGAACTTGGGTCTGAATTAGCGGACTCCGGGCTCACCAACAAATTGCGCTCTAGCAGGCAGCAGATTTTATCTTGGATAGGAATTCTCCAATTCCCTTCCACATCACTGGAATAGATAATGTCGGGGCTATGGCGGCTGGAGCCCAACACGGGTTTTGAAGTGTCAATCACTACAAGATCA
The DNA here is from genome assembly GCA_029282135.1 of Mycena belliarum. Taxonomy (NCBI): domain Eukaryota; kingdom Fungi; phylum Basidiomycota; class Agaricomycetes; order Agaricales; family Mycenaceae; genus Mycena; species Mycena belliarum. Next base: position 253,467 of record JARJCN010000044.1, on the reverse strand, counting down.
ATCATGATCAAATCATGATTCCCGTTATGGACGAGTTGTGATCAGTGGCCGTACTTGGGATCGAGACCTTCTGTTGACATGAATTCATGCACGGTAAAGGCACTCAAAGTCTAGTAAAGAGTTCTGGTTGACTGGGGACAGTCAATATTTAAAAATGGGGGAGATGATAAGCCGGCTACATGAACACGCATGAAATCTGATTATATTGCTGTTTACACTATGTTATGAGTGCTATACATCTGGACATGAGCTAGTGTGAGACCCGAACAGCTAGCTAGGGAGCTACGCATGTGCTGGTGCAAAAAGGCTTTACTTGGATGATGATGTTCTTATGGTTGGATTCCGAGAAAGCACTTTGAAGCATTAGCTAATGATCTACCCAACCATTCTGTGATCGAATTGGGGTTTATCAGCATGCCTCCCAATCAAGGGTATACCCACCATCCATCTAGACTATTGGGCGACCCATATATGCACTGGTTGCAAGTCGAATTGGGTCAATAGAGCCGTTCTGGCCTTTACAGGCACATATTATCTATTTGTGACGATATCTGTCAAAATAGTTATGTCACACTCCTTCGGGCCGTTCAGGATATGTCGGAATTGCCCGGAAATCAGCATCTAATCAGCAGGATCAGATGACAGCCAAAGCGGGCTGACATCCGAGATAATTGATGGAATCTCGGATAGACATCCAGAGTGATGGGAGCCTCGGAAGGGCTTCCGATGGTGTACTCGGAGCCAGCTAAGCGCCAAGAATAGCAGCAGCCAATGAGGGGCATAGGATTGAGGAGTACAGCTTGGCAACAAGTCAGCTGTCCAATGAATTGCACCATCGGCCGTCATTTGTATGTTTTATATTTTAGTCACCATCTCGGATAGCCTTCCATGTTTCCCCTTTTAGTCGGTCCTCAGATGTATAAAAGCCCACTGTATGTAGAGAGTAGCGCACTGGACCCCACCCCTTCAACGAGGTAGTGCCGCACTGTCACCAGTGTGCATTAGCTAATTGTTGGAGTGTCGTCTTAGTCTGTTGGGAATAATAATAATTGTTGATTACTTGAATTGTGTGTTGGTTTCGGTTCGCATTTGGCCTCCCAAGGCTAAAGGGACTAGAACGAACTTCGATTCGAGTTGCTTGACCTTGCTACTACGCTTGGTTCCACTCTGATCACCATACTATAGTATTAGCTATTAGCTTTTGCTGGAATACATCTGTTTTGATTTGCCATAGGACATATTTGGGTTAGGTTTTGGACATCTGGAAAGGCATTTGGAACATTTGGACATCTGGCAGTCGCTTCGGCGCAACACACTATAGCTTGGAGCTAGAGATAAAGGCAGTTCTGGCCGTTAGCGGCATTAAAGAATATCAACTGATCACATTGATCAAACTTGTTAAAAACCACACAAAACTTCCCATTGATCACTAGAGACTCAGTTGAGCGCTAGGAGGCCATTGAACGAGTTGGGATAACATTATCTAAATACAATAAAGCTTTGGCTTGTTGATAGAGTTCACAATTTGGTGTAATAAATTCAGATTGCCACAACGTTTCCTGCGTTGGAATCCCCGAACTTGCACGGTTGTTCTGTTGAGCTATAAAAGGAGTGTTTTGGTTGTTGGTGTTTGTGTTAGTGGGTTGTGGTCTCATAGCTGCCCCCTAAAGTCGCACGCGCACCATTAGCTAAAAGCACGCCGGTTCACGGAGCGGTCGTATCATCGGGACTGTTTATTTCGTACATCGCAGGTTAACTTCACTTCTCAAGAAACAGTCTGCTGATCATCGATCATCATTCAATCTCTGTTGATGCTTCTACCTGTCAATACACCGTCTGGGTGTGACAGCTCCCCCTACAAGCTCGATTCAAAGAGTACTTACTCTCATTCCTCGATAAGCACTCTGGTCGTCGGCTTCCCTTCGTGTTCAAGTTCAATGTTGCATCATAAAATTAAGATTTCCACATCCTTATACACAGAATAATAATTGATACAGCGTAAAGGCCATGCACTACATAACTGGGCCTGTCCATTCAAGAGTGCTTGGCCCTCATCATAACAAAGCTCCAGCTCAGTTATTATGCACCATACTGCCCCTCGAACTGCATGAATCTCCAAGATTCATCATTTGGCAGTCACATTGAGCCATATTTCTTCTTCCCAAGTAAGTAGAACCAAAGCTCAGAACAAAGCGGGCGAGCCCAGCCAATATTATCCGTCCACACTAGTGTGGACTCCACACAGGCATCGAACGACTTGAACCAAAACTCGGGCATCTCGGGGTTCGAAACTGAACCACCATATTTCGTTCCATATGGGCTATAATGTAATGCTCGTCTACTCTGATCCCATCTAATGTATGTATCGGGCATCTCGGACATGTTCGAATTCTGCACTGTCTCGCACATGTTCATATCCTGCAGTGCAGGAGAAGTTCAATGAATTAACCAGTGGAGTTCATTCAAGCAGTGTGCATCTAGTTTATTCCATTGGGATTCTCGCATGGGGTTGCCCTTATACTTTAACTTTATTGCATGCAGACTAAAACAAGTCTGACACAGATTATATTCCATACTCCGTAGCGCGGGCCTTGCTATCCATGAGTACCAGTACAGCGGCCTGGACAAGACTTCTTCCGTTCCTCGCCACCAGCCCCGCCCCCACCGAAGCGCCGTACGCTCGCACCTTCCCACACTACCTCGCTTCACATCCTCCCTCGCCGCCGAAACACCCCCGCTGCCGGAACGCGCTTGTCGCTCCCTGCTTCGCCCCACTTCCCCCGCATTCGGGAACCACCCCTCCCTCAGGACCTGCTCGCTCCGAAGGATCTCGGCGCCGAGTGCAGCGTTCGCGCGCCGTCGCAGCTCGAGAGTCTTGCGGCGCACGCGGGCTCCGATTCTAAGCCGGTAACGCTGTTAAAAGCAGTTCAGCTGCGACGCGTGCGCTGCGGCGACGTGTACCTCCAGCGCGCTCCGTCCCTGTCTAACGGGCACCGTAGGTGCGAGATGCTAGGAGGGCGCTGCGTCTGCGAGGACAACCTCTCACACTCTTCGCCACTGCGTCACGCAGTCCAGCAGGGGTGGCAAGCCGATGCTTCCTTCCGCCACCCTCCGCCCGTTCCGCTCGAGTCGTTTGCACGCCTTATACATGCGTACGTTCGTACACTCTATAGTTGTAGAGCTGAATACAATCGCGATTGCGCGCCCGCTTGTATTTGATCAAACCATCAGCCTATGGTATAGTCGAGACTTACCTCCAGAGGAGTCCTCGCAGTCAGTTCACACAAATCTAACTAGCCGAGTCGTTCTAGCGGAAGTCAAATTAGGTCGCTGGTTAATTGGAGGCTCAGAGGCTAGAGCAAAGTTACATCAAGCAATGTGCGAGTACAAATTGCAACAGTACCTCAGAAATAGCAACATGTCAGTACCTCATCGGATTATCAGCTTTGATATTGAAATCATAGAGAACTTACATGCACCCTTTTCAATGCCTGGGGATGGAGAGGACGTTAGACAAACAGTAGCTGTAACGTGGTAACTGACGCGGTGGGGACTGTGTCGGCGCGGTGTTGACGCGGGTCTGACGCGGATTGACGCGGGGTTGACGCGGATTGACGCGGGGTTGACGCGGATTGACGCGTGGTTGACGCGCAGTGACGCGGATTGCCGAGGACTTGTGACGCGCACCAGCGCGAACTCTTCCAAGCCTCAATAACATCGGATCTGTTTGGAATCTCTCTAAAATGACTGAGAAGCCGCTAATGTAAAGTCTAAGTTGCAGACTTATGCAATAGCACCGATTTTTTGGGCCTTGCACCTCAAGTAGAGCCCTGTTGGAGCCTCCATACTGGACCATACACAGTCGGGTCGCTGATTTGAGCTGAAATTGCGAGAGACAAGACATTTGCATCAATATCAGGCCACTAGACTTGAAATATATGAATTTCTGAGTGACTAATTAGATCTTCCGAGTGACTAGTTAGATGCGTCAGTACCGCGCCGGTGCGCGCCGCCCGCGTCATTTTCTCCAGACCCCTTTATGGCGAGTCAACTAATTGTTGTGTCCTACACAGCTGGAATTGGCCACGGGCCCGACGTCCGCAAACACTGACGTCCGCAAACACTGCTGGTCCTGCTAATGCATACAAAGACTGTCGCCAGCACAATAAGCAGCACAATAACGAGACTGATGCCCGCCTGCCGCACCTTGTGATTGCCCTCTCTGGAATAGTACCGTGTGAGTCCCCGCGCGGCATTTTGTGCCTTCACTGATTGGAGACATTTCTTTTTGGCTGATCCGAGAGGATAAGTATTTTACAAAGGAGGCGGCCACGCACCAAACGTTTCAGCGGAGCTTGTAGCGAGGATCGATCCTGGCACTAGCCTCGGAAGACCACTCCGATCAACGGCTTCATTTTATCGACCCCTTGGAGCTACGATTGAACGAGGCAGACCGCCACTGTGAGCGAGGATAAGAAAATGAACGGCGAAGAGGACCGAAGACAATTGTACTGTCGTACTTTTAGTATGGAGCACGGCGTTCGAGCCGCCAAAATATGACTTACAAGCCCGAATGACTCGTCTTGTGAGCGAAAGAATGAAGATTTGGCTGTGCACACATGCAATGAACGCCATATCGCTGCCTCAGGTATTTTTTTATTGTTCGTTATCAGCTAGAAGAATGAGGCAACTGAATCGAACCTTAAATCAACGTTAAGTCTGCGTCCCGGCCGTCGGCACGAAAGCCCGGAGTCCTACACTCGGTGGTCGTGGAGGATACGACGTGGCTGTTCGATTTGAGGGAGCTGCGCATAGACACGAGCACGGAGAACATCGCGGTGGGATCGCGCGGGTCCTCCCCCTCCTGGGAGCTCGCCGCCGCTGCCACGTGGTGAGTACGCAGGATGCCAGTGTGTTTTGACATTGTCGTGTTCTGACAGTTGCGCCACTCGGTGTCGACGGGACGCTGTCGGTGCGGATGGACAGCTGTGGCAGGCGGCCGCTGTTGTCCACGCGCACAGCGAGTAAGACTAGAATCGGACATGGGCCGGATCAGCTTGACGATGGGGCCCAGCTTCTGCAGCGTGGGGAGTATGATGTGCACGTCGGAAGGGCACCTGGGCTCTTTGAAACTCGCGACCCCCGCGGGCTTCATCACCTTGATCTCGCCTTGATCTTGAATCTTGATTCTTGACGTCGTGCGCGAGGCGCACGCAGCTTCCCTGTGGCGCGTGCCGTTGATCTCAAAAGTCGGAGCTGAGCACGGCTTGGTCGTTCTTTTTCGCGAGCTTGGAAGAGGAAAGCCTTGTTAGCTTTTGTGACCAGGAAAAAATGAGTGGGTGAGACAAATTGGTAACGAATCTGAGTCTCGGAAGATTAGACGCTTGTGACGGTCACGGTACCGACTTCAATTGCACGGCCATGTTGTATTTCCGAGGCTGGTGATCTTGTCAGATTCACCTCCTTGCCAGTGTGGTATCCTAAATAATCCTCCTTCTAGAATCATTCTCTATGCACGCTTCCCCGGTCGATGGTCCCCATCTGCGGACCCGTTCGCCAAACTTCTCGGAAACCGATGAAGAAAGAAGCACAAAGATCCTAGCGTTCGTTCTGACTCTTTGCGCCCTGGATGCTTGGCTCAGATAATTTCCATGTAACAGGGAGAGTATTCTGCGACTGTCCGCCCTGTTGGAGGAGCAAATAAGCCTCCTTCGAAGGAATGACCAGCGCAAGGACGCGGCGGGTGTGTAAATCATTAGCGCCCGCCACGTCACACATTCGACTCACAGATTGCCCGAAGCCCCTCAAGACAGGTCGCGTCAACCAATCCCAGAAGTCCCCGCTACCAGCAGTAGTGCTTGGAATGCTTTGCTGCGGTCCACTCTGGCCATTGCAATCCAACCGAAGGCGGAAGGATGGCGCAGCGGACTGGATGCCCTCCTCGTATTTGTACGTCTTCCAATTCCCAATTTGCTTGAAACTTCTAACCTATCTGGGCAGCTAGGTCTTTTCTCTGCGATCGTGACGGCCTTCATTGTTCAGTCCATGATTGCGCTAAAACCGGACGAGATAGCAAGAACCAACGAGCTCCTGGCCAACATCACGAACATACTCCTGACTATCAGTGCTACTAACGGGGCGCAGCTGAATCTCCCGCAACCTGCTGTCTTCGTCCCTGAAGCGAGCGATGTGCGCCTGAATGTATATCTGACGCTCTCACTAATCATGAGTGTACTCGCTCCTTTCTCGAGGGACGTGCGGAAGCTGATCTTCACATCAACAGCTATCTCTTGCAGCGGTTGCAATTGCATGCCGCGGGTTTCTGAACCTCGTTTCTTGGTCCCAACACCGCAAAGCGGTTGAGAGGCTAACCGATATCTCAACAAGATGGAAGGCGGCTGAAAAACTGCTCGGCCCAGCCATCGAGTCTTTGCCTCAATTGCTCATCATTCCAGTTCTGCTATTCATCATAGGACTGGTGGACTCTCTATTTTCTGTTGCGCTCCAGCTCTCTTCGCCACCAGCATCAGTCATCGTGACATCTGGAATCTCGGTGGTGCTCGTTGCCAGTGCCGCCGTGCTCCTAGGCTTCACCATTGTTGATGGGACTCTTCGGCCTACAACGTCTCCCTTTCAATCTCGATTAGCCCATGTTCTAAACCGCTCCCTGAATCGGATCCCGGCTGTTATGCTCGGGAAAGCCTTCACCAAGTTACTCAATCGACCCGGGGTGCCAACTCCGCCGTTATCCTCAGATGCTATGGAGATCTACCACGAAACTTTGCAGTCCACGGGGGACGATGATATCCTCGACGAGGCATCTGCAGCACTTTTCAACGTCATCGCCCAACGGACCGTCTTCCAGCCTATCTCTAGACGATTTTTCCGGCGGGTACCTATCGACCTACTACCCCAGGAGTGCGCAACCCTTCTGCACCTCCTTTCCCCGGAAGCGAGTGTTCGAAGTAATCGGACTGCCGCACAAGTTATCGTGCATATGGCCACGACCAGCCGAGCGCGTGCGTCCTGGCGATCTGGGTCGAAGGTTTTGCTGAATTCGTCGCAGGTCCACTCAGATACTCCCAGAATGATTTGGGGCGTCTTCTTCCAAGTCTGTCGAAGGCGGCAAGAAGAGCGACCACGGGAATCTCCTACGCAGATCTTTGGGACTCCGAATTTCTTCGCGCCATGGCAATTGTGGCGAATTCTGGTGTCAACCTAACCCGATATCCACCGGCGGTTGTGTTTCTGAACACACAGCATTGGTCATGGAAATATTTTGCCCCGAGCGAGCTCTCCGGGATCTTCGCGTGTTTATTTGAAGTCATGGACAAGAAGCTCGACGAGGCCCTTGCGGACGCCGCTGCCGATGAGCCGGATACATCCGAGGCCGCAATTGTGACCAGTATGCTTGCTGAAACAGAACCGTCCGCCGCCGAGCGTACCTCGCTCGATCCACGAAATTTCATTGCCGCCCTGCTCTACCTACCGCACGAGACACACCGCCTCATGGATTCTCTCACTACTTGGCTCGTGAACACTATCCCGCCACCCCGCGTCCTCTCCGCCGCCTACGAGCATATCTATGTCATCCAGCGCTCGGACTGGCTACACCTCCTGGGCCACCGGGAATACTCCATGGTCCCGCGCCTCGTCTCTGCACTCGCGACCAGTTGTCTCACCCTCGATACGTTCACCGACCACGCATCTCTTGCGCATCTGTGTATCTTGTGTCTGCTGCATACGCCTAGCGTGCGCTCGCGACCACCCGCTGGCTTTGTTTTCTTCGCGCGCCCAGTTCTGCGCGCACTTCTCTCCGCGCTCGAGCACGTAGACTTGGCCAGTACTGATTCGGCATCCCTCCTGAAGGACGTGTTGGAGATTCAGCGTTCAGTGGAGGAAGATATTCTATGGAAGGACGGAAAAACGGAGGTTGTAGCCGGGTTTGATCGCCTGCTATCCTTTGGTGCGTCTCAGCCTTCCGGAGACATAAAGTTTGATTAGCTGATATTTTACCACGATCGCAGTCAGCTCAACTGAACGGAAGGCCTCCGACTCTGAATCCCAGGGTCTTGGACGTATCTCGAGGCCAGAAGCCCGGTTCTCTCCGAGCTCGGTTTCGAATGGTAGTTCCATCAGTACATCTCGTCGCCCATTATCTCCTGGAGGTGCAGTATATGAGGCTGCCGAAGCGGGGGAGTACGGAACACACATTTCGTGAATCTTAATGGTCGAATTTTCTTCAATATCTTCTGGTAACAATTTGCTAAGCAATGTTCCCGTTCGCTGCGTTGCCACTTTCGAATGCTCGACAGGGAGCCCTGGCTGAACTCTCCAAGTAATAACGACCCTGGTAAAAAAAACAATTTTAAGTATACTCGATCGAATGAAACAGACGACGGGTCTTCTTCTTCTTTAGACAAGGTTACATGCCGTAGATCTCAGGGACGTCGCGCAATGGCCACATTGTCCGGCCCACATAGCCCTTTAGATGAAGAATCTTAGGGCGCTGTCTTTACTACTCCCTGTTCACAAACCACTGGTCTTTAAATGGTTAGGCCAAAAGCGAAAATATTTATTCAGTTACAGTGTTACAGCCTCGGCTTTCAAAGTTCAACGCTCAGCGCTCAGCGCTCAACGCTCAGTACTCAGCCCAAGCTCACGCATGATCACGCTATACGTACCTCACTAATCGAGGCAAAAAGGAGGGAACCGAGCCCAATCCCCAATCCGGCAACACGGTCGGCCAAGCAAGGTACATCATTCAGGTCGTGTGTACGCGAGTTTGACACAGTCTCTTGACCCCTTCGGGGCGTCATACGAAAAATTGGAACGATACAGAGAAGATTAGCATGGCCCCTGCACAAGGATGACACGCTTTTCCGGAGTGGTAGACCTACGGGTCTCAATATTTATGCACCTTTTTGCAATCGGACTATGTTTCCTGAGCTCGATTTCCTCTGCCCTAGGGCAGTCGGACACATAGGCTGTAGACTGAACTAGTGTATATTTCTGAACATTGCAATGTTCTTATCGCCCGTTCTTACATGCATTATAATATGCTGGATCTATCTACGCCAACTCGGATGATACACAAGACTCGTGTTCTGGTTGGATTTTGAAAGGCGGTCTAATTAAGTCAAGGTTAACAAGACTTCCTCCCTCTCTGCTCAGCGCTCAGGCCTCACGCCTCAGGATTCGATTTTCCGTCAGTGGGCTCGTGCTGGATATTTCACCTGTGACCTGACTCGGAGCTGTGTTTGCCTCCGTGCATTTAGTTGCAACTAAACGCACGTCGGCTGTATCCTGAGGCTCCGACTGACAGCACACAGACTGGACCCGCTTGCAACGAGCGACCCTCCTGAAGTGAAGTAAACGCCGTACGTTGCTTGTGGAGGGAGAAGCGACATGACGAGAGTCGTTTGAAGCAGAGCGGGTTCGATGGCTATGTAACAAGGGAGGAAATTTGGAGGAAAGCGCAGCTAGATTGACGGCTCAGCTAAGCGAGACCAAACTTGCAAGGCTTCGCCGAAGCGAGCAGCGAGCAGCGTCGAGCGAAGAAAGGACAAGGAATCAAGGAAGAGTTTTGCTATTATATCGATTTTCCGAAGAATATCACCGAAGAACGAGGCCCAAGGCCGCGTATTCGTCTTGCTTTCACGTCCATTCCACACTTACACGTATTATATACAGGCAACTGTGAATGCACCCCGTACATGAGACACGCGACTCTGACGCATAGGAGCGGGCCACTCACGCGGATTCGATATACAGCTATACATACATACAGCGATGTGGGCAGGCAGGCACACCGCTACACCTCGCCCACACCGCGCACCTTGAACGGCAGCCGCAGGCGGTCGTTCCGGCGCCAGAAGTCGACGAGGAGCTCCGCGACGTGCGTGGGGTCGTCCTTGAGGGAAGGGGGCGTCAGTCCGTCAATCGCGCGTCGAAGTAACGAGAGCAGCCGTGGGACGAAGAGGGTCTCGAAGACGCGGCGTCGGGTCGCCGTACCCGCCGAGGGATTATGTACAGTCCTCCCGCCCGGCACCCTGCCCAACGGAAGCCCGCTCCGCGCCCAGACGCCGGTAGAAGGGAAACGCACCTCATGCACGACGTGCCCCGCGCCCGGCACGACCGCCATCTGGAACTTGCCCTGCATCTGCCCGATCGTGAGCGCGCGGTCGAGGCGGTCCGTCCCCGCGAGCACCAGGAGGCGCGCGGTGCGTGCGCCGAGGAAGAGCGTGGAGAGGTTGGTGAACCAGCCTACTTGGATGGAGGGTAGGGGGAGGGAGAGATGAAGGAGGACGACGGAGGAAGGAGGAAGGAGGAAGCACGGAGGAAGAATGAAGGAGTGGAGAGCAGGGCAAGCGGCGACGTGGAGAGCGAAAGATGGAGGAACAGCGGTGAGGAAGCATGGAGGAAGGTCGACGGCGGGGGATGAGAACGAAAGGGGGGCGATGCAAGGCAAGAAGCAGGCGGGCGGGCGGGCGGAGAACGAGTAGGTGGAGCAAGCGGAGTGTTGGCAGGGAAGAGGGAAGCCGAGAGATATGGAAGGAAAGCATGAGATGAAAGGGCGACGCGTGCACGGTGGTGGGGAAGATGTGAGAGTGGTACGCGGAGGATTGGGAGGGCACGGGGATAGTACACGAAGATGAAATACAGGAGGAAGAAACGGGATAAAGGAACCACCAATCAGCCCCGCGCCATCTCAAGAAGAGCGAGCAAAGAACGCGAGCAAAGAACGCACCCTGCCAATACGCCGCCGTGCTCCGCAGCGGCGTGCGCCACGTGTATGCGTGGACGCTCCCACTGACACCGGAGGCATTGCATCTACTTGCAGAAGTCGAAGAAGACGCAGGGGACGCAGAAGTCGTGGAAGAGGCGGGAGCGGACGTGGGCACGATCGTCGCGGGCACCGAGACGCGCGCGGAGTCGGCGTTGCGGATCGTCTTGGTCTTTACGCTGGCGGGGGGTGTGTGGTCAGTTTGGGCTGCGGGAGGAGAGGAGGGGAGCGGAGCAGGAGCAAGATGAAGGGGATGGTAGCATGCGGTTACGGGAATAATTGTATGAGCGTACGGGGAAGAAGACGGGAGACGAAGGCTAAGAAAGAACGAACAAGACTCACTGCCACTCGACCGCCTCCTCCACCGAGTCGAACCCGTCCGGGCGCGCGTTGAGGAGCGAGTGCATGTGCGGGAGCGCGTCGATCGCGGTGCCTGGGGCGGGGTCAGTGGCCGACGCAGGACACGATGGGGAGAACCAGGGAAAGGGAAGGAAAGTGGAATAGACGAGGGTGCTCGGAGAGACGGGCGGAAAACAGCGGGGAACGGAGAATGGGCAGGAACGGAGTAGCGGCAGGCTCTACGCAATTGAGGCATCGGGTGAACGTGGCGGGACATGGGAATTGAAGAGAGGGGGATGTTCGCGGGGTCTAGGGAAGTGGTGGAAGAGAGAACGCGAGGGAGAAGTGGGCGAAAGAACAAGGAAGATTGTGAAACAACAGACACACCTTCTACGACATCCAGGACTGCGACGCCCGCCACCCGATACCCTTTCGCGCCCGCGCCGTCGAGCAGCGGCCCAGACGCGCGCACGACGACGGAGCCACCCATGCTGTGGCCGACGAGCTGTGCGCGATGGATTAGCCAAGCTCCGATTCAAGGCGGCAGGAGGAAAGAATGAGAGGGCTCTGATAACTGGGATCTGTACACATGCGTACGTGCGCAGCGAACCATGCGTATGATGAAGTGAATGAGGATTTGGAGAGTGGGTGGATAACCGAGAAGCTAGAACCCACCACCAACGTCGGTGCCGCAGCCGGGTCTGGAAACACCGCGCGCAGCGTCGCGACAAAGTCCTCGACGAGCACGCCGATGGAGAGATCCATGTCCTCCTTATCAGCTGTCGATGCCGTCTTGCCTGCGACACGAGTCAGCGGGCAGCATCGGAGACACCAGGAGCCGCACCATGCCGCCGCGCATCGAGCGCCAGCACACCCAGCTCACCGCGGCTCAGGGCTGCAACCTCCCGTGCAAACCACGCGAAGCTGAGCCCCGAGTACCCCGCGCCGTGGTGGCACACAAGCACCGTTCCACTATCCTCCTTCGGCGCAGGTGGGGTATAGTACACCCGCACATCGAGCCCGCGCGCTGGCACCGCAACCTGCAGCGCATCGACAAAGTAGTCCTTTCCCGAGATCGGCGCAAAGTCCGGGTTCGGCGCGCGGGCTGCCCTGGGCTTGGAGCGCGGGCTTGCTCAGTCAATCAGCCGGAAGATCGAGCGCTGGGGAGCGCGGCGCACACTGCGGGCGGGCCGAGGCCGCTGCCAGGGAGCTGGCCCAGCGCGTCGGACCCTTCGTCTTCGTCTTCGGCTTCGTCATACGGAGACATGGTGGAGAATTCGCTAGTTGGGGGAAGATCGCGCGGGAGTTTCGCGATGCGTGCGCTGAGCGCTGAGCGGAACAAGTCGGACATTGATTGCTTGCGCGCTGAAGCTACGAGAGCTTGCTCCGGCTAGCCACAGCGAAAGAGGTAGACGGAAGCTGGAGATCCAGACTGAAATTGCCCAGGGTCAGTCCGAGTTAGCAAGATGCAAGCAAGATGAGTGAGCAATGAGTGAGATTCTGAGGACGACCGAGGCTCAATGACCTGTGACTTCTCCTCACACTGTGACTGACTGTGACAGGAGCTCACAGTCACAGGATCATGACATCGTCACGTGTCGCTCAGTAGGCTGAGTTTCTGCCGTTGCACGTCGACGATGATTTTGAATGCTGCAAGTAACGGGTGGGCCTAGGACCACTGGGCTCCGAATTCTGCACCTTAGGCCTTATGGCTCGCTTTTCTTTCATTACTGCTTCTGCCGCCCCTTCTCTTGTCCGAGTCCAGGCGCATATGAAGTGTTGTGGGCCTTGTGGTAGACCTCATCTGACTCGGACGCGACCTCGAGGCTTTCCGGAACTTCAAATTCTTGGTGGTTCTGAGTCATTTCAGGGTCTCAATCTAGTACAAGCGACGCATTATCCGTGAGCCGGCCCTCAGGCATGTGGGAACCACGGGGGGGATACAGATTACTTCGCTGCCTGAGAACCTGATTCTCACCATTGACATGTCGTCTTCCACCACCCTTCTCGCGCAAGTACGGACGCTCGTCACTGTCGACGTGGACTCGATGGATCCCGATGTGGCGGCCCGCCACAGCGCAGTCGACAAGTTCTGCGACATGACCTCGAACCAGGCCATCGTCCACGGCCAGGCGGCGCGTACGGAACGGAGCGAGCTGCTCAAGGCGGCGGTGGAGTATGTCCGAGGGCAGACGAAAGCGGAACTTGGCGCGACCTTTGAGCAGGATGTCGTCGATGTCTTAGTGAGTCTACCTCAATGATCCGACCAGGTTCACTTATTCGGTCCTCGAAAGACGGTGCTCCTGGCAAAAGAGGTGTATCCACATCTTACGGGCAACGTGCATGCCCAGACCTCGCCCTCTGCAGCTTACGACACGCAGAAGACCATCAAACACGCCCGGAAACTTGTGGCACTCTTTGCGGCCCACGGGATCCCCCTGTATGTGAATGAGTCCCTGATCGCGTTCAGTTGTTACAGTTCACACACAGGACGCGCGTCTGCATTAAAATACCTGCGACGCCCGAGTCTCTGGTGGCTTGCCGTGAACTCCAGGCTGGCGGGATCCAGACTCTTGCAACATGCTTATTCTCGGTCCCACAAGCCGTGGCTGCTAGCCAGGCATCGTGCACCTACGTTGCACCATATTTTAATGGCAAGCGACGACTTTTTTCTGTGTCGGTATGAATCTAATAGTGTTGGACGCAGAGCTGCGCGTACACTTCCAGGCTGGGTTGTGGAAGGACTACGGCGATAAAACGAGCACGGAGCATCCCATGAGTCCAGTGATCTTCAGCATCGTGCAGGCGTTCCGGGCACTGGGGTCCAAGACGCTTGTAATGCCTGCAAGGTACGCGCAGTCGTTTCCTTTCTCCACGTGTCTCATCTGTGTATTTTTCGAACGGTAGTATCGTCACTGCTGCCGAGGTAAAGTCGGCCTTCGAAACTATCGGTCTATCATTGATACCGTCCTCCAGGTCATCGCTCTCGTCTCACTCTCCCCGAACCATCTCACGCTCTCTGGGGACGTCCTGGATGCCCTCGCGGCCTTGCCCGCCATCGCGCCGGAATCCTTCGTGGCCCCGTCTCTGTCCACTTCGCCGTCCGTCGAAGGTGGGTTGTCTACATCCCCGACAGGACACTTGCTGACGATGCGAAGGTGACTACCTCGCGAACGGGGGTGCAATGCTGCGCGACGCGCTGGCGGCGGACTCGGAGGTGCAGCGCAAGCTCGCGGACGCGCTGGCGATCTTTGGTGAGAAAGAGGTGGAGACGCGCGAGCTTGTGAGGGCTTTTGTTGGACGCATGTGAGATGTTCGTAGGCATATAGAATTGAATTCCCGAGCCATGCCCAAGGTCACTTGGCGGAAGAATCGAGTCTTCTCGATACTTATGATATGTTGAGCCCTCGATACGACGACTGCGCTCAATTGCGTCGCTGCTTTATGGATGGTATGATTTTCTTTTGCCTTCCTCCTCGCATCTTTACGTCCTTTGACCATCGGCGCGCCGGAGAATGATTAATCGATAGCAATAATGCCTCAACTTGAAAACCCCAGACCGTATGATATTGGGCTGCAAAGCGCAGAATCTTTTGGCAGAGCTCACGCCCACAGCACAACAACATATCTGAATAACCTGGCGTCATTTTGACCCTTGATACTATGGGAGAATTGAACCTGATGTCGTCCCTCTCATCTTAAAGTTTGGCGTTCCGTAAAGACAGTTGTATTGGAAAGATCACGCAATATCGCATGGCTACGTAAACCAGGCAGTCCATGAGAATACGATCAAGAAAATCAGGGCGCCCAGTGGCTCTGTTGCACGACACAAACTTGAGTTTGACAGTGGTTTGGAAGTTCTGATGGGCAGCGGAGGATCTAGGGGGACCGTCTTGAAGGCCCGGGTAGCGTCGAGGACAAGGGGCGCGGTTTTACGCCTGGGAGCAGCTGATAAGCACACATCTATTCGGCGACACAAGGCGGGACTCACCGCGCGTCAGGCACTGCGCTGATTGCGCATGTGTTGCCGAACAAAGTCAGTGGGTTGAAGACCGGGAGGGCGTTCAGGAAGGCGAGCTGGTTCTCCATGCACGCGGCTTCGAACCCGGGCGGCAGGTTCCCACTGTGGAGCAGCATGTAGGTCTTTATGACCGCCATCTGGGCGAAATCCTAGATTACAAGTCAATAATCTGCAGCGCAAGATGGGGGGCACATACTTCCACCTGGTTCGTGAGCGAGTAGTTGTCTGGGACACAGCTGTCGCGGAGCGTGGCTTTCTCCCACCCGACGGAATTGGACAGGGGTGCCGTCTCAATAGCGTAGTCCAACGCATGGGCCGCCTACGTTGAACATCAGCAAAACAGGATAGATCATAGCGCATATAGCCAGACCTCGTGTATCCACGTTTCCATCGCGCACTGCCCGAAGAAATGGACGTCACCAGTCGAGAGGTTCGTGTACGCTTGGGTCTTGCCTCCGAGCACCAGCACAGTACCGAGGAAGCGCCGCAGCCCGACGGGCACGCGGCCCAGGCGGTCGACCACGGTGTCCATCGTCATGTTCGCGTCCGTGCAGCGGCACACATCGAACGTGTTCCCGCAGTCTTCGTAAGTCACCGCCGTCGCGACCATCCCCGCCGCGCACTCGCCGCCCGGGCCCGCGTACACGCTGCAGGCGATGGGCACGGTCGCCAGGGGCTCAAGCGCGCTCGTGGCCGGCGGAAGCGCCACCTCGAGATCGAAGCTGAATCCGGACGCCTGCGGGCGCAAGTCCAATCTGGGAAACGAGACCGCAGAGAAGATTTCGAGCTTGGGGAGTTTGTAATTGGCGTTGGCCGGGGCAAAAAGAGCGAGGAAAAAGAGGGCAAAAAGGAAGGACGCAGCCTGGGGAAGCATTGTGCCAGCAGCAAAGCAGAAAACAAAGCGGAAAACAACGGAAAGAGACAAGAAAGAAAGGCCCAAAGAAAAACGCGAAGAAGGGAAAGGGCCTTGAGAGTGGATCCGGGTCGTTATGTATGATTGTGTAGGTCCATCTTGGTAGCTTGGCGCCGTTTCAGCGAGCACCCTGACTGATCCGCATCAAGGCGTGTCGAGCTTCGACCAAGGTGCGGGCTGCTGCGGAAGAAATTACCGTCTCGAGTGCCAAGTCGAGTCGATATTCTTGGGTTGACGCTCAAATGCTCCGACAGTAGCAGTCGGCGCTCGATAATATGGGCCTGCAGGCTGCAGCGGTGATCGCCAAAGAACGAAGGGTGGCCCGGCCAGGAAAGGCCTGGCGTCACGGAGAATTGACAGAACCGTGCTGTGCTGCATCTTGCTTCACTCGTGCCTACTACAATTTGAATGGTATGCAGGCATTTTTGCCGTCGATCTTCAATGCAACTTCAATGCGTCAATCTTGAATCCGTGGGAGGGAAAGGTTGTGTTGAGGGTAAGCACTCGACAACGAACACACCGAGAAGTTAGGGCCGTGGGATAGGCGTCAACACGCTCAACCAGATGGCGGTTCGGGACGAAGCAAGCTTAAGGACGAAGAGTCGGAAGACAGAAATCGTCACAACGCGGTCATGTGATATAATTACCCCTAACCCTATCGTAAATCAAGAGTGTGTGTACTTATGCGACACGCGACTGTATGCAGTAAGTATTACTGGTGAGGTATTAGAAGTCAGGCCACCATCAAGATATATATAATACTATTCAAAAGCGGAAAGTAGAACTTTATCTCTGCCAAATTTCTGCACGACTACTTGATACATAGTGCGAGGTGCACATAGATAAACCGAAGTATAGAACCGTTCAGGTTCGATTCTTAAGGTCTTTTATGGTGCCAAAGTGTAGACTCACCATGCCTCACCATACTTCTATAATGGTTTCAGTAGGGTGTTTCACGGCTGGCTTTTCTGCCCCAACTCCTGCCGTAACTCGTGCCTCAACTCGAGGCAAGTTGGGGCACAAGTTGGGGCATGAAATCGGAGTTGGATGTCGAGTTGTGCATGACCCCTCGACTCGACATCCGATTTGTGCCCCAACTCTGCCCCAACTCAAACATGGCTCAGGTGTTTCACGGCTGAGGCTCCAACTTGTGCCTCAACTTCATCGGAGTTGAGGTCGAGTTGGGGCACAAGTTGGGCAAAAAAAGCCAGCCGTGAAACACCCTAATGGAGGCAATGTTCATTATGTTCCGCATCACTGATACAACAGCGCCATAGTGTTACAGTGGTACATACCACGGCGATATGATTTTCAGGCAATGTTGAGGCAATGATCTCCGGCGGAATGCTTTTTCAGCGAGTCGAGGTGCAAGAAGATTATTGGAAACCCATATATACAGAGACTCGTGTGCATTGATACGGCCACACCTGACGCTCCACGGAGCTCTGTGTACTTCCAGTCAACCTTCGGCAAGTTCGGCTGAAGTTTGTCCTATTCTCTTATACTTTCTTTTTTCGTTCAGTTCGACTGTCACGCGCGGAACTTGTCGTGTGGATCCGGCTACACACATGCAAAGACACGCCACCGTGAAGGAAGTCAAAGGTCGAAGACGGGGACCTCGGTTTGTCCCATTTTCCAAGGCTTGAAACACATTGATCGAATCGCCCGTTTGTTTGATTCCTATCTGGCTATCCTAAATCTCATAAACTCTCCCCCCTTCCGCATCAGGCTGGATTCTCAAAACATAAAGTCCTCACGCGGTGTGACTTGGAAAGACGAAGTGATTATATCATCAGGCCGTGGTTCATATGGTGGGTTTTAGTGTGTATTCGCAAACTCGATATTTTGTGAGATTCGGTTATCCAGCCATCCTTGGCTTGGGGCCACTGATGGGCTAATTACGGCGCCAGATCAGCCGATTCTCGCCAAAATTGAGTTTGCGACTACACTCTAAAAGATGAAAGGATATGTGAGTACTTAAAGACTGACAAAATGAATTGGGCAGCCCGACTTTGGTTGTCATGTAAAAATTCCACTCTTGCTCATTTTCTTGGCGGAATCATCCAGGGCGGACTATTTTTCAACTGACGGCCAACAAATTGAGGCCGATCACGCGGGAGTTGACAAATCACGATCACGGCCCGTGTCGGCGCCGCGGATAAGCACATCTGAGCTCTATATTGATAGAGGGTATGAACAGCGGGAAGAGGATGGGATTAAGTCCAATGAACATTCTCCAACTAAGTAGTCTGAACAGTGGGAAATTGGCGGGAAACCTTTTTTCAACATCAGATGTCATTGAGTGACAGTGTGACGGCCCGGGTCACATTGAACCAACACCACCACGTCTCCTCGGACGGTCGATGACCTGACCCCCTCCCTTTGTATCCCCCGTCGCTCGCCCACTGCGTGGCTGGATAGGGCTTATGGCGACACAGTCGTCAACTCCCAGCCTCGCAGCATCGCCATCTCCAAGTTCCGGCTCCGAATCGCCCAGTCGTGCCTCAGGCTCCCGAGACTCTATATCAGCGTCAGCATCCTCAAAGGGCACCTTTCATAGCGCTGACACCACCTTCAATCCATCCCCTTATCAACGTCCTCAAAGAACGACGCTTTACCGGCCTTCGTCTCTGAAACCGGTCATACCACCTACCACCATGTTCGACGCACCGCAGTCAACAGTACCCCCCTTCGACGGCATGTTCATCCACCCTCCATTCAACAACTTGCCCGACTCGGTGGCCCTCCCTGCCGAAGGGATGAACTACTCGGTCATACACCAGCACCCAACGTGGTTCCTTGACATCCATGACTACGTTACCCTCGATACAAGCCCCGAAGGCGCGATTCGCTATCCTCGCGACCTTGAGCCACCCCGTCCGCGGAGACAAAAGGATCTGCTACTTAGATGCACCTTTTGTCCCCGGACGTATGCGGGAGTCAATGCCAAAAGCATGTGGACCCGCCATGTTCGCGAGAAACACAGGGTTGTTCTCTCGAAAGCCTGGTCCGATACGGCGACATCTTCTCGCCGCCAGTCGACAGGTGAGTCTCAGTAACCTGCGCTCCTGTATTGGTTCCAAAGTTTTTGTACAGGAAAAGCAACAAGCGGCGGGCCTTTGTCCATCGAGACAACCACCGCTCACCATGGGCCAGCAACTTCAAGCTCTAGTCCAGGTGAGTTTTAAGTAGCCCAAACGTCCATCCTTGCTCAACTTGCTAAGGTAAATCGCCGCTGGCCACCGTCCCATTGACATGTAAACACGTTTCCCTATCTTCTTGTGCTACTCTGATTCTCAAAACAAGTAGCCAAGTCCGCCTCGCCAGCAGTTGTGAAATGTGAAATTTACTTGCCGTATTTTAGTATCACACGTCTTACTTCCTCTTCGCAGCTAAGCCAGGTCCCAAGCCAGGTTTCAAACCCGGTCCCAAGCCCGGTAAGCACAAACATATTGACTAGATGCTCCAATCCCTCATCAAAT
The DNA here is from genome assembly GCA_029282135.1 of Mycena belliarum. Classification (NCBI taxonomy): domain Eukaryota; kingdom Fungi; phylum Basidiomycota; class Agaricomycetes; order Agaricales; family Mycenaceae; genus Mycena; species Mycena belliarum. The sequence goes on along the minus strand of JARJCN010000044.1, from coordinate 233,926 downwards.
TATAGGGAAGACCTCGCCCGCGAAAGCCAAGAAAGCCCCTGCTTCCACAGGGAGAAAGATCATCATCCCAGCGCAGAAACCGAAGCCAGTCCCGCCACCTCCTGCCGCAAGCCGATTCGTTTCCCCTCCGCCCCCTGAAGGGATCCTCCCTCCACGGATGAGACCCTTCCCCCGTAAAAGCTTCCGCCCCAGCCAAGGCCCGCTTGAGTTGAAGGTAAAGCAATCTCCCCTTCGTTCCGGTTCGATCTCATCAATACAGGCGCTCTCCTCTGGAGAGCTCCCGCGACCTGCCGAACCTTCTTCGGAATCTAACTCTGCATCTAATGCCCCAGAGGTGCAGACGCTCGTTCCGTCGGATGACCGCGATTCCATCGCGTCCACGCCGCCGCCACGAGAGGACGCTGCAGCTGATTTTATCGCAGTTGCAGAGCCCAGTATTATCGCCTCAGCTGACGCCGACGAAAGTGCTTCAGCAGAAGCGCCTTCAGTGCCCGTAGTAGATCCACCACCGTCTGTGCACTCCGAGGACGGCGAAAGCGTGCAGACCAACAAAGAGGTAGTGGATCTGCTGCTGGACGTAGATATGCTCATCGACGAGCCGGACGAGGACGTCGACATGGAGCTTGAAGACGAGGAGGAAGGTTGGAACCCGCCGATCTCGCTCGGTGGGCTTGCCGAGCCGATGTTCGGCGTGGAGGACAGCAGGCCGGATCTCTTTTCGCTCTCCTCGCGGCCGCTTGTGGCGATGTCGCCCGTGTTTTCGCCGGCGATGTCGCCTGCGGCGCCGCAGTCGAACGAGGTCAGTCGCGAGCAGTCGGTCGAGGATGTTGCACGGCCACCAACTCCGGAACTTCCCGCGGAACCGTTGGAACCCGAAGAGACGCCGCCGCTTGGGCGCCTCAAAGTCTCGTCGCTAGCGTATCTCATGGACAAGAACCTATCGGTGTCGCCGCCGCACAGTCCGGCGGCCACCTCGATCCGCTCGCTGACCCCCACAACCGAGATGGAGGAGGACTCCGACCCTCGCACGGGGACGCTTTTCACCGCGATGCATGACGTGTTTGTGCTCAAAATGCAGAAGATGGACCCGAAGCTGAAGGCGAAATTCGTGGGGCACCTGCAGGAGCAGTTCGGCGTGCAGATCACGGATACAGACGATGTAGAGGGGGTGATGGAGGCGCGCCCGTGGGGGAGCCTGCCGGAGAGCGTCGTGCGGCAATTTATGTCAGAGCACAGCGCACTGGCCGACGCCGACGCAGGCTCGGGCGCGCGGATGGCGGTCGACGGTGAGTTTGCGGACCTCGCGGATGAGTTCACGCATGGGTCCGCCGGGCAGCTCAAGGATGACCTCGAGGATCAGCTGAACGCGCTTGTCGGGACGTTCGCGGATGAGCTGGCGGGGCCGCTGCGCGACGCGCTGACGCTGCAGCTCAAGGACGCAATCATCGTGCAGGTTGCGGACCAGATGCGCGACGCGTTGGTGGTGCAGGGCGAGGAGGCGCAGGTTGAGTTCGAATGGCGGCGGCGCTTTCTCGAGCGGCAACTCTGGGCGGAGGAGGAGCCTGGCGATGGCAGAGAAGATGAGGATCTCAGCCAGCACCCACTCCACCATCTGTTCCTTTCAAAATCCACGGCGGCGGATATGGACCTGCGCGTACCGATTACGGTGCCCACTCCGCTGCTGTGTTAGCTCATCAATCTTCCTTGGTGACTAACTTGTCTTGCGCGGGTTTTGTTGTAATTCGGCGGCTGTGCGTAATGTGCGCCGTAATATGCATTCCATTTATTGCCATTAGCCTAATAAATATACGGTTGTGGTTATATCTTCTGGAGGATATCGTCCGTGGCTGGCCGCTATATCTTAGATGCATATCGTTGTTCGCTATGCTTTATGGCCGCGGATATTTGTGCTCTCCTGATAAATGCTTCCAATGCAATTGGTGTGCTTTTCATCCGTCGGCTCGGCATTTTTGAATCATCAAGAGCATTCGCTTCGTGAAGACGACGTTCCAGCCAGAGAAACATCGCTCGCGCTACTACACAGAAGAAGGCAGCTGATTTGGTCAAGAAAACAAACTGTGGATCCGAAAAAACGTGTGTTCAGTCTGCGAAAGAAAAGCTGGACCATTGTATCTGTGAGCGGAAAACCCTGATGTCAACTAGTCTCTTATAAACAGACGCTACAACAATTTGAAGCTCGTGCCTCGCTTTGTTGTAGATGTCAACACAAGAGAGTATCTGCATATTTAATTCATTTAGAGAAGATTCCTTCTAGTCTGAGCTTGGAACTGCTTGGTATCGCATATCTCAAACATCAAACCAACCCATTTCCCGTTTGGGGAGCGAGCGGTTGCTCAACCGTTTGTCAGCGGGTAAGCAGCCGGCGGATAAACGGCACGACGGAACTGTGACGTGTAAGTCCGCACTTGAACAGTCATCAGATCGACTCAGCAGGAACCCCTACCAGGAAGCCAAGACTCAGCGGGAAATCGGCTCAGGCGCTCACCACATACAGCCGCATCGAGCCAACCCTGAGCCCAGCTGCTGGAACCCTGCGACGTGAAAGCTCTCTTTCCATGTATTCAAGCTGAATTCTTCAAGTTTCGCGACCCCGCTGGTCAAATTCCGCAAATACTGGTCTGGATTTTGTAGGGACACTGATTTTATAGTCCGGGGGATCGGGAAAACTCAGTCAGCACATCAGGGGTTTCACTTGAGATCGTCGGGACAAATCGATACTACATCACCGCAACATCGCCGCGTCAGCTTCCGCCGAAATGAAGACTTTCTAATTTGCAAAAATTATATAAAGACGTCCTTTAAGCTTTATTCCTCACCCTCTTCACCCTCCTGGAGTGCCTTCGCCATGAGCCCACAAGACGGATCCCGAGCCTCTTCTCCAACCATGAGACTCTCCAACGCTTCCCGAGACTCGCAGCAGCCCAAGGAGAAAGCCGCAAAAGCTGGCCCCCCAGTCGAAGAGGATGCTGTGGAATATCCGGAAGGCATTAAATTGCTCCTGGTCACAATCGCATTGTGCCTTTCCGTTTTTCTCGTCGCGCTCGACAGTAAGGGTATCTTCGCTCCACAACTGCTACTTGCTAACGAGACATTTTCTAGATACGATCATTGCCACCGCGATACCAAAGATCACCGACCAGTTTCAATCATTAGATGACATTGGATGGTATGGGTCAGCGTAAGTCAGCTCGTTTTACCCGTCTGCATGTGGGCCTAAAAAACCCTCGCCAGATATCTTCTTACCACGGCCGCATTCCAGCTCCTCTTCGGTAAATTTTACTCGTTTATTTCAATCAAAACGGTACGTCGATTTTACCGCGTCGACTTTGGCACAGCGCGCTAACATTAAATACCAGGTGTACATTGCCGCCATCTGCGTTTTTGAGATCGGGTCCTTGATCTGCGGCGTCGCTCCGTCCTCGAAAGTCCTCATTATCGGGCGGGCAATCGCAGGGTTGGGTTCGGCAGGAATCTTCTCCGGGGCCCTTATCATCGTCGCCAACGCGGTACCGCTGTCCAAACGCCCCATGTATACGGGATTGATCGGGGCCATGTACGGTATGGCGAAGTCCTTTCCACGCGCTTCATCCATTTAAGTTATACAAAGGCATTGCCTCGGTTGCGGGACCACTTATGGGCGGAGTGTTCACGGATAAAGTAACATGGAGATGGTTGGTGGCCCTCGTTCTTGTCTACACCAACGTTGACACAACTTTTTTTTCTAGGTGCTTCTACATCAACTTGCCCATCGGCGCAGTCACTTTGCTCGTCATCTGCCTCTTCTTCAAAGCTCCCGGCGTCAGCCGCAAGTCGCAGTCGATGCCCCTCTGGGAGCGGATACAGCAATTCGATCCCCTTGGCACCATCATCTTCGTCCCTGCGATCATCTGCTTGCTCCTTGCTCTCCAATGGGGCGGATCGAAGTACCCCTGGCGCGATGCTCGCATCATCGTGCTCTTCGTTCTTTTCGGCGTCCTCATCACCGCATTCTCGGCCATTCAGGTCTGGAAGCAGGAACTCGCGACCATCCCGCCGCGCATTCTGAAGAAACGTAGCATTCTTGCGGGGGCGTGGTTCGCGCTCTGTCTCGGCGCGTCCTTCTTTATCCTTGTCTACTTCGTGAGTTGGCTCGGTCGAGATCTTATCCTACGACTTACCCTCGATCTAGCTGCCCATATGGTTCCAGGCGATCAAGGGCGTATCTGCAGTCAAGTCCGGCATCGACAACCTCCCCATGATCCTCTCGCTCGTCATTTCGTCCCTCATCGGGGGAGCGGTTGTCACAGTTCTGGGATACTACACTCCCTTCATGATCGCATCCTCGATTCTCATGGCCGTCGGCGCTGGGCTCATCACTACCTTCCGCCCTTCGACTGGCTCTGCGCGCTGGATCGGATTCCAGGTTGTCTACGGGTTTGGTGTTGGTTTTGGGATGCAGCAGCCCGTCATAGCCTCCCAAACGGTGCTCAGCTTGCATGACATCCCGATCGGCACCTCGCTCATGATGTTCATGCAAACACTAGGTCCGCACCTTTCTTTTTTTTTCACAAGCTCGGTGGCTGACAAACATGTACCCGCAGGCGGCGCATTGTTCGTATCGGTTTGCCAGAATGTGTTCACAAACAAGCTGGTCTCCGGGCTCGCCAGTCAAGTGCCCGGCGTCAACCCCTTGATCGTTCTCTCCGCCGGCGCGACGAGTTTGCGCAGCTCCGTGGACGCGCAGTCACTCCCGGCGGTATTATCGGTGTATAACCAGGCGCTGATATCAGCGTGGTATGTCTCTGTCGCCATGGCGTGTCTTTCCATCGTCGGCGCTTTGGCCATGGAGTGGAAGAGCATCAAAGGAAAGAAAATCGAGATGGCCATGGGTTGAGTGGGCTGTTGGATCGCTCATCTCAAGCATACTGTAACGAATATTCAAACGCATATTGTAACGAATACTAAAACGCATACTATAATGAACATCAAAATGAATAACACAAAAACTGCGAAATGAACAATGCACGCCAATGAATATTCAACCGATGTTCAATTTCGTCACGCATGGTCGTACCTTTACGGTCCCCTCGCGGCGAACAGATTTAGCTCCAACTTCGACTTCGCGATCCTCGTGCGAGCAGATGCATATATTGGTCGAGAAGTGCAGGAGGTGAAGGCTTCGACTGCCGTGATTTTGAGCTCTATGGGTGGCACTGTGCCGCACAGTGCGTGGCACGGCTTTGGCATCTTGGGCACAGGACCTGAGAATCAACGATTTGCACCACCGCATAGTATCACATACAGGAGATGCTGGAGATTCAACGAAGGCTCTCTAGGGATCTGCGAACAAAGCGAACAAGCGCCAAACAAGCGCCCCAATCGGACCGTGGCTGTGTCCGGAACCGCCCGGGTGTGGCAATGGCCAAATGGGGACCATTTTTCTGTTCCTCTCCACAGTGAACTGTTTTTGACCCGTCGACCGTTTTCCCTCAGCGCTTCGAAAGGTATATCTAGCCTCGAATTATCCTCCAGGCTAAAACGAGCACCACTAGCCCCCACTCAAGTGACTGGTGCTCAGCGAGGCCTGCGACAGCGCGCGACTCAATAACTGCGAAATATCACTGGGACAGTGGGACTTCTGAAGTCCTGAGGTTCTTGGAGGCTCTCGGAGACCGGCCATATCCGTTCATCCGTGGCAATGGCGTCAGTGGATGAATAACCCAGTTTCCCATCGGATGGTGCGCGGAGTATAAAGTACCCGGTCGTCGATTGGATCCTCACAATGGGCGTCCCAACAACCACTCACCAGTACTCCTACCCCGAGGTGCGTCCGTATAGCGCAAACATGGTCGATATCTTATGTCTTGCAGCTTGGCTCTTACGACAACTTAGTGCTTAATGAAGTCCCACGAGCTGCACCGAAGCCACATGAGGTGCTGGTCAGGACGCGCGCCGTATCACTGCAGGTCAGTCTGGCGGGTATCCGCGCATATGCACTACTTATCCGTGTTCCCAGTTCCGCGATCTCCTCATCGCAAACCGGCAATATCCCTCTCCGTGAGTTGAGCACTAGACATCTTGCGCCTCACTGACCGCCTCTCTAGCGTTGTACCGAACCTCGTTCCGTGCTCTGACATGGCGGGTGAGGTCATCGCTGTGGGAGAGGACGTGAAGACCTGGAAAGCCGGAGACCGCGTCTGTGCCAATTTTTTCTTGGACAAGCTCAACGACGAGCAAACGCCCGAGACGGACGCGAGTGCACTAGGTGGTGCTGTGCACGGCGTCCTGACCGAGTACAGAACATTCCCCGCGCACGTAAGCTTGCTCTTGGCAGCATCCCGGATGTGATTTACCTTCTGTGCAGGCGCTTGTCGCGATACCATCCCATCTGTCTTACGAGGAGGCCTCCACTCTGCCGTATGCTTTCATTAAAATTGTAGCTCTGCGCTGGTTTTACTAACAAGGCCCCCAGATGCGCGGCGCTGACGGCGTACAATGCCCTCCTATGCGGGTACGCACCCCTCAAAGCAGGCGACACGGTGGTCGTGCAAGGAACTGGCGGCGTCTCACTGTTCGCATCCTCTCCATCCATTGACAATCCATGGAAATCGAACATGATCATTGCAGATTTGCACTGCAATTCGCGGTTGCCTCTGGGGCAACGGTTATTGCGACCTCCTCTTCTGATGACAAGCTCAAGGCCGCGAAGGAGCATGGGGCGGCGCACATTATCAACTATCGCACGACGCCTGACTGGGATCGCGAAGTGCTGGAGATTACAGGCGGCGTTGGGGCGGATCGTGTCATCGAGGTGTGCACCATAGCCTGGCCATCTCTGCCTCAAGGTTGATGTTCCTATGCTAGGTTGCAGGAAACGCAACCCTCCAGCGGTCAATAAATTCAGTAAAGCTAGGGGGCAGCATCGACATAATTGGCCTCCTCGGCGGAGCTGTGAGTCGAATTGCTCAATGTCGCTGAGCCGTCTAAATCCATTCTAATTGCTAGGGCGACGTCCCACCGGTCGACATAATCGTCCCTACAATCTTCCGCAGCCTCAAGATCCGCGGCCTTTATGTCGGATCCGTTCCTCAGTGCGTGGAGACATGTTCATACCTTTTCCCATCTCATGCACATCTTAGGTTTCACAACATGAACAAGCTCATCGCCGCGAACGCTTCGACAACACGGCCCATCGTTGATCGCGTATTTCCGTTCGCTGAGGCCAAGGCGGCGTTTGCGTACCTCGCATCACAGGCCCATGTCGGAAAGGTTGTTATTAAGCTGTAGTATGTTCTTAGTAGGCAACCCGGAACAAAAAGTGCCAGGGCCATTGTGGGGTCACTTGCTGATTCGCTAGCGCTCTGTTGTTCAACACGTATAATAGCCCCTCTATGTTTCATCCTTGTCCGTATGTCTGCACTCTCTGAACCCGACATAATTCTGCGAGCTGGGTCGTATCAAGACTAAGTTGGAGGACCATTCGTCGGTCCACAGAGCCATGTTTTCTCGCGCAGAAGCGTCGGGGGTGGACCTGCTCTCGGTAGTCAGGATCGACGATGCTCCGGAAGATATGCGTCTAGTGCTATTAGCGCTGAATGACCCGTACGTAAACCCACATTGCGCAAAATCCTCCACTGTCACTGGCATTTGAAGTCGTCAACCTAGCGCGCGCATACGGACTGAACCACATCTCACCCACGGTGTTCTACATATGCCTCATAGTACACTGTCTCCATCTTGAAGACGTCCAAAGGGTGATTCAAAACGGTGTGCGGCGCAAGGATGGGAAGTTGGTGCATCTTTCTGAGGAGGACAAGGTGCTCTGCTAAGAAGCCCTAGCTGGATTGTTCAATCCGAGTCCGTTGAGATGGAACTACCGGATTAATCCTACTTAGATTAATCCGTGTAATTTGGCAATAATCCGGTTTAAAACATGGCTAATCGGCAGGTCTTTTTGACCCCCTCACCAGGATTTGAAAAAAGAGTAAAGAACTGATTCATTGGTCTCATGGAGTCCATTCGGTAGGCAAAGCGACAGAAGAAGTCTTTGAGCAACGAGAGACCCTCTAGCCATAAGCATCCATCGCCGACAGAGGTTCCGTACACAAGTAATAGCACATAGAGGCCGCAGGCCGTCCCAGTTTTCAAGAAAAGAGTACAAAAAGAGTATCGCCGATCAAAGCGTATGCGAGGGGTCGCGGACTGTAAGCCTGATAGATATGTGTTGTGGGGTAGCAGATGTGGGGCGAGTGATGTTGACAAAGATCCTACTAACAGGCCTATAGAACCTATGTAGATGAAGGTAGATGATGAACGTCGGAGGCAAAGGCCAAGCCAGGTACGGCCCGAGAATTCCCGGTGCTTACGACTTGCCGATGACCACACAGCTCTGGCCAACTTCAACTGTGCAACATGCAAGACTGTGGAAATTTCAGGGGAAAATACTGTTGGAAGCTTTTGGCACGTCTATTGCGCAAAGACCTCCGCACAATCTACAAATGGCAATATGGAGTTATGGACCACGCCGATGTGCAAACAATCGTGTCAGGTTATCATGGGCCCCGGGGGGTCTTGTTCGCTATCGGACTTGACCAGACAAATCAACGAATCGGAACAGCCATATGCATGCACCACCTATCAGTTTGTCGATCCCTGGACCCAGTGAGCTTCCCTATGTTGAGTTAAATCAACGCACACTCACTTTCTACCCACTTTTGCTCAATTTCGGGATTACGGTGAGATAATTGAGGTACCACTCTTGGCTCTTAGGCCATATTCAAGTTATTATTATTAGTAATTGTAAGCAGCAGCCGCCGCCTCAAACTGACAACTCAGCCTATGAGGAGCTCTGTAGGCAATCTGTAGGTACCGTATTTATGATAATTACTGCATGTTTCTGTGGCAAGTTCCTTCGGCTTTGACATCAGTCGGCATGGTTCAGGCTCCACTGCGAGCGTATGGTATCAGTGCTACCATTCGTTTAGCACATTGCAAGTCAAAATTCTTCAATATTAGTTCTTTCCATGAGAAAGAATGCTACTAAGTATCAATTACTATCTGCACGTCGCGTCGTGGTAGGAAGCACCGATCCAAATCGTGAGATTGTCCGCCGCGTAATGAGCGTTGCTGAAGGGCCGGCTATTGGATGCCCCCAAGGTCCCGCCCTATAGATAAACAGTGGCCGTCCGGCCCACACGCGCCGTTTCCCCGCTTCGGAGAAATAGTGCCATCGAGGCTGATAGTGCCCACGAACTCAGGCGATGAACGTCCGCACTGCAAAGACCACCGCGCCGAAAATGGTTTGAATCACCGAGGGCTGGGAGCGTTGCGCGCCGCTTATTCTTGTTGTCGCCGCGGCATCCGGCACCGCTAACACGCTCGGGTCAGGGGCGACGGTTCGGAACGTGCGCGTCGGGTCGAGCGTCGCCGGAGGCCTGGTGTGTCTGCGCGCAAGCCTGATTAGCGGGGTACGGATCTCTATGTGGAACGGGTATGCACCGTGCAAGGGGGCTCGTATCGAGGATGGCGCAGGTGTTTCCGAAGAGTGTAACCGCGTTGTACAAAGGAAGCGCGTCGACGAACGCGAGCTGGTTAGACAAGCAGTCTGCGGTGAAGCCCGGGGGAAGTGAGCCGCTATGGAGGAGCATGTAGATCTTCATCACGCTGATCTGGGCAAAGTCCTGTGCAGCGGAGGCATTCGTGGAAGGACATGGATCGGACTAAATGCGCACCTCGATCTCGTTCGTCTGCGAGTATACATCAGGGACACAGCTGTCCGCCGCAAGCGCCTCTGCCCAGCCGGGCCAGCTGGACTGCGGCTCCGCCTCTGCAAAATCGTACGCGTGCGTCATCTAGAAGGGACGCTCAGCGTTCGAGCTGTCTGCAAAGCGGCGCGCGCACCTCATGCACCCATGAATCCACAGCGCAGTCGCCAAAGAAATGCGTGTCGCCCGTGGTCAGGGTATACGCGTGCGCCTCGACGTCGCTCATGACGAAGACGGCGCCCGCGTAACGCCGTAACCCGACAGGGACACGACCGAAGCGGTCGAGCACGGTGTCCATGCTCATCTGGGCGTCGGCGCAGCGGCAGATGATGAACCCCGACCCACAGTCCTCGTAGGTCACGTTTAAGGCGGTCATGTCTGAGGTGCACTCCTCATCAGGGCCCATATACTCTGCGCAGATAGAGGGGAGGGCGATGGGCGCCGCTGACGCGACCGCTGCGGGGGGAAGGGCAGATGTGAGATCGAACGAGTCGAAGTCGTGCTGCTGTGCCGGAAGCGCCAGGGAAGGCAACGAGAACTCTTCTGGGATGTCGGCGCGCGGTGTGTGGGGGGTGGCGACGGAGAACGAGAGCGATACAATGCCAGAGAGAAGCGCTCCGCGACGAAAGCCCATTCCTCTGACCATGAAAGGGGCGATCGAGTTCAGGTCCGCTGCAGTTAACTTGAAGCCAGTTTGTGTCCTGAAATAAACGAGGTGTGGTGGATATGTATCCTAGCGAAGGGTCCGCTGGCATGTACACCCTACGGTTGGGTCAGAAAGCCATTCCGATCAGCTGCGGACGGCCGAATGATCCAGCTAAATCCATCGAGTGACGATATGCGGCGCGCCAACTCGAAGTTGTGCATCCGTAAACTTCTTCGTGATACATGGCACCATGAATACTCTTGCACAGCAGACGCACCACAGACACAGTCCCCATTCTACAGATCTTTCACGGCATGCAGTCCAGATAACCTGGAGCTTGGATGACTCGGAGGGCAGGCCGCAGAACTAAGTTGAGAGGCATAGTCTGGCTTGGGTGCTTGGGTGCAGCTGCGGAACGAGTGGGAACGCCGCACCGACGGAACAAGTGTCGTGTAAGCCCATTAATTTCTCGGCGCGGAAGAAGAGGAGTCGGCTCTGCCAAGGTGGTAGCATTTTCACTGTTCCTTGGCCCAAAACAGTGTCAGGATTCCGAACTAACGACATCGTCCCATCCGAGGGTCCATCGGTCCGGGAATAAGCACGGCGGAGGGAATTGGCTGGGGAGGCCAAGGGATTCTGCATCCTGTCTGCATCTGTACTGTAGACATAGTAAGGCTTAGGCGGGAAGGCTGAGATCTGATAGTGCTGAGTCAGAGGACAAGCGCGGCGCGGCTTCACGTGACTCGGATGGCTACCGTGACACGATCACGCACCGCGTCGCGTCGCGTCGCGTCTCGGTCGCGTTGGCAAATGACTTGATGAAGTCACTGTAGAGCATCGGCGAGTACAGTTGAACTCATCCTCATCCTTAGGCTTCAAGGGCCACGGGATCCCGTTCAATTCCCAGTTCACCTTATAAGTTACAGAATCCGAGTCCCACGACTTGGCGTGACGACTATGTGTCCAGAAATCTTTGAGACTATGGAGTATAAAAGAGTATAGAGCTTCAAGATTCAGTCTGATCCGCCCGTTATACATTGGTACTATCAGGCTACTCAATTCATTTTCGGGTGCTACATACATCTAACATACATCCCTCTTTCGAAGTTGTGGTCGTATTGTAACTTGTCTGGCACAGGGAGGCCGATTCTTTACGGCTACTCGCTTACCCCTGTTTTTTTAGAGTGGGGGTCTCTAGGCTTGAGATCTTCTGGGTAAGTTTTTGCCCGATTATATTCTAATATCAACGTCGGGTCAGTGCCCCGTCCCGCCTACTTGCGCCCAGTTCACCGGGTTTTCTTCCATAGCTCAAGATCTGATATCTGGATACCGGCACGATGGTGACGGAGCTCCGTAGCATGGTAGTTGAAGACGGAGGGCTATATATGAGCGCTCGGAGAAACTACCATCCTGGAGTCCCGGAATATCTAAGAAGAAGTCAAGCGCCAGAAGCGGTATTGAGCCCTATAAATGATTCTGTTGGGCTGACGAGAGTTGGGCCTGGTTTCAACTAGGGAAGTCGTGTCCGCTTCGGCAAAACCAAGGCTTGGAGAAGGAAGTCGGTATGAATACTATAAAGAGGGAAAACCCCATGCTATTCATGATTTCGCGTCGTGTTTCCGTGCGAAGACATGACAGATTTGCCGGGGTTTATTTGTAGCGTCATGTGCGCCTCCAGTCGAGATGTGCTTCAATCGGGCTCTACACTCCCATCGTAGCTATTGAGGAAATCAGACCCAGAAGAACCAGCAGCGATTGCCTCAGTCGTCTCGCGCCGTTCGGTAGAACTTGGTGCTCTCGGAACGGGGCAACGCTCGCAGTGGCGAAGTTAACGGACACGGTTGAGAAGACTCGCGAGGGGTCAGGTGTGAGTGGCGGCGTGGTGTGTCTATCCCATCGTCGAATGAGTGCCGTAGGTAGGTAGAAGGGGGTGTTTCAAAGACTCACCGCGCAGGTAAACTGTCCGAGAGGGCACACGTGTTGCCGAAGAGCGCAGATGCATTGAAGAGCGGGAGTGTGCTGAGGAACTCGAGTTGATGGGCCATGCAGTCTGCGCGAAAGCCGGGAGGGAGGTACCCGTCGTAGAGCAGCGCGTAGGTTTTCATGACGCTCATCTGCGCAAAATCCTAGGACAGGGTTAGGAGTTTGGTGAAAAAAAAGAGTATGCGATATATAAGTACCTCGACGCGGTTGGTGAGGGAGTAGTTATCTGGTGCGCAGGTATCGTCTGCGATGGCTTGTGTCCAGCCTGCACCACTTGAGACTGGTGTCGCGGTCGCAAAGTCAAACGCATGGCTTGCCTGGATAACTCAGGGTCAAAAAAAATCACGCCGCGAGCCATGATAGGGCCTGACACACCTCGTGCACCCACGTATCCATTGCGCAGTCCCCGAACAGATGGATGTCCCCGTTGGTGAGCGTGTACGCAGACGGCTCCGCGGCACGCAGAACCACCACAGTCCCGATGTATCGGCGCAGCCCGACCGGCACGCGCCCGAGGCGGTCGACCACGGTCTCTGCGCTCATTGTAGCGTCGACGCAGCGGCACACATTGATCGCGTCCCCACAGTCCTCGAAGGTCACCGCTGTCGCCGACATGCTGGCGCTGCACTCCGCGCCCGGGCCGGACGCGCGGCCGCTTGGGAGACCCTGCAGCGTTTTGGAGGTGCTGTTGGCGGGCGGTAGGGCACTGTAGAGGTCAAAGTCGAAGGCGGGCGCCTGCGGGGAAAGCACCAGAGCAGGGAGTGGCAGCGGGGTCGTTTCGAGCCGAGAGAAATTGAGGGTCGCGCCAGCGCGGGAGAGGAGAGGCAGGAGCAGTATCAAACTGCGAAGCATTTTCCCAGCCAGTGGAGAATTGATGGACGAGGAATGGGCAAGCCCGACCAGCCTGGAGGGCGTCCGTGCTGGCACCCGGGCTATATACTGCGTTCCCAATCGCCATGGGGTTGAAGATCAACGGCGCTGCGTTGCTAATGTAAAGTGAATAGCGGGCTCCGGTCAACTGATGTGGGCTGTGGCCGTATCTTATTTCTTCCAGCCTGTAGGATGACTCCAGCAAGACACAGACACAGACGATGGGAATCATCGGATCCTGAGGTAAGGTCCACATTGACGATTTCCTTGTCCGATTTAGAGGGTCTCGAACTTCGATTGTGTGCCTTGAAGGCACCGAATCGTGTAGTCCACCTCCTGCTTGTAGATTGAGATTTTGTCCTTCCGTGTATCTTGTAAGTGACACTCGTTGGCTTGCCTTGAGAAGTACATCTTGGGGAAGGGTTCTCGTGCACTCCTACCGCTTTCAATGAGCGTCCAGTCTAGGCTCCAAAAAGTTCAGCAAAGTCTTCAAGTATGCCACCTCACCAGGAGAGACTCAGATAGGGCGCAATATCAGATCTACTATTCGGAGATTATATACCCTGGCTAGCAAACAGCTTCCGGTCTTCAGCGCTTCAGCTGCAGGCTTCAAGTACGAGGTCGAGAATCGAGATTGGGTGTGCTTGCGAAAGCACAGCCACATCCCACTACTTACTTATCCTCTCGGACCTCTCCAGACCTCTCCCCCTCGACATCCTCCTGCTTTGAGTCCCAATCATCATGCGCCACTCCTATACAGTCAATGAGAACGGACCGTGAAGCCCTAATGGATTCCGTGAATTCGTAAACCTGCGCTCAGCTCATACTTCTCGAATCCACGCTTGGTCTGCCACAGAGCCAGTTTACAAGCCGGGTAGGGGTCCAGCCAGCCTGGCTTGATTCTCTGAAGATAATCGTTCAGGATCGCGTAGGTAGGGGATGGATAGATCAATTCGGTGCGTCGCGTTTGCACAGACGTCGATGCGCGCTTAAATCTCGCAGCCAGCTGCCAACACGGCGTCCACCGCAAACCCATGGTGGTGTTTCCATTGACAGCAGAAGAGGAAGAATGAGCCCTCCTGCAGACCAGAGTGCTTCACGCGCGCGCGTGACGCCATTCGACTCGGTCTGGCAGGGATGCGCCGTGCTCGAGATTGTGTTCGCGTCTTGCGAGTGGTTTGGCTACATGGTCCGGCTCTAGACCCCACGCACAAAAAACCAAGCACTCGATCATATCCGCCTCTAGACCGTGAAGAGGGGCAGAGCGACAGAGGGGCATATCGATACCTCTCACCTCCCTCCCCCCACCATGCACACTGACAGCCCGAATTCCACGACCCCAGAGCCCGACGTTCGCCCGCTGTCTCCCCTCAGCGACACGCTGGACACCTCCTCCACCTTAGCACCATGTACGTGTGCACCGCTGTTCCACAAACCTCGCCTAATGATTTATCCAGCAATCCCAGAGAGCCTGGCGTCCAACCCGCCGGAGCGCAAACTGACCATACGTGTGCCGGTCGAATACACTCCTCCGACACCGCCTCCCTCTGCGTCGCTGCCCGCCATTCCGCCGCGAAGCACCCCTGTCTCCAAACGTGCCTCTGCGCCCGTGTTTTCGTCTTCGGCGGGGCGAGCTTTCACTTTAGACCCCCCGGCGCTGTCCACGGGCCCAGCACTAGCACATGTGCAAGAGGGCGGAGTCGTGAAGGCGTTCCGCCCCGTAACACTTACCGCCCCGGATACAGTCCTCCCCAAAACGATCCTTGTCGCTGGCATCAATTTCCCCCCCGCGACAAGGAAGCCTTCGCCCGCCGTGCAGGACACGCTGGGTCCGCAGCAAGGCACTGAGCTGCAATGCGCGCCTGCACTCGTGCCTGCTCCCCGGCCCCCGCCCACGCCCGCGGGCCTAAACCCGAGGCGCCAGTCCCGATCCGCGCCCAGCCAACCACCACGGCAGCAGCAGCAAACTCTTCAGCCGCCAGCGAATCCCCGCATCCGCAAATCGCCCTCGCTCAACAACGCGCCCTCAGACGTGTCCCTCATCGACTTCGAGTCCTCAGCGGAGGAAGAAGAAGAGGACGACGAGGGCGCGCCGCCGTCCCCACAAAGCCTCTCCCAGACACCCTCCATTCCGGAGGAGGAATCGACGCCGACGCGGACACACACACCGGTTCAGCATGCGCACCCCCTGCGGAAGGCGGCGTCGTCAGGTGCTGCGGCGGAGGTGGACCCTGAGCTCTCGCGCTGGGCACCCGAACCAGAGCACTTTCCAACGCAGTCAATCGCCGTCCCATACACCGGCAACCCACCCCCACCGCCCGTCTCATCGCGAGCATGGGCTATGCGATCGCGTTCGTCGGTGGGCAGCCGAGAGCGCGAGAGTAGCATTACCGGGAGCATGGGCACGGACCGGTGGCGCGGCGGTGGCGGGAAGCACGCGACGATGATGGGGCTGTCGTCTTTGGGTGCTGCGGACGCGGTGCAGCGCGACATGGACTTTACAATGCGCGCGCTCATGAGCCCCGACATGTTCACGCGTATGCTCATGGACCCGCTTACGCGGCAGCGGTGTGTTCTCGTCTGCCCTGACAGTATTGCGATGCGGTGCTCATCCACGATGTACCGGCAGATTTCGCGAGTTTCTCATGGTCGACGGGAACACGGCCGAGCTTGACTGCTGGACGGACGCGCAGTTTCTTGCGCAGGCGGTAGACCAGCTGCAGGCTAACGCTTCTGCGTTCCGCAGTGCGTTCCTCATCCTACACGTTGGTTGTCGCTTCTTTTGAGCCTTGCCTTCGTAGATCTATACATGACCCCAGGAGGGCCAACGTACATAGACCTCAACCCCGCGACACGGCGCGAGCTGCACGGCGTGCTCCAGCGTATCCTCGGCGTGGACACGTCGCTCGGCAGCGCACAGCACCGCCTGCTCGAATCGCTCTACCACGACCAGTTCCAGGTGCGCTGCCTCCCCTCTGCGCGGTAGACGCACGAAGCTGACCTCACCGCCAGCGTTTCGTGAAGCACAAGATCATCCAGGAGACGCATGTCACGCTCGGCTCCGCGAATCTTGCGGCGGCGGAGGGGCGTGAGGGGCTCGGCGATGCGTTCGTGCTGACGAACCCGCGGCTGCCGGACCACCCCATCGTGCTCGTCTCGGACGGGTTCGTCGACGTGACCGGGTACCCGAAGACGCAGATTATCGGGCGGAATTGTCGTATGTCGCTATTTTTCGTGGCTGTCCAGCGGTATGCTAACGTAAAGTGTATAGGGTTCCTGCAGGGTCCAGGAACGCCCCCTGAGAGCGTGCAGCGCATTCGAGATGGACTGAATTCGGGCAAAGGTGTGTGCGCGCCATAGCCGCATATCAAATCCTGACTGGGGAGTCGACAGGCTGCACGGAGCTTCTGCTCAATTACCGTAAGTCCGTGCCTCCTCCTCAAAGGGCACTCTTACTGACATGATCGGTGGCGCAGGCCGTGACGGAGACCCTTTCTACTGCGTAAATTCTGCCGTCCTTCCTACGTCGGCGAGTCTAACGCTGTCCCCAGCTGCTGTGTATCATTCCGGTGCGCGACGCCTCGGGCGCGATCGTGTACTTCATTGGCGGGCAGACGAACGTGACGGGACTGCTTTCGACGGACCGCGGGCTCGGACTACACAGCACTACCAGCGGCGAGCCCCAGCCGATGCAGATGTCGCCCGCGCTGGCTGCGCTGCGCGAACAGGCGGGCTTGCTGTTGCTGCGGCCAGCGCCGGCAGACCAGGTACGCGCGGCAGGGAGTGTGCGGAGCAGCGGTCGGGGAGGTGGCGGTGGGGGTGGTACCGGAAGCGGGTTCTTCCGCGGGCTGTTTGCACGAGGGGCGTCGGTGGGAGTAGTAGCGGGACGCCCCGATGGCAAGCAGTTCATCTCGGGCGCGGAGGGAGTGCTGAATGGCGCCGGTTCGGGCGGACTGCAGGTGGGTTATCCGATCATGACGCTTGTTCATGGTTAAATCAGGTGTGGTAGGACCAATATGCGCTGTTTCAGAACACTTATAACAAGGTCGGGACTCCGCCCATACGTGCTGCGAGATGGCTGAGCGTTCTTTTGTAGATTCTGATATTCAAATTCAAAAAGCGCGAGATCACGTTCGTGTCTCCGCAGATGCTGAGTGCGTCTTCATCCGCTGTCATCTTTGATGTGGTACTTACGCCGGCGTATCGTTAGCGTACTTGGGCCTCCCAACGCGGACACAGCGAGACCTGGTGGCTTCGACTCTGATACGGAATGACATCGCGACGTTGCTGACGGGGGGCGATGAGCGCGCGGAGACGCGGCGGGTGCGCGATGAGCTCAAGGACGCGGTCCGTCGGGGTGTGCCATGCTCGCTCCACTGCGGCGTCAAGGTCCCTGGCAAGGGCCTTCTGGTGCGTCTCTCCCTGCCTGCTCCCCGGGCTGCAGCTGACGAGGAGCAGACGCGGAACGACAGCACGCGACACAAGTTTGGGATGATGCACATGACACCGATCAAGGTGCGCATAATGACCAGCCCTGTGCATTCTTGTGCCGATGCGTTGCTGAGCAGGATGGTGATAATGTTGCTGTGGCGTTTGTCGCGATTTTTGGATAGATCTTAGGTGGAATGGGGTGGTGTGATTTCGAGTGGATATATCTTGTTGTATTGTATCTTTGTACATCGTAGAGGGGGTGGGGAAGTCAGCAATAGCTACCCGGGGTAGCCCCGGGTAGCTCACTTACATGGTTTGTCGCAGGTCGAAACCAATGTGTGAATCATCATCTGTTTTGGTTTCGGCCGAATGACCGAAGCATGACAATCCGGCTAGAATCTTATCCGATAACCATTTTTCTTTACCAATCTCTCTCATGGCCTCCTCCTCGAACCTGGTCACTGTGAACAGCGCCCCCCACTTTCAAGAGCTACTGTCTTCTGACCTTAACCGTGTTTCTCTAATCAACTTCTGGGCCCCATGGGCGGCTCCCTGTGTCCAGATGAACGATGTCGTCGTGGAGCTTGCGAAGAAACATCCAGGCATCCTCGCCCTCAACGTAGAGGCGGAGGAGCAAGCGGATATCGCGGAATCGTTTGATATCGAGGCCGTACCGTCCTTTATCGTCCTGCGCGTGTGTCCGCTCTGTCCTGTTTCCCCGGATTTCGAGTAATTCGCTCCAGGGCCATACCCTCCTTGCGCGCATCGCCGGCGCAGACGCCTCCGCCCTGACAAAGGCTATTGCTACACATGCTGCTGGGTCCATACCTGCATACACACCAAAATCGCACACGGATGCCGCACCACAGGCGCCTCAGAACGGTGGGGGGATGGAGACGCCGGAGGAGCTCGATGCGCGGCTGAGGCGGCTCATGACGCAGAGTAAGGTCGTGCTGTTCATGAAAGGGAATCCCGCGGAGCCCCGGTGTGGCTTTAGCCGCAAGATCTCGGTGTTGCTGAAGGACCAGGGCGTGGAGTTCTCGAGCTTCGATATCTTGCAAGACGAGGATGTGCGACAGGGTGAGATACTTTCAAACCCCCTCTATTGTCCCTTACCCCTTCGCTTTTCCTCTCTCAAATTTACATCCTGATTCCCTTCCAGGCCTCAAGAAGCTTAACGACTGGCCGACGTTCCCGCAGCTTATCATCAACGGCGAGCTCGTTGGGGGACTAGACATCGTGCAGGAGATGGTCGAAACCGGCGAGTTTGCCGACCTCATTAAAGCGTAGTCTGACTGCCGGGAGTTTGCTTGTACGCTGTAATGATCCAGTCCTGATACCTGTTGTTCTTGTATGCATCTCCAGAGCTCGAAAGCCGCTCGTTTACAGAAGGTGCGTTTCTTTATGTAACACCCTTCCTGAATCGCACTGGGGTTGAACGTTGATGAACGTTTGAACCTATCAGCCCTCGTCCTCCGCTTTCGTTTCCTTCGACGTTGAACCTACGTTGAACAGTCACAGTGGTCAAGCTACAGTGCGAGGAGTGAAACGTACCGAACTCATCCGCGGCTAACCTCCAGCCGTGTTTCAATCAACATTATTCTGCTGTATCGAATTCTGGTCTCTAGCACTGTCGAAAACAATCTGAAAGAACCGGCAAGGCAAAGCCCGACTCGCCCAAAGAGAATATAACCACCGCGGCGCTACAGTGTACTCCACTCTGTCGAAGCCCAGTTTTTTTCCCAGAAGGGTGCTGACGCGGTTCGCGAACCATGTCTTCGATGCTGTGGGGATGCTAGCTTCATGTTCTCAACATGTTCTACATACATTGTCCGGCCGCTGGATGACCTCCGTAACCCATCTACTCAATGTTGCTTAGGTCAGTCAACAGCTTCTCAACGATAACGGCTGCCTCCTCGTGCCTCAATGGGACCACGGCCTCCTTTTCCAAGTTCATGGCCAAATTGGGAAACAAGGTCCGCCGACCCAGGTACATCATTCAGGTCATCAGTACGCGACTTTCGCAGAGGTCTCTGACCCCTTCGGGGCGTCATACGAAAAATTGGAACGATACAGAGAAGATTAGCATGGCCCCTGCACAAGGATGACACGCTTTTCCGGAGTGGTAGACCTACGGGTCTCAATATTTATGCGCTTTTTTACAAGGAACGCTTCGTGCGGAGTCCGCAAAGACATCCAACAATTCCGTTACAAAACATCTTCTCCCAATGGACAGCCATCTTGAGAGAAATCGTCAGTTGAGTAACTTGAGTAAGTCAAGTGTTGTTTTCAGCTTCAGATAGGGGCTTGGCAGCGTGAGAGATGGTCTCGTGATGCGATACGCCTCTTCGCGTCATCCGCCGGTCCATCGTTGCGTCTTGACCTTGACGGCGACTGCGTGTCAACAAAGACTGCAATATTCCAAACCAGGTATAATCGAAGCAGTACGCCTCGGTCTCCTGATATCTCAAGTCTTCAACTGGCTGAACCCCTTTGCCCAGTTTTGAGGAAATCAGCCAGGACTCACTTAGTGTCACGGTGCGGGGTGCTCCGGGGTCGAAACGAGAGCGAGAGCGGGAACGAGGACGAGCGGGACACAATAACTGGTGTTGAGAAGACAAGGAACTACATACGTGGCGCTACATAATATACCTAACTAGCCGAAAACCCGTAAAGTATAGAGTCCGTGATTTATCTAGAATGATCTACGTTAGTCATGAGTTCAACGTAACCAGCGCCGCTACACTATCCCCCGTCTAGCGCGGGACGTGAGGACCAGCGCGGAAATTAGGCCAAGCGGCGCATGCGGTAGGGAGTGCATTGCCGGAGTACAGGGTCATGAGGATCATGAGCAAGGGGGAGCATAGGACAGGAGTGGAACAAGAGCATAGAAACCATCAAGGTCGAGGACAGAGCAAGGACAAGGGTGAGGACGGGGAGATGACGCCGCGGGGGAGCGAGAGGTGCCGCACGCCGGTCAAGGCCATGGGCGAAGGTGGCTAGGGGAGTGTGCAAGTTCCGCGAGCCAAGCACGAGGGGGAGTTGTGAATGGTAGCGTAAGACCAAAGCCTTTGGCCGCCAATGCGAGTTGTGCGAGCGCCAGAGCAAGGAGAGCGTAAAAATGCGGGGAGAGATGAGGGGATGAGGCCCTGCAGCTCGTCCCCACACTGGAAGAACTGACACTGCACAAGAAACCGCCCGCAAATCTCGAGGCGCGCAGTACCAAGGACGACCCGATCTTCAGACTGCTGACGCCCGCGTCGTCCACCCCGCTCCTCTGTCCGCGCCTCCAGCGGCTGTCACTCGTGAACTTCGCCGCCGATTCGGGGTACGCGCTCCTCGCGCTCCTCCATGCGCGCGCGAGCGACGGACCCCTTGCGGTCGCCCGCCTGCAGAGCATCCGCGCCACGCTTCCCCGGCGCGCGCTGCTCGATGTCGACGCGCAGATCGCGCCACTCGTGGCGCGGGGTCTACACGCCGTGCTCCGTTATGCGCCGCGCACCCCTGCGCGAGTCGCGTACTCTCCTTCCGACGGCCTCCAGGCGCATGACGCGGACTGGCAGCCGATATCAGCGTCTTGGGAGGGAAGCCGCGGAGGATTCGTGGTGGCATGATGTGCGCGCGTCATATTCAAGCTTTGGTGCGCACTCTTGTGCCCTAGATACTGTGATGCTGATTTCATTCAGGGTAGTCTCATCTAATACAAAATGGGTGTGCGAGTATAGCCCGCATGCAAATAAAACGGATTTCAGGATTTGTGGGTCTAGTTACATAGCATTTGTACTACTCTCGTAGCGATAGTAAGTGTTGCTGCTAACTTTTATCTATTTGGCTACGTATCGCATGCTAATCAACATGGCCATGTCCTCTCCGCGCACTTTCCCATTCGCTTAGAGGTGGTGACCAGGAGAAATGGCCTGTGCGCATATCATGGGAGTATTAATCTGGCGACACGTATCGCAAGAAACAGAGAACAACATCGCGATGAAGGCGGCAGTGCCTATTTCGACGACAAGGACATGGCCGCATAGCCCGAGCGGGGTTCGTATCATCCCCACACAAGGTTCAAGGACGGGTACTATCCTAGAGACAGGCGCATCACTGAATAGATGTCCGCTGGCCCGCGCGCGGACAAGAAGGGATCTGGATGTCAGAAGAAAAATGGGTTAGAAGAAAGACGCCTGTCGGAGTTGGAATACGATAACAGAACGGACTCAGGGACACGGAAGCCCTGTTGTCCGGAGCACTTTACAGTCGATACGGCGCCGTGGCGCACATGCAGCTGCACTTGACTTCGATAGCCACCAAAGTGAAGGAGTGGGAGGGAAAGCAGAAGCAAGGGCTCAGAGCTAGGATTTCGCGCGATTGAAGAAAGCTCCAGATTCGAGGGCTCGATGTGTTGAAATTCGGAGTAGGCCCTGCTCTGTAGTTCAAGTTTGCCACCAGCTTCAAGTTGTCACTGACAGGTCATGTATATACAGGCCGATAGAAATTAGCGGTGGTCCAAGCTGCGACAGTGCGGTTGTACCCCAAGAGCGTGAGCGGTTTCCATAGACTCGGAAAGCTGTCTGCGCGCAGGAGCACAGAAGCTTGCCCCGAGAACATGAGGGGAAGAAGCAAGTGTCAAGGTTGTGGCAGTGTTGTGGCTATGTTCGGTTACATCCGTCTTGATTTCAACCTGCCAAGTAATCCAGTAATAATCAAATCATGGCCCAAGACAAAAGAAAAACCCCCAAGGAGGGATGTGAGCAAGCGGAAACCAGAAAAATGAGAGACCTGGCCGGAGTAGATTCCCATCGGATATCACAGAGCCTGAGAGGCTACCAGTGGGCAGGCAGGCAGTCAGTACGGGCTTTATGCGCGCTGAGCATCTTCTATGTTTCAAAAGAACTTTTACACTTATCGTACATACAATGATCATTTCCTTGAAGCTTTTCTATAAGGTCTTGTATCTAAAACGACATCGATTCCATCATCACATCCAAGCTTTCAGATTCCAATCCGGCATAAGTATAGCAGATGGCACTAACATATGTATTAAGTATCAAGCTCGTATTAAGATACCTGTAGAGAAACAAGCAGTCAAGGAATGTTCCCTTCTACGAAATAATTATATGTGTAGATAACGAAAGTAAGTGATCGGTCTCACGGATTCGAGAGCCCACACGCCTTCAAACAGCTATCCACACCCGCGGCCAGATTGACTGGGAGTTTAGAGCGCCATGCGTCAATATTACTCCTCCCAATCGTGTGCGGGAAGCCCAATGCCGCGTCGACGACGTCAGAATTGAGCATCCAAAAGTTGGTTGCAATATCGCTTCGTCCGGGATCCTCACTGTTGAAAGCCGCGACGAAGGTTGCATTGTGGCAGGTTGGATTCTGTTGGTAATGAATGCTCCCTATAGGGAAGACCGTTGCCTGATATCTTCCTAACTGGGTCCTGATCTCCGCGTTGAACCCATTTTCCTGCACGAAGCCGGTGTCGAGGATTCCTTCAACGACGGTGAAGAACTCGCTCGCGCGCGGATGCATGTGGGGGATGTTGAGTCCGCATGGCTCGATAAATGAGACGGCCCCGGCAATGTGGAGGTCTTCCAGAATGGGGAAGTTGTCAACGGTAGCAAGAAGGATAGAGCCGCCTTTGGCGCCAGGAGCTGGGGCCTGGTTGTTAAAATCGAACACCGTAAGTTGGCGGAGTGCCTCTCCGGTCAGGATATTTCCATTGCCGTCGGTGAGCAGCTTGGTGAAGCGGTCCCCCATGCTGGGCTGTATCCGCAGTCCTGAGGCAATCTCTGCACCATTGGTGATGATAGGAACAAGACCAGGCGAGGTCACGGTGGGTGCTGCATTCACCGACAAGAGGGAGCCAGCAAGGGCGATAAGAGAATGGCTGAACATCAGGGTGAAAGAATAGATGCTGTTGGTACTGAAGTCAGCTTCGAAGTGGAATATGGATGGGGGTGACCTACCTCAAGCTACCGAGATCTTCTGGAAGTAGAAGGATGTCTTCATGCACCTTATATACCTTTGGAAAAACCGAGTCATGAGTTCTGTGTTTTGGATAGAGCTGTGCGCAATTGCTGCGGCACCCGGGCGAACAGCCATTACATCTCACATTCCCTGAACCCGGCGCTGGGCGGGTCCGAAATGGATTGCCAGGATGTGCTCTATGCCGGTTTTTGGAGGATTACCCCATGAGCCTTGTTCGATGTTTATCGATATCCGGATATGATGATTTCCGGGAAGAATGGAGGACAGAATACTTTTCCTGGACAGAAGTCCAGGCGAGGACCAGTAAATCAATTGTAACGATACAGAAGGCACTGGATTCAAGCTTTGATTCAATGATTAGATGCGCAAGAGGTCTAATTCAACATACATAGTTCGAATGAGGACAGCACAACATCCACTAAACAGGAAATTCACTAATCTGGTTGTTGTGATCGTTCAGTTCTGATCCTCTTCATAGCCATGAACACAGGATAGTCGGCGCTGGCTGCGCTCTCTTACACGCTTCATCAATAGAATATAACCCCTTCAAGATCTCACAATAATTTTGTGACGGCTTCTCCTTGCGCGTGCGACCTATCAGATAAATCGCGGCAGTCTCCGGGACTACATGGAGTTGACCCCATGTATTTTAGAACTTGTATTGTATGCATCCCTGTTGTCATTCTTTCCTGGACCACTTAATATAGATAGATATCATATCAGACACATCGGTACCTCAGTATCTTAGCACTGGGCTCGGGACAGTCATTTTCCCAGGGTTGAAACTTGGCTGGACTGAAACACAGGTAGCCAGCACATAGATCCTGTTCGTCCTCGATGACGACTTGTATATACTATGTCATGACACGAATACGACACTCCACAATCCGCGCACACAAGGAACGAGAGAAATTAGCCGGACTTGTTCGGGACCATCGGCGTGAGACTACGTAAGCTCGCCCAAGTGGTAGAAATCATCCGAGTCTATTATGAGTCCGAGAAGCTATGCTGTAGCTTCCATTCTTTGTCTTACTCTTCTCGATTGTCAAAACATGCCGTTTGTTGCTGATGCGCTGCCGAGCTTTCAGTTCTTTACGCGTCTCTTGCTTGCATCCTTTCAAGCTGATCCGCATAGTACCAATTTGTTCATTATTTCCATCCAGTTGAGCCCTGCTGCTCACGTTTCGGCGTAGAACAGCCTCTCAATATATTATCTCCCCGCTCCCAGGCCGAAGGCACGGGAAGTGCAATGTTGCACTTGACTCGAGTCGCACAGCGCAGTTACAACCGTCGCCGATGGTTGATGAACTCCTTCCGGAACGCCACTTGTGATTCGGCGTGCAATGATAGTGATACAGACTCACTTGCGCGGCCCGCATTTGAATGCCGAGCAAGTACCTGGCCCAGTGGGCTATTAGTATGTGCACAGTTTATTCTTGTCATGTACAGGGCATGATTCAGCGAATGAGGCGTACCGTATTAGCATTTCGCCCGGCGCTCTACCGTATATGTTTCCGGTCCTCGGCACGTCGAGGAATCGACGTGCACAAGAAACACATCAAGGAGATGCGAACCATGGCGCACCCATCAATGATTACCTACGTTCTTTAATCGAGCAAGCACGGATGCCGGTGTAGATTTGCAGAGGCCACACACCTTCGGAAAGAGCGATCATCGTGAGCGGGGTGCGATGGGAAACAATTTAAACCACACCAAGCGAAAGTCGACTGGGCGGCTGGGAATCACGAGGACCATGCGTGAAATTCTTCAGACTCCGGAATACCAACTTGGATAGCACCTCTGGATCGAAACAACCTCAGAAAGGCATCTGCATCCTGGCGGTGCCAGCCGACACCAATCTGGACTCCTGGAGCCTGCGAGCTTCGATAGGGTCTGAGTTGCCATTGCCATGGCGAGCTGGACAAGAGCTGGAGGCGCTCGGGCTGCTGCATCGCCGGGCATAGGTTCCGGTCTGCCGGATGAGAGCGAAGCCTGATAACAGAGGAGAGCCCGGTCGCGAGGACAGTCGAGACCGAGCATAGTAGACCTCTCCGGCCTGGACTTTTCCTGGACTCAGAACTTGCTCAGAACTGCAGCGCTGGCAGTGAGAGACTTGAGGAGACTTGAGTTGGTGGGAGACAGCAGGAGACAGCAGATCAGGTCACCTTCCACGTGACCTCCCTTTGCCGCGATGCCGATTCCCGAAAGCCTACCCGTTGCTTTTGACTCTGAGTTTCCACCTCGATCCTGCCTCCATCGGACGTCCTGCAGCATGCGCATGCACCCCGGGCGCGAACGGCGAGTATGCAAAACACCTCGGCCTCAGAAGGCTAACTTTTTACGCGCAAAACAGACCTCTGGCCGCCCATTTTAAGTGCAAGTCAGTGAGAACGAAAGAGGTCCTATCAGGCAAAGGCGCAGACAGTGAGGCACGTCCGACACTATCATGATGTCCCCCGTGCCGTGCGCGCCCTGGATGCCTGCGTACGCGCGCCTGCTATAGACGGGCGACGTGGCAGCGTGGGTCGTGGGGAGTCCGCGCTCCGCGTCGCGCGGTACACCGCGGAGAGCAGCACCGCGACAGGCCCCGCGCCCGCCTCAGGCTGGGCCCGATGCGCCTCGCGGTGTAGTGCCCAACGTCCGCTGCACTGCTGCGCGCGCGCCGGCCGTGTACGCTTCCTCGCGCCGGAGGCGCGGCCCGCAGCCGCCCGCCCTCCCTGGACTGCATGCGCGTCCGTCCCATCGTCTCCGGAATAGGACCGCTCGCCGCTCGCCGCTCGTCGCCCTCGCCCTCGACCTCGGCCACCTCTCGCCCTCGGCCACCTCTCGCCCTCGGCGACCTCTCGCCCTTGCCCTCGCGCAGTAGCAGGGCTGTTCGACGTCGCCGCGCGCTTCCTCCC
This sequence comes from Mycena belliarum, assembly GCA_029282135.1. NCBI lineage: Eukaryota > Fungi > Basidiomycota > Agaricomycetes > Agaricales > Mycenaceae > Mycena > Mycena belliarum. The sequence goes on along the minus strand of JARJCN010000044.1, from coordinate 207,341 downwards.
TTCCTCGCCCCTCGACGCGCCCAGCCACTCCGGAGTCGGAGCGCACGCGCTCCGCCGCTCGTCGCCGCTCATCGCCCTCGCCCTCGACATCGACCTCGACCTCGACCTCGCCCTCGCCCTCGCCCCCGACGCCGCGCAGGTCTGCCCGACGTGCACGCGCGGACCCGGACCCGCTACGCCCGGTGGAGGCAGGTCCCGCATCCGTGTATCTGGATTCTGGATCGGGCGGCGCGCGCGCTGTTGTGGGTTTTGTGTTTTGGTGCACGGCGGGGGCGGGGTACCGCGAGCGGAGGGGGACGGGATGGGGCGGTGCGGCGCGGCCGCCACGCGCGAGATGCTGTGTCCTGGGCTTCGGCGCACGGCGGGGCACGGCGAGCGTACAGCGGACGGGGACGGGGGTGGCGTGCGGCGCGGGTGGCGTGGCGACTCGCACAGGACACGGCTCGTGCAGGACGTGGTCGCTTGATGCGCGTGCCAGGTACTGAACCGGACTGAAAACTGGTCGCAGCACAAGAATCAAGCTAAGAAGCGCTGTGTCCCATGTCGAGCCCACGCCGATCCGGGGCTGCTCGTTCCTCGACAACGGGACCCGGACAAAGTTTGACCAGTGCGTCGCGCGGGGCTGTTCAACTGTGAGTAAGTAGCCTGAGAGGTCGCGACATATCTCATACTATTACTACGACTGGCAAGCTAGCTCACTTCAGTCGTACCTAGACGTCCACAGATCCAGATCCAGCAAGCTGCAAGTACACTTACACATTACACCTCGACTTCCCCCGGCGATGAACTACACGGATGGACATGGCGGTGGCAGGCGGATACGCGTTACACCTCCTCTGCTCATTACACGCGGTTCTCATCTACTCATCACACGCCGCTCGAGCTTCAAGCTTCAAGCTTCAAGCATCATCTCCCCGGTCCCGTACCACGCACCGCGCTTGTCTGTGATGGCCTGCGTGCAGACATACGGAGCCCACCAGCTCCCTCCCACCCCTCCTCTCCACCTCATCTCTACTACTAGCGCAACACCCGCAAGGCCCGTACCACCTCCCCCATCTCCCCGTTCCGCTCCCCGTTCCGCTCCCCGCTCCAGTCCCTTTCTTTCCTCCTCCCCTCCCTTATCTGCGCCTCCTTCAAGTCCAGGTCGCGCAGGTCGTGCGGGTGGAGGTCGAGCGCGGCGGAGCCCGCGTCGCCCGCGTGTTTGGCGGCGAGGAGGGCGAGGACGATGGGGTCTGCGGAGGGGGAGGGGGACGCCGACTCAGAAGACGAAGCCGGGGAGGGGTATTTGGAGGGTGACGAGGCGGGCTGGGGCGAGGCTGAGGAGGAGGGGGAGGGTGAGCACGACGATGGGCACGGGGATGAGGGGGAGTGCGACTGCGACGACGCCGACTTGAAGGACCCCCACTCGAAAGACCCCGACCCCGATTTGAAGGACGACGACTTGAAGGACGAAGAAGAAGGCAAAGCCACGGACACGGCCCCAGGCAGCGGCAGGAACGCGCTCTCCGCCCTCCGGTGTGCGCGGGGCGCGCGTTGCGGTGGAGAAGGAGCGGGCGAGGGGGAGCGGGGACCCCCCCGGGGGGCGTTTGAGCGTAGGAGGGTGGTGGATCTGGCGGTGCGGAGCCCGTGCGTGTGCGCCTTGCCGAGTCCGTCGAGGGGAAGGGAAGAGGGCGCAAGAGGAAGAGGAGGAAGAGGAAGCAGGGAAGGAAGAGGGAGAAGGGAAGGCGACGAGCTCGGCGATGTTCTCGCCGAGCGTGCGTGTGAGCTTCGCGAGGCGGCGGCGGCGCGCGGCTTTGCTGGCGCACGCCGGCTCGGGTGCGCTCCCCGCAAGTCCCAGCGCGGAGGGGGAGGGCGAGGGCGAGGGAGTGCGCGCGGACGGCGAGGGAGAGGCGGGGGCGGGGCCGTCGCGTATCTATGCGTCTTTTGCGAGGAGCGCTTCGCGCGGTGCAAAAAAGGAACGCTTCGTGCGGAGTCCGTAAAGACATCCAACATTTTTTTTACCAATTCCTGACTATATTGGCCCATTCTGGATTCACCGCAACTCACTCTCCTATGTAAAGCAATGCTCTGGTGCGCAATGACATCAAATGGGTGCTGGCCCTTGAATTCATGTTCAGCAACCATCGCTCTGTCAAGTCACTTCATTTGGTGTACAATTGCATCTGGTGCCCTGGATGGTCCAATCTGCTGTTGTGTTTTCTCAGTGCGAGGACTATGCATTATGTCTCTCTCAAAATAAATCTCCACCCCCTCCAACACATGTATCTCTGAGCATCTGAGTGCTCGTTGCTGTCGCTTCCGCAGTCCACCGTTGAATGGGCAATGCTACACAGACGAAGCTCCGATTGACAATTTACAGTCACTCAGATACTTATCGGTTAAATTTGGTGGTGCAGGGTTTTTTGAACGACTTCTGTGTATCTCAGCGTTGGGGTTTTTGCTTCTAGGAGTTGATTGGGTTCTACAGCGCGACGGGTGACCGGGTGCGTGAGCTCGGCTCGAGAAACTCTTAGAGGTGAGGGACAAGGGTGCACATAAATAGCCTGGAGTGCACCGGGATACTTCCTCAAACCGGCGTTCCTGAGCGGGACCGTGCCGTGTAATTCTACCTACCTACCTACCTACCTACCTGGTACCGGTGACGGGACCAGGTCTCAAACACGAATAGTCGAATCTCTGATGGCTTGCTCGATCATCCCGGTCCGACTTCCGAGGGTTCTTAATTAAATAACTAAACAGCTTAAGTAGCTAAATAACTTATAACAAGGCGACGGGGGTTTCCCCCGTCTTTTTAATTACCTTCCATGTTCAAAAAGTCCAGCATAAATATTGGGCTACACTACAGGTAATTCTGTGTGGGTCTGAGCTCCGGAAATCTTGTGCGTCTTTGTGTTCAAGTGTTCATCCTTTGTATACAAGCAGGGATTCAAATTATGTTTTATTGTACATCAATTAGCCAGGGAGGCGGACTGACTGTATGAAAAACAAGGTTGGTCATGAACTTGAGCCATCCTATTTGTGCTACATAGGAAAGAAAAGTGTAAGCAAAATGGCATAGGATGGAGTAGATTCTGACTTCCAAATTTATTCCAGCCCACAGGTTCTAGTTGGCTCAACGTGAGCTGGTCGACGCGACAGCGGCGACCGAGCAAACCTTTGAGCCGTCTTCTCTATTTTTTGTATCTATGATCAAGTAATCTGACTTGTAGTGCTAGGTCCTGATGGAGGTACCAGGGGGTGCCCGGAGGGCCTTTGTATTACCTTCTCCCACCAGCTTTAGAATAAGTTATCGATTATCGATTATCACTTGAGTATTAGAGTGAAGTGTTACTTTCAGCCTCAGATAGGGGCTTGGCAGCGTGAGAGACGGTCTCGTGATGCGATACCCTCACATGTCATCAATGTCATCCGATCTCATCCGATACATCGATTGCGTCTTGACCTCGACGCAGTCGCCGTCGACTCGGAGTCGACGGCGACGACGGCGACTGCGTGTCAACAAAGACTGTTGGACGGGACCGTGTCCCGCCGCCTGCCCGAGTTCCCGTAAGCGCGCCGTATGCTGCTTGCCGTCTTTCAAGTTTCAAGTTTCCGCGCCTCTTCGTAATATGACCTTACTTTATATTCCGATGATTTCCGACTCTCATATATCGTGTATCCCGGTCCGCCATCGATACACCTCAGACTTCGTACCACCACTAGCTCTCGCGCACCTTGTCTCAACAACAAAGACTGCAGTATTCCAAACCAGGTATATACGAAGCGGTACGCCCCGGTCTCTTGATATCTCAAGTCTTCAACAGGCTGAATCATCTCTGTGCCCAGATTTGCGGGAATAAGTCAGCATTTCACGTTCGTCCGGATTGGGGCAGGATGTATTGAAACAACGGCCAGACTAACACAAATTTCAGATAGAAAAATGGAAACACCGTTCCAGCATATGCTAGACACCAACGCCGTGCCCTCTGACAGCGAATGCCAGCACATCCACGATTTTCTGGCCGCTCCACAACAGGAGCTGATTGCTATCTCGAAACAGATTCAGGAGCTCGTTCAGAAACAGGACGAACTGAACCATCTTATCAACTCTCATCGGGCATTGGTCTCTCTCGCTCGTAGACTCCCGGACGACGTGATGCGGGCAGTCTTTATCGCTGCTCTTCCCTCAAGTCACAACGCTATCATGGATCTGGCCGAGCCACCTCTCTTGTTCTGCGCTGTGAGTAGGGCTTGGAGGAGCTTGGCCATCTCAACGCCCCGCTTATGGGCCTCGCTGCATGTTGTGGCGCCGCCTGACCATCGATCGCTGCAGGTCAATGACGCCGTCGCCACCTGGCTGTCCAGGTCGGGTTCCCTCCCTCTCTCGATTTCTGTGGCCTGCTCTCAAGCACAAGCGCCAGTCAGTGTATCCGCGCTCCTCGAGACACTCCTTCCTTTTGCGTCGCGCTGGCACCACCTAATGCTCAGCCTCCATGGATCCTACCAGGCTTTCGCTCCGCTGGAGGACCTTGACCCAGAAGATGTGCCGATACTAGCAACCATTCTTATCGATGGACTGGAAGGCGTGGAGGCTCCCGTTGCTGATGCAGAATACCTGAACTGCGTCCGCTTCGCCGACGCGCCGACCGTTCACAGCGTGGCTTTGAGATGCATAGCACGGCCCGGAGAGCTTCCGCTCTCTTGGGCGACCTTGCGCCGCTTCACGTTCGGGGGTCCCGGAACTAAAGCGCTATCGACCCGAAGAGCGCTGGAGCTACTGCGCAAAAGCCCTGCGCTCGAGTTCTGCACGCTCAATGTAGTCGACAGGACGGCCAGCCGTATCCCCGATACACCGCCAGTGCGATCCGAACGCCTGCAGCACCTTTGCGTGGTCGACCGGTCGGGGGCCATCAAGCTCTTTGATCAGCTCGATCTTCCTGCTCTCCGCTCCCTCGAATACGAAACACGCGAGCACGTCCCTGCCCTCCCCTTCCTTCCCCTCCTCGCCCGCACCAACAATCTCGTGCGCCTCAGCGTCAAGCTCGCGGACGCGGCAGCCGCGACACTCGCAGAGGCCCTGCAGCTCGTCCCCACACTGGAAGAGCTGACCCTGCACAAGAAACCGCCCTCAGATCTCGAGGCGCGCAGCACCAAGGACGACCCGATCTTCAGACTGCTGACGCCCGCATCGTCCACCCCACCCCTCTGTCCGCGCCTCCAGCGGCTGTCCCTCGCGCACTTCGCCGCCGATTCGGGGTCCGCGCTCCTCGCGCTCCTCCATGCGCGCGCGAGCGACCGTGACGGACCCCGTGCGGTCGCCCGCCTGCAGAGCATCCGGGCCACGCTTCCCCGGCGCGCGCTCCTCGATGTCGATGCGCAGATCGCGCCGCTCGTGGCGCGGGGTCTGCACGCCGTGCTCCGTTATGCGCCGCGCACCCCTGCGCGAGCCGCGTACTCTCCTTCCGACGGCCTCCAGGCGCATGACGCTGACTGGCAGCCGATATCAGCGTCTTGGGACTCGGAGGGAAGCCGCCGGGGACGCGTGGTGGCATGATGTGCGCGAGTCGTCTTCAAGCTTTGGTGCGCAGTCTTGTGCCCTGGATACTGCGATGCTGATTTCATCCAGCGCAGTCCCATCTAAAAAAATGGGTGTGCGAGTATAGTCACTAGCCCCCATGCAGATCAACGGATTTCAGGATTTTCGGGTCTAGTCACAGAGCATTTAATCATCAGCCAAATGGCAAATCGTCTTTTCGCATCCTTTTCGTCTTTTTCAAGAGGTAAAAGATCTAAAAGGTCGAAAAGCCAAAACAGACGCGACAACTTTTTTTTAGCTATGTCGACTTCCTTAGAAAAGTGCAACAGACGCAAAAGGTGCGCGTAAGTACACGTAAAAGTGCGCACATAAGCTTACACAAACGAGACTTTTTGGATTGCTTTTTCCAGCGCACATCTCATATATTCATTCATGTTGTCATACGGCTCTGGGCTCAGCGGGACAGTCATTTTCCCAGGGTTGGAACATGGCTGGACTGGAGCACAGGTAACCACCTGTTCGTCCTCGATGCCAACGACTTGTATATATTAAGTATGCCATGACACCAGCACGACACTCCACACAATCCGCGCACATGTAAACGAGAGAAATTATTCGGACTTGCTCGGAACCATCGGCATGAGAATGCCTAAGCTCGCCCAAGTGGTAGAAATCATCTGAGTCTATGATAAGTCTAAGCTACGCTGTAGCTTCCATTCTTCGTCTCTTGCGGTTCTCGGTTGTTGAAACATGCCTTGTTGCTGATGCGCTGCCAAGCTTCCAATTCTGTACGCGTATCTTGCTTGTTTCGGCACATCCATTGCTGACAGTGATACACCTTCCTTATAGGGACCACCGCGGTATAAGAACCTCCTCCTCATAGTAGCAAGTTGTTCATTATTTTCATCCGGTGAGGCCCTGCTGCCTACGTTTCGGCGCAGAACAGCCTCTCAATATATTATCTCCCCGCTCCCAGGCCGAAGGCACGGGAGTTGCAATGTTGCACTTGAGTCGACCCTCATAAATCAATTCCAAGTGGCTCGGGAAGTAATCATCAATCATCGGCGTGCAACTTGAATGATGTACAGTCTTACAGAACAGTGACTCACCGGCCCGCATTTGAATGCCGGGTATGTATCTGGCCCAATGGGCTGCGTGCGCGGTTAGCTCTTGTATTACAGGGCATAATTCAGCGAATGAGGGTTGAAACGTTGAAACTTGAAACGTTGATGAGGACCGAGGTACCAATTTGAATTTGAATGCCATCGCAATCGGCCCGGCGGCATCATCCACGTGATCAACTACGGCTTTTGCCGCCAACTTCAACCTCAACAGTTCAACTAAAGTTCGGATTCGACCTCAAGCACAATAGGTCGGAAACAAGAGAAAACGAAGATTCCAATAGCATTCCACGTACACGTACACTAAAAATCGTACACTACAAATAACAGATAGAAGATAACAGATACACCCAGTAGATACTACACGATTTGTCTCTGCTTCGCACCGAAGTAGCGATACACATATTCCGTCTCTGCTTCGTGCTTCGCTGCTCGGTCTCCCGCCTGCCGACGTCCGTGGCACCCTGCGCACTGCATAAGTACCACACCGTCTTCCGCCGTTTAGTACTTTTAGTGATAGTCAGATGGATGGAGGTTTTGAATTATGCGGTGTTTTTGCGGGTTGGGTTTCTAAGAGGGGTACGGGGGCGGGTCAGCGTCGCATCGGCGATATCCGAGAAACGAAAGGACGCACATATTAGTAGTGGATCCGCAGCACAGGCAAACGGACGGGCGCCCGGCTCACCGCACACAGCCCGCCGCGTCTCGTGCCTTTTCTTTGTGCGCTTTCCGGCTCGATCTGCAGCGGGGGTCAGCACGGCGCTCACGACGGGGGGGGGAGAAGTGTGCGCACCCGAGCTTGCGCCAGCCGCGCAGGCGGCGCATGAAGCGCGTGAACTTGCCCCCGGGGGCGGGGGCGGCGTGCGGTGCGCCAGCGCCGGAGGAGCATAGGCCTGTGGAACATCCGGCCACATCACTGTCCCCGGCCACAACCACCTCCACAGCCCCCGCGACACACGGGAGGCGCGTACCGCGTGCCGCAGGCGTAGCGGGCCCCGCGCTCTCCTCGCCGGACGACGGCGGCGCGCCCGACCCGGACCCAAACGCGAACGGCGCGAACGTGAGACTGAGCGCCGGGAGCGCCGAGAGAGCGGGGGCGGGGGCGGCGGGCGCGCGGGGGAGAGCGAGTGCGAGTGCGACGGGGTGCACGGCGCGCCCCGCGTGCGACGCGAGCGAGCTGTACCCACTGCCGCTCGTGCTGAGCGTGCAGTCGCTCATGTACCCTCCCAGCGCGGGGGCGGGCTGCGAGGCGGGCAGGGACGACGGGGGCGGGGACGAGTACACGCACCCGGCGGCGGCGGCGCGGTCGGCGGGGGTGGGGAAGAGCGCGCGGAGGGTGGCGACGTCCTCGGCGAAGAAGGCGAGCGGGGCGCGGCGCGCGGGGGCGGGGGCGAGGCTGCGCGCGAGGACGACGGCGAGCGCGGGCGCGAGGGGGAGGAGGTCGAGGAGGATGCGCGAGCCCGCGCCGGCGGCGGCGGCGGCGGCAAAGGAGCAGTAGCGCACGTCGTCGGTGGGCTCGGCGCACGTCCACGGGTTCATCTCCGTGACGAGGTTGATGAGTATTATGGCGAGCGCCCAGTTGTCGCTGTGCGGGGGGCTGTACGCGACCGATTGGGAGCTGAAGGACTCTGCAACGGGCGGGGGTGAGAATTTGAGTTGGGGGACGAAGGAGGATGGACGTACCGGGCGCCATGTAGGACGCGCTGCCGCAGTCCATGTCGTGCGAGACGCGCGACGTCGTTGAGAGCCCGAAGTCCGCGATGCGCGGGGCGCCGCCCTCGAAGTCGACGAGCACGTTCTCGGGCTTCAAGTCGCGGTGGTACACCCCGCGGACGTGGCACCACCGCACCCCGTCCGCCAGCTCCGCCCACGTGCGCTTGATGCGCTCCGCGTTCCCGCGGTAGACCCCGCGCCGGAGCGCCTGGTACATGTCCCCGCCGCGGCAGAAGTCCATGACGAGGAAGAGGTGGTCGGCGTCGTGGAAGTGCCGGTGGAGGGTGACGACGTTGGGGTGGGCGGAGACGCAGCGGTGGAGCGCGCGCTCGCGCTCCTGGAACTCGGCCTCGCGGGAGCCGGGCGCGGGGCGGCGGAGACACTTGACGGCGTACGTGGTGAAGGCAGGGGGGTTCGGGTCGCGCGCCTTGTATAGACGGCCGTATGCACCAGATCCGACGACCCGGAGGAGGTAGAGGCGCCCGTCGTCGACGATGCAGTCCGAGAGGTCGCGGAGGGTGCTCGCTTGGTTGGGCATCGAGGTGTTAGTGGTGTTGGGGGTAGGTGTAGGTGGGTGGTGGGTGTGGTGGCGGGAAGAGAGGAAGTAAGGGGCTCGAGCAGCATTTTATATGCATCCATGGCTCAGACATGGCCGGTGGTCTCACCCTCCGATCTTTTCCGCGAACTATCCGCGCGCCCGCAGGACGACCGAGTCATAGGCATCCTCTAGACAATCTAGCATCTTTTGCAGCGTTGTTCTGGTCCATAAATTGTGAAAGCGCGCTCTAGCAGCTGGTGGTCAAAGCAAAGAAAGTGATTTGCTCCCGCGGAACATTCCTTGTCAGCCGGGCCGCGCGGCCCGGCTCAACCGGTGATGGCGGCATCTTCCGCTGGCGAACAGTTTGACACCCTACTAAGTAAGTCTCTTTATAACTGTTTATTTACGGTGATGCTAAATTGATTGTCACATCACGGTAAATTGTGGCGGTGAGACGAGCCGGTTTGGCAGCAGCTCGCTTCCCGTTTGGGACAACTGCCAAATAACAGCCGCTTTTGCGCGACGCCGTGCTCACCTGCAGAGCGCAACGGCTCTGCACCCCCCGCATTCGCCTCTGCCTTCCTCTCCACCTCAAGACCAAGCACCCACCTGCTCTGCTGCATCCCGGGCCAAGGCCCGCGAGTAGGAAAAGCCGCTGCTGCCGCTCACTCTCGCGCGACGTGCGCATACTCGCGACGGACCTCGTGTGTGTCGGGCTCGCAGACGACGCGGCCGACCATCGGGTGAGCATCGCTCGCGCGCTCGGTCCCGTCACGCCTCGACACGCTCGATGCACTGCACGGGCCGCTTGCATGGCTGCCACAGACCGGGGAGCGTAAGGCTCCAACCGTTTCCGTTTGAAAACGGTTTCAAACGGTTTAAAACCGTTTTTTTTACCGTTTTTATTTGAAGGCCTCGACAAACGGTTTTAAAATGGTTTCAAACGGTTCAAACCATTCTTTACCGAGTGGGCCCACACTTAGGCAATGATACATACGTGCAGACTCTCACCTGATTTACTACACATAAAAAGGATCCAGAGCAATCTGCCAAGGTATCAGCAAGGTGCTGAGAGGGCAGGACAGGACAAGGACACGACCACCCATATATGGTTCAGTTCCCGGCACTTGCCGAAATGCCCATAGCACATCAAATCTCTCCAAATTATAAAGCCTGAGGCAATCACGAAAGGAATTCCCACCGAAATAATGACTCACTAAAGGAGGCATCGTTGGGGTTCTGCGCTAGGGACTAGCTACTTGGTGCTTTACGTCTTGCAAAAAATACTGTTTGAAACGGTTTGAAACGGTTTTAAAACGGTTTATAACCGTTTCCGTTTGAGTTTGATCAGGGCTTCAAACGGAAATCAAATGGTTGGAGCCTTAGGGGAGCGGCAGCCAGATGTCAGTCAGGAGCGGCGGGGGCTCAACGCAGCACGCGTCGAGAATGTGGTCCCGCTCGTTGGCCTCCGGGCTTGTGCACCTGTTCTCGCGCGCGCTCGCGCTGGCTGCCATGCGTGGCGCATCGACAGCGTGATGAAATCCTGAGCACAATCATCGCCGCGGACGACGCGTCGGGCGGCAGCGACGACTTCCGTCCCAAGCCGACGAATGTGTACGAGGGCGGGAAGATTGGATCTCGGCGCGTACTCACCGTGCGCCGAGATCTCCGCCAATTTCTGAGCGGCCGCGCGTGCCTCGTCACCTGTGCGTCCTCGCGCCTCATGCTGTCTGCTTCCGAACCCCTGCCATGCACGACCCCCCGCGCCGCGCGCGCGCACCGCCCGCAACTCGACAGGCCGGTCTGCGCGCGCGGCCCAGGGGAGTGGGAGTCGGGTGTTGGTGTCGTTCGCCCGTCGCCACGCCCATCGAAGCTTCGTGTCACACGGTCCGCTGCCCCCGCGACATACACCACACGCCAGTGCATCGCGCACAGTCGAGCGGCGCCGCGCAATCACGCTCGCTTGGATACGCAGACGGCCTGCCCGTCCGCGCCGCCCGCCCGCCTACCAAGTCGGCGCCGTTGGGCGCCGCTGAACCGCCCCCGCAAGTCCCCCCGCTCGCCCCGCCTGCCCTGCCGATTCAACACCGCACGCAAGCGCGTCACAGATCCAAGCCGCCCCCACAAGGTCCGTTCCGCGTGACTCGCACCGCTGCGTGTTCGCCATCAGTCTTGCGCGACGACATCCCGGGAAGCAGGCGCGGACACAATGCCGCAATCTGCGTTCGGACCCGAATTGCATTCAAGTCCGCCGCGCAACTCTGCGCATTTGCCGCCGCCGTCTTGCACGATGTCGCGAGGACCTGCGCTCGGGCCCGCCCGATGCCCGCCGTGCCACAGGACACGCGGACGCGTCTCGGACGCGTACGGACTAAAATTGCTGGCATGTGCAGGCGCCGCGGGCATCGGCGCGGGCAGCGCGTACATGCGCAAGAGGCGAGACACGATTGATAGACGGCTGTATTGATGTATGGAAGTGCCAGTAGTATCTTTGAAACTCAACGAAGTATTAGCATCATATAACACCAGAAATGCAATCCAAAGGGTGGGACTAATTGCGGGAACATATCTTGAAGGGTCGTGTAAAGCCTGCGTGCGTTGGTCTGCATGCGTTGGTGTCCCACAAAAAAATGTCTGAATCAGTCATTCAGTATAGAAAGCTGTACTTTAGCGCGATTCTCGTGATTGCAGCATCGCAGAACGCGATTATGCGTGTAGTGGAGGCATATATACATAATGAACGCGTTCCTTGGGGCGATTGACTCAGAGAGCGGTAAATGACGCGTAAGTCGCGGAAAGTACCCGTGTTAAGCGACCTGATGGATTTACCGCGTCTGGCAGGCCCTAGACCACCCACGTGGGGCCCATTTACGATATTTACGATCTTTACAGGAAAGATCGTAAATTTCTCCAGCGTAAGTTCTTACGCGACTTACTTCCTCTAAAATCCATTTTCCAGACAGATTTTTAATTTCTATGTGTTGACACGCTCCCACCGCTCCGAGAAAATTAGAGTACTTTGTCTATACTATCTGCTGTCAGATGACACGCTTTTTGCGCGTTAGCAGGCTTTGTGAATGGTCCAGTATTGAGCATAGTCAACGGGGCACGGGCAAGGTTGCCAATCATAAGCAAACACTGCCACATCATCAACTACTGTACTATTTCGACCGAGTGTTCACGTTACGCGTTACATGACGCTCTGAACTGAACACTTTGGGTACCTGTTACGGTTACATTGAGCTTTCGACGCCCAAATAGGCCTAAAAGTGCGCAAAAAATTCGTCCGGCATCTGCCGGACTACCATTTAAGGGAATATTGATGTGATTGCCGAGAAATGAACACCTATAAAAATGAACACCTGGCGTTACGCGTTACATGGCCTGAACACTCGGTCGAAATAGTACAGTAACCACTACTGGCAAGACGCGTCTCTGCCTTGTCTCTGCCTCCCCCTCTACCGCTATCCACGTAGGCTCTGTCGCTTTACCAACGTCGGCCTCGGAGGACCGCTGCTGATGCGAAATGTAAGCCTGATAACCAAGTTGGACCAGACTTATATGAAACTAACTAACTGGCATGGCAGTTCTTGCACAGTTCAGCGTGGCGTGCTGGCGCTGATCGCGACTACACCTCGATTATCTTCCATGCGAGGCCAAGGTGCATTAACGTGGGAGGCTGCTCGCGCGGGGCAGACCGGGGGACATCCGTGTAGGCGCAAGAACGTATAAGGTCGGGCAACGGCACAAAAATCTAGGCGTGCAATGCATGCATGTACAGCGCAGACTCGCACAGCCTTTGAGGTGTGTTGCGCTGCCTCTGCTGCGATTCTCCTGCTCATTGCGCATAGCCTATACTCGACGAGACCAGAAGAAGAACAAGTCGGCGTGGCGGCAATCCCCAACGTGGTCACCCCTCCGATATATCCGCTCGCTGCGGGGGCGATACTCGTTCGGGCGGCGCGCGGGGCTGGATTGCGTGGGCGGCGAAGTGGGTTGCACACGCACGGCTGCCGCCGACCTTATTGCTCGGCTTCGAAAGGCCTTCCCCGACCTCGGGTCAATGCCGCGTCTCGCGTTCAGCGCCGGGCTCGAGGACGTTCGTGTTAGCGCCCGGTACGCACCCCACCACCCAACTATGTACGCTACTGATTGCCGCCTTCCTCTGCAGCGCCCCGTGCGCGAACGCGAAGCCTTAGAACGAGCACGAACGCGAACGCGTGAATGCACGAATGCACGCCCGAGCATCGCTCGATGCACACACCCGCCGCTCTACGCCGCGCGAACCCGTGCCACGCGTGCAGCGCCGATTCCCGGGTCGTTGTGCGCGCGCGGCTCTGAGTGGTGACGTGGCGGCGTCGCACGCTGCGCTCGAGGCACTGTGTCAGTGTCGGCGGCACATTACCTTGAGGGAGCATCTGCCGTGCAGAGCACCTCGTCGCGCTCGCAAGGCGAAGTTCGCGAGCGCGACGCGCGGATCCCCTCACCCCACCGCTCGAGCAGCCGCGCCGGTGCCCACCGCCCAAGACGCCGCATGTGCTCCTCCCGCCCTCAATACCCTGCTGCAGCGCGCGCGAACAGCAGACGCACCCGGCGCCGCGCGCGACACCCCGACCCGCGCGCTCCGCTCATGTGCCCGAATCCGGTGATCACCTACGCCTTGCGCTCAAACACCTCAAGCCCGCGCCGTACACCGTGATGCGCCGGGCCCACTTCCTGCCGTCACCCCCGCTCCCAAGTCGCCTCACCCTCTGCGCGTCGCGCGCCACCGGCAGGCCGTCGTACATGCGCGCGATGGGTGCTGCGTCCAGCGGCGCCTCGTTTGAGGCCCGGGAAAGAGGCGGAGAATAAGCTATGATACCGTGGCTCGACATGGGGGGACTTGCGCCAGCGGGGAAAGCTGCGCACCTGCGCGTCCACATCCGCGCACGTGTCGTGCGCTGACGTGTGTACACATCGCAGTCCCGTACCTCCGCACCTACGGCGGCCCTGCCCTCGCCTCCGACACCCTGCGTCCGGTCCGTCGCCGTGACGAGCGCCGCCGGCCTCACCACCGCAGCACATTCGACACCAGGCTCCTGGCCGCGGACGCCTGGGTGGCCGAGCGCGTGGATCGCGAAGCACACGACCGTCGTCTCCGCGGCGCTGCCCCGCACCTTCTCCGCACCTTCACCTCCGCCGTGTGGGCGCCCGAGTCGGGGCTGACGCCGGCAAACGCGCCCCCGGGCGACGTCGCGCCGCGCTTCTCGTACACTCTGGGAAGATGCTCGCGAGCGCGAGGGTCGTGGTCACCGCGGACGACCGCTTCACGCTCTACGTGAACCGCGCACTGAACACGCTCGACGCGTGGAAAACCGCGCAGATCGTCCACGCCGTCGACTTCAGCGCGAGCGGGCACTTCGTACTCTACGCCGTCCTTGCGACGAACATCGGGGAGGGACGTCGTCCACCGGCGGCGCGCCGCGGGGCTGCTATTTGCCGCGCAGGTGACGTTCACGGACGGGTCGTCCGCGCTCATCTCGCCCGGCACGGCGTGGAAGGCCATCGCGCCCGTTGCCCGCGGACTTTTAGCTCCCGAGAACGCCAGCTGCGGCAGCGCGGTCTCGCTCAGCGCGCACGGCGCCGCGCCGGGGAACACGCCAATCGCCGGCCTGCACGAGTCGTCGAGCGCAGGAGCTGTGCTGCGGTCTCGGATGGTGTGGCGGCGCCTGGAACTCCCCAGTTCACATCGCTATGCGCTCTACCAAGGCTGTGCATTGCGCACTTCTGCATCGCAAACACGACAACAAGTCGATCCTCTCTGCTGCCCCGCTGCAGCGCGCGCGGACAGCGAACGCCCGCCGGCGTCACACGCGACACCTCGGCCCGCGCGCTCTGCCCATTTGCCAGAGAGCGGTGGTCGCGCTGCCGCCCCGCAAACCCGCGCGCGCAATACACCGAAATGTGCCTGCCCCGCTGGGTGGGCAGCCCACATTGGGCTCGCGACCTAGTACGCGTTTTTTCCCCCTCTTTCGTTGGTTTGGCTACCTACCAGCCTGCATCTAGGTCCCCGTACATACAAATGTACTGTCGTATGCTTAGTTATTGCCAATTGGGTTCCATTGCATATTGCGAGCCGTTAACCGTGAATAAATAAAGATAAACACAGCAAGAAAAAGCCCCTCGCCTCGAGTCTCGAAACATTCACATTCCATGCCAAAGACACCAAGCCCGAAGGGGGCCAAAGAGAAGCCCGCATACAAGATCTCGAAAGGCATGAAGCGTGGTCTACTTGCCCAATCCGGCCAGGCAACACTCGCAAATATTGTCGCGATTCAGCAAAATGGCCTTAAAGCTCATGGGAAGGCTGCGACCACAACGAAAAAATATGGCGAGGTTGTTGCCGCTGGCAGGAGATGGCTGGGAGAGTACGTGGGGGGAAAGGATCCGGCTGGGGAGAAGCAGAAGAAAGCAAAAGTCCCGCCGGCGGCCCCACGCGCGCCGGATTCTGATTCAGAGAGTGACGAGGGCGAAAGCGATGTGGAAGAAGGTCCAGACATGATTGCCCCTGAAGTAGGGGACTCTGGGGATGTTGACGACGCCGATGCCTCGTGCAAATTCGATGCACCTGAGTACAAGAAGAGTTTTGACGTGGTCCCAAACGAGCACTCGCCAAAGATGCTTGCGCTCTACCTCGCATTCAAAATATTCGGCCAGGGAAAGAAGATCTCAACGGCGGATACTATCCGAGCAGCGATGAAGCGGATGTGGAAGATGTCGTGAGCCATTTCGGTCCTTCTTACAAAGAGCGGGGGATTAAATGCTTCAAGTGACGGAGATACGTACCGCGGAAAGTGGCACCTCAATGCAGGTTCTGCTCGATGGGAGAGGAACCCGGTGGACTCCGCCCAGGTTGAGGACATCATGGAGTCCATAAAAAACAAGTGCGGAAAGGACGGCGGCGACCGTAAGCATTCTTTGGCAATGACAAAGGAATGCATGGTGAAAGTATTTGCATGGTCGGACGAGGTGTGCCCGCCATCTAGCTATGACAAGCCCTCGAAGACTGTGGAGGAGCAGGCTCTGAAGACGAAGCACTTGATGTTCAAGTGCTTTGCTTCTACCGCGTGGACGATATGGTCGCGGTACGTCCATCATTACCGAGTTTTGATGTCATCTGACCGTGTCAAAGCTGTTTTGAGCTCGTTAAACTCCAAGAGAAGGATCTCACCTTCGGATTGGAAGATTCCAAAGCCTACAACACACCCTACTTTGATCTCCGCCTCACAAATCGCAAGGGATGGCAGAAACGAGTCAATAAAACCCGAAAGGAATCTGATCTTCGAAGTGAAGTGTTATCGAACTTACCTTACCTCGTTCGCAAATTAATAGAACTATTCCCAGGTGGAAGGTTCAAGATATGCACCCAACCTGACCTTCCGGCATGTGATGCTTACAACTGGGTGATGCAGTGGAGGACATATCTCGCCAACGAGATTTATGGTCGTCCACTGAAGCCCGATGACTACATCTTCCCAGCCCTTGGCGCGAACGGAAGGGTTCAAACCGGGGAACATATTTCCCATGACGATGTCGACAAGTGGATCAAAGAGTTTGCATCCAGGGCAAAATTACCGCAAAAGAATGGGACCTTTTCTACCCATTGCTTCCGTCGCGGCGGGGCTCAGTATAGGTTTATGTTTGCACCTGTGGGACGCCGGTGGACTCTTCGACAAGTCAGATGGTGGGGTGGATGGGCCGAGGGAGAGCATGTAATTATTTCTGGTCTCCGGTGTTCACTGTTGTTTCAAAATGCTGATTTTGATGTTCTAGCGAGATACTCTCATCAAGTACCTTCTGGACGAGCTCAACACGTACGAAGATGACTACAGTGGGATGCTCCTTCCTGCTCAGGATGATACCGATGCATCCTTCCTTGGTGAAGCATCTTCCCTTGCGCCGGCATCAAATGAACGTATTTCACTGCTTCATCGATCTCTCTCGGCAGACATTCATCAAGTTTCCGGGAAAGTCGATAAATTGTGTCTTGCCATCGCCACCGGTAGCGGAAATGCAGGTATGATTTGTTCTGTGTAATTTGCTGAAAGGAGGATGACTTCTGATGTATAGCTCTCCAATACTCCGAGTCGCATGCTGTGACATATCGCCAGCCAGAGATGTCCACTGCACGGCATTCTCAATCTGCGCCGCAGACTTCGGCGGCCTCGGCCTTCTCACTCACACGTCCACTCATTCCCATCAGCCTGATTCCCCCCCTAATTACACCTCCGGTCATCATGCTCAGCTCACCATCTCTCCCACAACCAACGCCTGGGCGACTGCTTCCCGAGATGGGCCTCATCGTTCCCGATGTTCCCATCACTCTTCCAGACGGCTCTAGATCGCACAGGCGGGATTCGTGGAGAATAATCGTACGGCACTGGACGGAGGGCGATCCTTCACACGGGCTTACCACACCGTTGAAGGATTGGCCGAAGATGTGGCTTACAGGGGTAAACAAACTCTTCGCAGTGAAACACCACCAACGGCGGGTCATTGCAACTGAATATCTTACACGGCAAGTCCTTAGCACTTCTCCGTGACGAAGTCTATGCAACCCGAAGCTGACCCGCGTATACAGATATAATTCGGACGAGAAAGCCTTTCTCGCGGCATATCCTGAAGCCGAAGAGGGTTCATCAAAGCTTCTTGCGGCTATCAACGATGCTCGCAGGGCTAGAGGCGATCTTGTAACGCGCAAGTAAGGGACTATAGAGCTCTCAATAACTATGCGCACATGAGTTTAACTAGTTTATTATATCTATCTTCTAATCTGTATGCTATTACTCATCCCAACCCCGATCGGGGGGGGCTAAATAACATCCCCCTGCCTCAGCCTCGGACAGACACCGGAAAGGGAAGGGGAGCGCGACCGGGGACGCGACTTGGACGCGACGCGACGCGTCTGGAAGCCGAGCCGTCGCGAACCGCTTACCCGATATGGATCCGATCAACGATCCGATCACCGATCACCGGCAACGCGGCACCCGCCAGGAACCGTGACGCCGAGCGTAAATATTCCGGAGTAAGTAAGTCAGTAAAGGAGATGATCATGAGCGCAGCGACAGATCTAGTTCTTATCACGCATGGAATCGAAATTCTGTGCGCTCGAGAGCGACCCAACTTCGGTGGATCGAATCTCCAATCTGGTCGGACCAGTTCAGGGCCGTGGTTGTTTTTGCCATTTGGGTTGTTACGTTAAACCACTACCATCCAGCCTGAGCGCTGAGCGCTGAGCCCAGACGAATCCTGATTCATGAGCCGTCAGTGCAAGCCGGGCCAAATCGGGTCTCACGTAGCGGATCCAACGTACCACGGACATACCGCCAGGAATGGATACTTATTACTTACAAGTTACACCATGTTGTCGACGGGAGGGAGGACGACACGAGACAGACCTGAGGCGTGCCCGAGAGCATCGCGATCTCGCAGAGCTGTAGGTTGTCAGCGATGCAGGAGGATAAGTAACCCGGGCCAACGCCATGAGACTTGCCTCTAGTGTTTGAGCGCTGCGGGGTCTGTCTGTCACCGATTCTACTTACCACAGTGTATCCAAGAAAAAAGACCCAGCAACGATAGTTTATACTAATAGCTGACCCCCGCGTTGGAGGAGGACTTGCGAAGGAAAGTACATAGCAACTGTGAGGATACAGTGTACATGCGTATTGCTAAACGACATGTTAAGAATCCGGTCTTCGCGCGCTGCCGAAGCCTTTGAGGAATGAGCTGTCTAGCAGCAAGCGAAATGGATTTGAGTTCAAGAATCCCTTAAAACAGCAACATTCACCGCGAATCGTACCAAACAGCCGAATAGTAAGAGCTAATCTTTACTAGACGTGATTTACGGAATATTCTGGTAGATCTTAGGACTGCGATGCTTAGATGCGTACCCGCTAGGCAAGGCAACAACTAGCTCTGTGGTGAAACTCACAGCAGAAGGCTGGCACTTCAAGTGATGATGGATTGCAAAGGTAAGATGTGGTGTCTACATGAGGGGGAAAGCTCCCTTTATATACCTAGAGATACCCTAAATCGGGACAGATGACGCGTCGAGGCCAGGCAGTGCTGACACACGCCCGAGAGTGCATGCCCGAGCCATGTCCGAGGCACATGGCCGGCTCTCGGCGTTCTCGGGATGTTCACGAGAGGTCATGGAGGCTAATAGTAATGGGCCGAAGTAAGTCCATATTCATCACACGACAGCAACTGCCAGTGCTAGAGACAGCAACTGCTAGTGCTAGAGACATACTTAGACGAGAACAACAAACCGAGATTCCAAAAGCAAATTCCCGACAAGAGACTCGGGAGACACATCGAAACGTTCGGTTCAACTTCAACTTCTTCAACTTCTTCAACTTCTTCAACTTCTTCAACTTCGAGTCAGACGTCTGAGGTCAAAAGCCGATAGTGGCAAGATGGGTCTCTGGCAGCCCGAGTCCGAGCCCGAGTCCGAGTCCGAGACCGAGACCGAGTGCGAGTGCGAGTCCGAGTGGAGGGCTGCCTGCCTGGCAGTGTATGTATAAAGTCCCCGAGATGATAGGGCCCCGATCAAGCCCCGATGATCAAGTCCCCGGAAGATCACGCAGACACTTACCACGGTCGAGCAGACACGTACCACGATCGACTGAGCAGACAGTTGCGACAGTAAGTACCCTCTCTTTCGCTTCACTATTCCGAATACTATTCCCCAGCGAGGGGTGGCCCAGCGCTGCGAGGTGGGTCAAACCAGCTCGCCGGACTCGGAGCGTGTGTGGAGAGCTTGAGCACCCGGATGATCTGGTTTCGGTCCCGGCAGTGGGAGCATATCCCTCCAAACGTTGCTGAAATGAAAAGGTCAGCAACGTCCAGACAGGCTGCCAAGCGTGTCTCGATCGTACACAACTTGAACTTGTCGATTCGATCGCTGCAAGGTGGGTTGGCAAAACAGATCACCGCAGCGTGGAGAATGCCGCGACACCTCGATTCCATGTCATGTTCGTTGCTCGCTCCCACCGCGCCCAACGATGACATCAGCGGCGCTCCTCGAACGTCGAGGTCCACTGAGCCCGGGGCCGCGAACGTCCTGGCCAACATTCCGAATGAAGAATACCTTGGAGCCCCTCCATTCCCTTGCTTCTTTTTGAAATACTGTGCGTCTTCTCTTCTTTGACATGGGCCCCTGTTTCCAGTTTCCTTGGAGTCGACGTCGTTTCCGATGCGCTAGCAACAGCCCAGTCAGTGGAGTCCATCCCTTAATAAAGCGCCCGACGTCGTCCCGCACCCTGCAATGATGTCTTCTCCCCCCCGGACGAACAACGCCCTGTCCAGCACCGAGCGCGCCCGCCTGGTGCGGTCCACGCGCAAGCTGCAGGCGCTGCTGGGCGAGACCCCGCAGGTCATCGCCGCCGCCGTCTCCACCTCCACCTCCGTCTCCACGTCCACCGCCGCCGCCCCGCCCCTGCCCCCCTCAAAGGACGCGCGCCCCGGTCTGCGCCCCACCACGAGCCTCTCCCGCCGCCGCCGCCCCGCCCCCTCCACGCTCACCCTCGCCGCCCCAGACCGCCCGCTCCTCCTCCTGCACCTGCAGTCCCCCGGCGCGCACAAACACGCCTTCTCCCCGTTCAGCCCGGGCAGCGCGCCGCCCACGCCGCTCCCGCTCTCCCCCACCTCCAGCATCACGCTCAACTTCTGCCTCGGCTCCACGCCGCCCGGCCCGCCCTCGCCCTCCTCATCCCAGTCCATGCACACTCCCTCGCCCTCGCCCTCCCCGTCCACACTCGCGCTGGGGGGGACCGCACCGGAGCCGCCGTGCGCGAGCAAAGCCGCGCGCCGCCGCCGCCTCGCGAAGCTCACGCGCACGCTCGGCGAGAACATCGCGCCCGAGCTCGTCGCGGTCCCTGCCCCCTCTTCCTTCCCTGCTTCCTCTTGTGCCCTCTCTTCTTCCCTCGACGGACCCAGGGGGCACGCGCTCCGCCCCGCCAAGTCCTCGTCCCTCCTACGCTCCGCGTCCTCTTCCACCTCGGGAGCCCCATCGCTCGCGCGCTCCCTCAGCACCGCGCGGCCCCTCGCGCGCACGCTGCACCGGAGGGCGGAGAGCGCGTTCCTGCCGCTGCCCGTGGCTGTCGCTTTGCCTTCTTCTTCGTTCAAGTCGGCGGCTTCGTCGTTCAAGTCGGGGTCGGGGTCGGGGTCGGGGTCGGGGTCGGCTGGGTCGGGGTCGGCTGGGTCGGGGTCGCCCGGGTCGGCTGGGTCCTTCAAGTCGGCCTCCCCCTCATCCCCGTGCCCGTCGTCGTGGTCCCCGTCCCCTTGCTCGTCTTCCCCCTCCCCAGCCTCGGCGTCGTCCTCGCCCGGCTCTTCATCCCCGTCTTCGTCTGCAGAAAGCGCGGTGCCCGCCCTCCTCGCCGCCAAACACGCGCGCGACACAACGGCGGCCGCCCTGGACGCGGCGTTGCATGACCTGCACCTACAGGAAGAGCTCCACCTGCGCGAGGGAAGGATAACGGAGGAGCGGGAGGGCAGGAGGCGGAAAGAAAGGGAGTGGAGCGGGGAGTGGAACGGGGAGATGGGCGCGGCGCAGCGGGAAGTGCTCCACCTGCGCGAGAGAAGGATAAAGGAGGAGCGGGAGGGACAAGAAAGGGAGGGCAGGAGAAGGAAAGAAAGGGAGTGGAGCGGGGAGTGGAACGGCGAGATGGGCGCGGTGGTGCGGGGGCTAAGGGCGCTGCGCTAAGCGGGGGCGGGCGCGTGGGGACCTCGCGGACAGTGACAGTTGAATCGATGGCGCGGATGTGCTCTGCGGTGAGGTGGGGTGAGGTGAATCGTGATGGCGCGGACGGGGGAGCGAATAACGACGGGCCCGACCTTGCTTCGACCCGTGATAGTACTTAATAGGAACGAGATGTAGAGATGTGCTTGGAGGAGTCGAGTTTAGAGTACCTAGAGGAGGGCAGGAGGAGGAGAGGAGGAGAGGAGTAATGCATAATGCATAATGTATCGTGGCGCGATACGATACGAGCTTGACGGGGCCGTGTTGCAGTAACTTCCAGATCTAGATCTAGAGGAGGAATGTTAACGCGAACGGCCAATCATAATGCGTGTGTGTGTGTGCTGGCTGGCTGGCTGGAGGAGTACTGTAATGCGTACTGGAACATGTGGGGAAGTAATGCCGCTGGTGTGCTATGTCCTGGTGGAGGCTAGTGGTAGGACGCGCGAAATGGAGTAGGGCTCGGAGCCGCGACGGGGCACCAGGCGTTGAACGTTGACCAGGCGTGCGTCACGGTGCTGTAGTATTGAATATCTGAATATTGAATATTGAAATATTGACGCGGACGTCTTGACCCAGTCCCAGCAGTTGATGGCATACGAGCAAACGAGCAAACGATCGAGCTATGGTCCTAGAGGCAGACCCAGCTCCGGCCTGCAGGCTGCGCTCGCAACCGGACGCCAGTTGGTCAGACCTTAGTTAACTAGTTCCAAGCATGTCCGACTCGGCTGTCGCTGACAGGCTACAGCCTACAGCTGTCCCTCCGACTCCCAGTCAATCCAAGTCCGACTTGAAGCCGCCAGTCACGCCACACGCCGCACGCAGACACGGGGGGGGGGGGGGGGGGGGGGTATATTGCGTGGTGCGTGTGCGCCGCGTCCAGCCACCGTGACAGCGCGCAGGATCCGGGTCCGACGTCCGACGTCCGGCGCTGCGTCCCACGCCCTGCGCGACGGTGGGCGTCCCGCGCGCGCGGCGGGCGCTGAGCGCTGAGCCTCGGACACGCGTGCGCGCCCTGGGTATCGAGGCTGGACGTGCACGGCGCGCGGACCTGCTACTGCGCGAGGGCGAGGGCGAGGGCGAGGGCGACGAGCGGCGGGCGGCGGCGGCGACGTCGAAAAGCCCTGCTACTGCGCGAGGGCGAGGGCGAGGGCGGCGGACGCGCGCTTCGACTCCGGAGACGATGGGACGGACGCGCGTGCGGTCCGGGGAGGGCGGGAGGGCGGACGCGGCGACGTCGAGCAGACCTGCTACTGCGCGCTGCCAGGGCGAGGGAAAGGGCGAGGGCGAGGGAGATTTCGAGGGCGAGGGCGATGTCGAGGGCGAGGGCGTCGGGTCTCATGGCGTTGGTTATCCTCCTCCGCCAAGCTACACCTCTGCGAAATGGCGATGCTCTTAGGCACGCCTCAGGTCTGTCTCTTGTCGTCCTCCCGTCGACAATCAACCAAACCAATGATCCGAATCTATGCCGCCGCGCGGATTAGTACTATCCCCAGGTGAGGGGTTCCTATACGATTTGTCCCCTCCGCAGATATTGAGTCCTACGTCTCTACAAACGGCAAGCCCTCGATGACGTGCAAATTCTTCGTCGTCGCGCAGCTACAAGGATGTTCCTGCGCTCGTAGAAATGTCCCACAACTGTCGGAGCGCAGCAGCGGGCCCTGAATTCGGTGCGTCGATGTCGACTGCCCAAGGCTTTGGCAGCCGGCCGTAATGCGAGACCGTAAATAATTCACCCTCTTGCGGCCGCTGCATACGTCCACTGTACGTCTTCAGGTCTACGAGGGGGGCGACCGGTTCCAAGATCTTGATAAATCGCAGATGGATCATCCGACGGCCAGCGTATTCCGGGAGCGCGGAGGCCTCGAAGCGGGCGAGAGCGGAGCCTGCGCAGGTTGAGTACAGTCCATCCAGTCCACAGATCCGGACGCCGTACCAGTCCACGGGTAGTGTCGCGTCCCCTCTGTGCTCGTCGCGAACAAAAGCTTCAGCTGCAGCCGGCGCAATGTCTCTCCCGCGATGAAACAGTGGACGTCGCGCGCAAAATGGACGAGGAATGGGGAATTGAAGGTGAACAGGACGTTGGCTTGGTGGATGTTTGTCCGCGAGCGGAAGACAGCGCGGCACCGCGAAAGCAGGTCTTCAGTGACCAGGCAATCACGCAGCAGCTGTGACGCGACCGGCGTGAAGGAGGGGCGGCATGCGATTTGCGGCAGTGTAAGTTGCCATGGGGCGCCGGACGGGGCCAGCAAGTCGTGCCCACGCGCGAACGACGACGGTGCACTGTCATGGGTGACGCGGAAATGTACGCTGCCTGCCAATGGGGCGATATGTGGGTGTGGGTCGTAGTAAAGAAACCCGTGGGTGTTGTCTGGGAACCGGCTATAACGAACTTTCTGATGGACATAGATGACCGGGGCCGGTCGCCCCTCGGAGTCCCCAGCGCCAGGTTTTAAGCCGGAGTGTAAGAAGAACATTTGCTGCCCCGAGACATCCAGGTAGTCCGCCGGGGTGATGAGTGACGGGTTCAACGTTGAAATGAGGTGGCCTTTGGGCCGTCCGGGTCTGTCGAGTGGCGTAAGTGAATGTTGAGTGAATGCCGAAGTTTTATGGGGAGATTGGCCAGACGCACCGACGAGGTCTCGGGGGCTCGGTGCGGCTATCTTGTGAACTGAAACAGCGCACACTGAATCGCGGGAACGAGCGCGCTTGGACGGCAAACGCGCGAATGTCGATCATGGTGGTCGCTGCACAAAGCTTTTGAGATAGATTTCGCCCCGTGCACGTGCGTCCCAAAGGGGAACGTCGCGTGCCATGTTTGTTCATTCCCCGAAACGGTTGACTCGGTTCGTCCTGGAAAATGTCTCATTGTCCCTCTATTTGCCTTACTCCTCTCTATGCCCCCACCACCTTCATCACAGCTACCACAGACTGTCCCTCCCATACCGACCCCCTCCCCCCCCCCCCCTTCCCCGGTAACTCAACGGCTTTGGACATCAATTATAATTACGACGCCTCCAATGCCGCGGCAATGTGTCTGCGCCCGGTCTGTGCCGAAAGGTCGCTCGACAGGTCGTGCCACTCGAATAGTGTGCCACCCCCTCCTGGTTTTTGCTCCGAACTCCTGTTAAACATTCCGAACCACAGAGTTTGAGCATGTCGCATATCCCGAGCCACCCTCCGGATCGGTACGGGGTCGAGACAACTCGGGGGAATGATTTTAATGTTCTCTGAACCCACCTGTCAGTATTATAGCCCTTATCTGTATCCTGCACATCCCCACACACTGGCAATAGCCTTGACATTCCAACACAATAAAATGTAATGAGTTTATCGAAAGTTCTGCTGCCACCGAGCTCGAGATCCTTGAAGCTTGAAGCTTGAAGGGTGGCACAAGTCCAACAATGTCTCATCTCCAGTTGAGCGGCTCGTTTGCCAGTTGCTCTTTTGGGACGAGGGGCAAATACGGCACGCTGATTGCCCCTTCGAGCGGCACGTGCACGGGGCGAAATGTAGCGATCTGCTGCACAAATACGTGGTGCTTGTCCTTGCTTGTCGTTTGATGGACTTGAGTCGAGATCTCGGCACATGGCCGGGCCGCCGGGTTGAGATGCCCCGGTCAGTCCGGCCCCTATGTCCAGAAAAGTTTGCCCCAGCCCGACATAATGATATGCCTTGATTCAGATTGTGTTTGATGCGGGCGATTTCCAGTCGGCACTCGCCGCTCGAGCGTTCACGCGTTCACGAGCCATACATACCTACTCTTCCATGTGTTCAAACTTGAAGCGACTCCCCAGCAGCCTAGTCTCTTGAAAACAGACGCTACACCATTTTGAACTCGTGCCTCGCTTGTTGTACCAGCAGCCTGAGCGACGAACAGAGCCGCAACTTGTTGGAATTTCTGGGACTGCGAGAGGTACATATTCAAAGTTATATACATTTGATTGTAGTAGGGGATTCAGCACTTAGATATGAGACACTACATCGATACGCGGCGCGGGGCCCCTCCTGCCACGGTCCGCCGCCGACAGGTCCTCGATGCCCGTTTTGCTCTCGAAGCTCCGACTCTGCGGCGCCTCGTCGGGCGCCGTGTCCGTGGAGGGGCGCATAAAGGTGTTCCCCCCCGCGTCGACCGAGCTCGTCGCACCCTCGGAGGGAAAGCCGATGTGCAGGCCCTCTCCCGGGCCCGCCGTCTGCGTGGACGTGAAACGCCCGCGCAGGCCCGACACTTGCGAGTGGAGCACCGAGGGTTGCTTGGCGGGCCGCCGCAGTTCCCGCACTGCGCGGATAAACGACTGGGGCCGCGGGGTGTCAATTCAACGGCAGGCTCCTGGGTGCCCGGGACATACCGGGTCTGAGGCAGCGAGCACGGCATAGATCACCGGCCGCAGCGAGTAGAAACAGAGACCTGCGACAGATAGATTAGACATGCCGCATTTGCGTCGTTTAACTCGGACTGACTGGCCATGCTCAGACGAAAGTTCTAATCTGGCGTCAAAACAAGCACTTTTCGCAGTGAGGCAAACGCACCAGTTCTGATATAATCGGATGCGACATTTCGTGTACCACCAGATAGAGGTCAATCACCGCGCCCATGGTCAGGATAAATGATGCGAGCGGGTAAAGGCCTGTTCGCGGGAATAAATGAATTTCAACGAAGTACTTGGATGTTTACGCACCGACTCGGAGGATGATATTGCGGTATTGTACCATGGGATTTCGGTACTGCACCATGGGCGATTTGGGCTGGTGTTCTGATTTGGAGGTTTCGGTCCCGCTGGACGTAGATCCCGAGTGTACGCTTCGCTGATTGCTCTTCAGGCTTGCTTGTCAGCGCTGAACTCCCAGCAAGTTGAGACCCGCTCACCGCATGCGAGATGAAATACCGGAGTATCAGGAGAAACGCAATGGCCTCGCCAACTGCCATGGCGAGGATCCAAAAGGAATGGGTGCCGATGATCCACTTGACAAGGGTCCGCTGGTCCGAGGTACTGAACCAACAGGCGTGAGCCTCTTCGTTCCAACTGCTCGTTCAAAGGTCGTCAGGGTTTATGGATTTTCTCAAGCAGATCTTCTTACCCAAGTTGGCCGGCTGCGTATGGCGGGATGCTACATATCGTAGCAACAGCTGCAGTGCCGATGATGTAATACTTCTCCAGCCGTTTGCCGTTGCAGCCTTGAACAAGGACTAGTCTGCAAAGCGTTGACAGGTCGTAAGCAAGTGACGAGTGCGATATGTGAGGGCACAAACTCTAGGTTGATAGCGATGCAGAAGCACATGCCGCTGGAGAACAGCATAGAGACCTGTAAATCTGGGCATGAGCAACAGAGCAACATCAACAGGATGAAGAGCTAAGCCGAGCACGGACATTAATCAAGAAGACAGTAAAACTGCACGTCGTACTGGGCCCAAGAGACTTGGCGGTGTACATGAAGGAGCCGCCATAGACGAGGCTGATGAAGCTATGAGCTGCCGGGATGAAGCTCGAGGGTCACCACTTACTTCGCGAGCAGGGCGTAGGTGAGCAGCCGGAAACTGACCCTGTTCAGATGATGCCTCGAGGCAGGACGCAGCGCGGTGTAGGCGAAGCCGCAAAGGATGAGAAAAGTAAGGCATAGCCCTGTAATTGTGGGTACGTTGAACAGCGTCCTGCGGTGAGAGCATCAATACGACACAGCGAGGGCAATGACCGAGCCCACCCGATATGATTGTCGAAATTCCCGGGGACGTGTGGTTCGGAAAGTGCCTGAAAAATCGACCTACGTCCAGAGCATCGATACGATGTAGCGAAGACGATGACCGAGCTCACCCGACATGCTTGTTTTCAAAATCCCCTGCTAGTCGGACGTGTGGCTCGGGAAGTACGATCATGACGGGAAAGGGGGGGGCAGCGTAGGGTGGCAAGCAGCGGCTGAGCCTGGGCTTTATATGCGATCGGTAGCATTCCATATCGTCTGGCGGCGTAAATCAATCCTAGGTTTCGTTCTGTTCGAGGAAGCAGAAAATATGATTCCGCATTGCTTCCGCGTTCCTTCCGCGATCTGTTCATTGATAAATATGCAGAAACGGGCAAATAGGGTCTGACCTTGGGGTTATCGATACCTGACTGATCCCCACTAGGGGAAGGCAGGCGATTGACTCATTGAGGTGTCTTCAGTGAGAGTTTGGTGAGAGTTGCGGGGACAAGGTGATCCGGGCAAACTCCACAATGATTGCTGATTAACAACAAGACATCCGACAGCGCAGGTTCGGCGAGCTTGCGAGCCTGCCTCAATGTTAGACAAGTTAGCGTAGATAAAATGGACGAGCGGCCGCGGCCGCCGAGCTGACCGTTCTTCCGTGGCAGTGTGACGCAGGTGTGACGCGTGGGCCGCATTGCCGGTGATCGGTGATCGGACATTTTGATCGGAAGAGACTTAGTATTTCTATCAATCCGTCCGCTCAGGCGTCACGCACCTTGTCGATGGCGAACTTCCAAAGCAAAGTATTTTTTTAAACGTGGTTGTGGATGTCCGCAACAAGATAATCAACAAATAATCAATCGATAATTCTTTAGGCCTAACATCTGCCGTCTCAGCCGGTCGTGCATTCTTTGAGTTACGCACACCCAATAAGGCAAAATCTTGACCTACGGAGAAAGTGCATCTGAAACCATGTAAGTAAATTGCAAAATTATAATTTACGGGGAGGTTAATAATAATAAAAATTGGAAAGGACTACTTATTGAAAGACCAGCTTTCAGCATTCGTTTCAAAAGAAAGGAAAGCCTTTCTTTCAGTACAGCTGACAGACTGCCTGAACTGGGTTGAAGATTCCATCCACTGAGGTTGCACTGAGGTGAGTCATTCTCGATCCCAGAATTTCGATTCTATGTGCAATAAGATTTACTGACTGGGCACGTTTTCGGTGTCAAATTGTTCACGATAGCGGGAGATGCCGCCATCACGGGTTGCGCCGGCCCGCGCGGCCCGGGTGACATAAGTAGTAGTATGTTACTGTGTATGTATGTTCCGCGGGAGCAAAACAACTTTCTTTCTTTGCTTTGACCACCAGCTGCTATCGCTGGCTTTCACACTTTATGGAACGGAACACGGTTCACAAGATGCTAGAACCTGCAGACGATGCCTATGACTCGGTGATAACCTGCGGGCGCGCGGATAGTTCGCGGAAAAGTTCGGAGAGTGAGACCACCAGCCATGTCTGAGCCTCGGATGCATATAAAATGCTGCTCGAGCCCCTTACTTCCTCTCTCCCCGCCACCACACACAACGCCCACCTACACCTACCCCCAACACCATCACCAACACCTCGATGCCCAACCAAGCGAGCACCCTCCGCGACCTCTCGGACTGCGTCGTCGACGACGGGCGCCTCTACCTCCTCCGGGTTGTTGGATCTGGTGCATACGGCCGCCTCTACAAGGCCCGCGACCCGAACCCCCCCGCCTTCACCACGTACGCCGTCAAGTGTCTCCGCCGCCCCGCGCCCGGCTCCCGCGAGGCCGAGTTCCAGGAGCGCGAGCGCGCACTCCACCGCCGCGTCTCCGACCACCCCAACGTCGTCACCCTCTACCGCCACTTCCACGACGCCGACCATCTCTTCCTCGTCATGGACTTCTGTCGAGGGGGCGACATGTACCAGGCGCTCCTGCGCGGGGTCTACCGCGGGAACACCGAGCGCATCAAGCGCACGTGGGCGGAGCTTGCGGACGGGGTGAGGTGGTGCCACAACCGCGGGGTGTACCACCGCGACATCAAGCCCGAGAACGTGCTCGTGGACTTTGAGGGCGGCGCCCCGCTCATCGCGGACTTCGGGCTCTCCACGACGTCGCGCGTCTCGCACGACATGGACTGCGGCAGCGCGTCCTACATGTCGCCCGGTACTTCCCATTGCCCTCCGAGTCGTCTCCCCAATTCTGAACCTCGCACAGAATCCTTCAGCTCCGCGTCGGTCGCGTACAGCCCCCAGCACAGCGACAATTGGGCGCTCACCATAATACTAATCAACCTCGTCACGGAGATGAACCCGTGGACGTCCGCCGAGCCCACCAACGACGTGCGCTACACCGCCTTCGCCTCCTCCGCCGCCGCCGCCCCGCGCATCCTCCTTGCCCTCCTCCCTCTCGCGCCCGCGCTCGCCGCCGTCCTCGCGCGCTCTCTCGCCCCCGCCCCCGCGCGCCGCGCCCCGCTCGCCTTCCTCGCCGAAGACGTCGCCACCCTCCGCGCACTCTTCCCCACCCCCGCGGACCGCGCCGCCGCCGCCGCCGAGTACGCGTCCTCGTCCTTGTCGGAGCCCGGCTCGGAGCCCGCACTGAGAGGCTACATGAGCGACGGCACGCTCAGCACGAGCGGCAGCGGGTACAGCTCGCTCGCGTCGCACGCCGGGCGCGCCGTGCACCCCGTCGCCGTCGCCCTCGCCCTGCCCCGCGCGCTCCCTGCCCCCGCCGCCCCGGCGCTCTCGGCGCTCCCGGCGCTCTCGCTCACGTTCGCGCCGTTCGGGTTCGGGGCCGGGTTTGGGTCTGGGTCCGGGGCGGGCGCGCCGCCGTCGTCCGGCGAGGAGAGCGCGGGGCCCGCTACGCCTGCGGCGCGCGGTACGCGCCTTCCTTGTGTCCCGGGGGCAGGGGTCCTGGAGGTGGAGTTGGACGTGGCCGTGTGCACTTCGCAACGCTCATCCGGCGCTGGCGCACCGCACGCCGCCCCCGCCCACGGGGGCAAGTTCACGCGCTTCATGCGCCGCCTGCGCGGCTGGCGCAAGCTCGGGTGCGCGCACTTCTCCCCCCCCCCGTCGTGAGCGCCGTGCTGACCCTCCACTGCAGATCGAGCCGGAAAGCGAAAAACGTACGAGAGCGGGGAAAGTTGAACGAAGATACGACGGGGATGGGCTGCGTGCTGTGAGCCGGGCGCGTCCGTCTGTGCTGTGGATCCACTACTAATGTGTCATATGTGCGTCCTTTCACTCCTCGAATCGCTCGCTGATGCAGCGCTGACCCCTTGCCCCCTCCGATAGAAACTCAACACCCGCAAAAAACACTGCATAACCATATCCCAAAAACAACTATCTAACTAAAGTTACTAATCGGCGGAAGCAAGCCGGTGTCGGGCGATACTTATGTCCACCGGCCGCCGGAATAGGAAGTTCGCGGAGCAGAGACAAACCAAGTGACAATGTACAGACTACAGTGCAGGGTCTGCTTGGGTGTATAATGTATTTGCTATTTGCTATCTGTAACTCGTTGTTTGTAGTGTACGATGAATTACCATTAATTGGAGTCTTCGGCGCTTGTGTTTGAGGCTTGGGGTGCGAGTTGAACTTAAGTTTATTTCAAGTTGAAGTTGAAGTTGCTGCGGCATATCCCGCGATGGGTCACGTGTTTCTCAGATGGTGTCCCGAACCCAAGTTCAAGTTCAAGTACTAGTGTTGAGAGGTGCTGGCAGGTGGTAGAGAAAAGTCGAAAACGGATTGTTTTGCCAGCCGTTGACGGACTTGTCGGTTTGTGTCCAGTGATCTCTTGATGAGCCTGATCTTACTTTAGACTTAGCCTGATCTTGTTCTGAGGTGTAGCCCGACGTAGATTTAAAGCAAATTTGACGTCGAGGAAATCATGTTCATCCGACATCAATGCTGCGTACCTCTGGTGTCCGGTCGGCGTTGGAGAGCTACGTGAAAGATCCCACAAGCACAGCGGGACATTTTTAATGATACTTACATCGTCTTGAGCACAAATCAGACCAGGTTGAGGGAGGACCGAT
The DNA here is from genome assembly GCA_029282135.1 of Mycena belliarum. Lineage (NCBI taxonomy): Eukaryota > Fungi > Basidiomycota > Agaricomycetes > Agaricales > Mycenaceae > Mycena > Mycena belliarum. Next base: position 175,929 of record JARJCN010000044.1, on the reverse strand, counting down.
GATTATTGGTCGGTAGGTCGGTTCTGAGGTCCGGACGAAAATTGGAATCTTGCCTCTGCAGGTCGCGGCCAAAGTCCGGACAAAACAGCTTCCTGGGTGGCACAGGTCTGTGTCAAAGTCCGGACAATGGACTCCACGAATGCCAAGGTGTGCGCCATCATCCGGACATTTCCTAATTCAGAGTCGGTTGATGGGTGGCCTCTCGTGGCTGGCACAGATCATGCATGGAGCACGGCGCGAGCACAAAGAACCACGTAGACAATGGTGGCAGCAATATTCACAATTGGAAAAAACATCGAAATCAGCCTCGGCGCTCACAAAATCTTTGACCAATTGAAGTTCAAGTCGGAGGACTCGGAGGCACTTGCGAACGTGGTTGCAAGCCTCAATATGGTACGGAGGAAAGGGAAGGAATATAACAGTGCTAGCAGCAAGCTAGCAAAGGATGATTGCATAGAGGACTAGTATTTTTCTGGTATTCTCACACATTTTTTGGCTTTCTGTAGCCCATTTCCGTGAAATTTGAGCTCATGACCAAAGTCCGGACAGAAAAAAAAATGGGCGAGGTCAGTACCGGAATCCGGACAAAATTTGCGTCCTCCGACTGACCGAAAGTCCGGACAAAAAAATTGAAAGACCAAAAAAGCGGAACTGACCTACCAACCGGTAATCATCGGTCCTGTTGAGGGTCATTCCATCGGTCGATTAATTCTTTCCTGACTAATTCAGATGGCCCTGGACCCCCAAACGGCGCTGTACCTATATCACCGGAGTTTGAGGCGAAAACGCGCCCATTAATATCCGGCCAAAACAGGGTATTTTGGTGGGATATTGTTTGGATTCTATGAAAATATGTGCCGGGCAGTATTCCGACGAAACGGGCTCTATTGCCCAGATATCGACGGGATGCTCTTCGAGTATTGCACACATTCTATTCACGTCTCTCGATGTGCCTTTGCATTATATTAGAAATGCCATTCCCATGACTACTACAACATGAGCAGATACTAAGATAGAAGACCCCTGCTGCCCCCCATCGCATCAACGCCGCACCCGCCCCTGTGCTAGCGCAGCCGGGGGGCGTGGCACGAGAGGCGTGGTCGACGCATAGCACCGCGGGGAGGGGCGCGCCGGGGCCGGTGCCGCGCAGGATGGCGGTGGGGGACGATCCGAGGGTGCAGCCCGCGGCGGTCATAGGCGCGCGAGGAGGTGTTCCAGCACGGTGGTCGCATTGGTGGAAGTGGACGGGCGGTACGATCGAGACGTGGGCAGCATCGGAGCTGGAAGTAGGTAAGTTATTCAGTGACTGTGCAGCGATGGTGCGACTGGCATACCTTGCGGCAAGCGGCGGAGACGGCGGAGGGGAGCGGGCTCACCAGCGCTGCACGCGCGAGTGCGGTCGAGGTGGACGAAGACTTCGGCGTCGCGGGAGCCGCACGAGACGGACGCGCGTGCACGAAACCGGGGCTACAGTAAGTAAGTAAGTGTGCACACGGCGAGGTCGGGGTGGGAGCGTACTGGCGGGGAGCGTACGGGCGAGCTGCGTGCACAGCGCAGATTATGGAGTCGACAGCGGCTGAGGCGGCGTCTTGAGATCGCTCGTTGCTGGGTAACGGGGCGCGCGTGCGTGGCGTACGCGTCGGCGCTGCCGACCCCGAAACCTGCATACCAGCTGAGGGAGGGTCCTCCCTAGTAAGTAGATGTCGGGCACTTAAGGAGCTTCGAGAATCGCGCGGGACGAGATAAGCCTCGCAAGCGCGCTGCAGAACGCCTGCAGCGCGTCAAGTATCCGGTACCTTTGGCTCCCGTGGATTCAGCGGCGGTGTTTGCGCGTCTGAGGCGCAGGACGACGTACCGGATGTAGTCTGTTGACGGGACGTGCGAGATTTCGCCCTCCGCGTATCGTCCTCGTCGTGCGGCGTCTTGCGCTTCGCAGGCACTAGGGGCGAGTCTGCATTCATGTGAGCGGCGTTTAGCACGAAGGCGAGTCGCCACAGACTCTGGAGAGTGCACGGGCGAGGGCGTAGTGGTCGAGATAGCGTAGACCGCGACTGAAAAAGGTTAAGATCACTGGATTCAGGTAGTGAGAGCTGACCGGGACCTTTGACGAGCTGGATAGTAGTCGAAGCAGTACGGGAGCTGCAGGAGTGCGAGCGGCATGAGCAGAGAACCGAGAAGACAGAGAATGGACCGCATACATCTGCCATTGGCAACGATCACAGCAGTGGAAATACGGCTCTAGAGCTGCCGATGAGGTGGGTGCCTGAGGGGGTATGGGTTTCGGCCTGCCCCATAAGTGCAGCGGAGCCCAGCGCTGCGTGGATGAGCTGGGAAGACGGCCACGTCGCCGTCGTGGTCGTGGTCGAGCTGAAGCCATGGGCGACACGTGACATCGCCTGTGCTTCCCAAGCTTCAAGCTTCAAGGCTTGCTTAGCTTCCACCCCTCAGTGAGCCCTACATGCATACATCCTGTTGCTTCAAAATTTGCGTAGATACACAAGGCAAAGGCAATAAACGTCCGGCCTATACGCGGCCAATAGACCCTTTTTCATCCGAATTTTTGTTGAGCAATATTTCACGGCAATATTCGTGCAATATCCGGCCAGAATACCTGGTATTAGCCAGATATTGATCGGCGCGTTTTCGCCTCAAACTCCGGTGCTAAAGCCTGAGGCTAAAGGAAGCGGGAATCTATGGATATACCCGATATAGTGAATGCACGTGATATGTGCCGGAATTCGGCGATTGGAAAACGTGACCACTCCTTTGTTTTCCGCCACCCTCTTCCAACTTTCTTCCAAGGTCCTACCCCGATGGATTCTGCAACCCGGGCGCGAATGGCTAGTATGCTAAACTCTTCGGAAGGCAGGTAAGCAAAACCCCTGCACAATATCCGCAAGAATATCTTTCATCTTCCGGGAAAACAGACCTCTGTCCGAATTGGTGAAAACAAAGGAGATCCTCAAAGGTGCAGAATCGCAGCGGCTGCGCACGTTCTGCACGTCGAACACGATGTCCCCCGCGCGCGACCTCGACGCGTATGCGCGCCTGCTGCAGACGGGCGACGTGGCCGCCGTGCGCGCGGAGTTCGCGCAGCGCGTCGCGCGGCACACCGCGGAGAGCACCATGGACTCCACAACGCAGCCCACCCCGGAAGACGCCGCCGCGCAGGAGATCTACGCGCTCGCCTGGGGCCCAACGCGCCTCGCGGTGTACAATGTCCTCCTTCACTTCCGCGTGCTCTTCCCCGCACACGCGCCGGGCTACCTCGCGATCTTACGCTTCCTCGCCCTCGAGGCACGCGTGCCCGTCGACATGCCCGACCTCTCCGGGACACAGGCGCTCTCCGTCGCCATCGGGACGAAGCCGATCGTCGACCTCGACGTGGCGCAGGTGCTGCTCGCCGCGGGCGGGGACGTGAACGCGCGGAACCGCTACGGAGGCAGGCCGCTCCCTCTTTCCCGCACATGTGTGTGCTGACGTGCCGCAGCGACCGCCGCGCACGAGATCCTGCAGATCTGGACGCCGCGCGACGCGGGCGTCGTCGCCCGCGCGGCGCGCGCGTTGGAGTGGTTCCTGGCGCACGGCGGGAACACGGCGATCGCGGACGGGGACGGCATGCGCCCGCGCGACATGGCGCTGCGGCTCGCAAGCGCGGCGCCCGGTTTGCTGCAGTTCATAGAGGACGCGGACCGCGTGCGCGGGGTCAGGGCGCAGACGGTCGAGGGCTGCTGCGCGCTGTGCGGGCGCGGGGCGGAGGAGGCGCGGCTGCTCAAGTGCGGGAGGTGCCGCGCGGTACGATATTGTGCGCCCACGGCGCGCGCGTGCCAGGTGCTGGACTGGCCGCAGCACAAGAAGAGCTGTGTCAGGAGCACGCCGGACAGACAGGCTGCGGCCACGCCGAGCAGGCAGGCTGCGGACGGGGGCTTCGCGTTCCTTGGGACCAAGATCGGGGGTGCGTCGGACTCGCGCGGGGCTGGTTGTTCGCTTGCTGACTGCGAGTCTAGGTTGAGTCTGTGTATCTTGTGATTGTACGGGCGACGAAACCTATAGTAGGCCGAACTTGTCAGCGAGTTATTTTGAAAAAGGGATCCATTGGACTCTCAAGTTACCGATTCCTGGTGTACATTCGCAGACATTCGCCTCCGGTTTTCTTTGGTAAGATCTCGAGTGTCCCGCTCAGGGAACTCTCCTCAAAGAAGACTCGAATGACGGTGGTGGGTCCATGGGCTCATGTCCTATGTCTGTGGATGGCCGTGGAATTCAAGTTGCAAAAGGAAGGGAAAAAAGGAGAAAAAGAGAGAGAAATGGGAGATTACTGGAGACCTGATACATAGTTTCCATGCGAAATCGGCGCCTCGGATGCGCTGGATCTCCTGATTCAACTTGAATCCCTAGTGCTGGCCATCAGCTCGGCATCCTTAGTCCATCCGGAGCGAAATCCTCCTGGAGACTAAGGACAGCCAATCGAATTCAAGATTGATCCCCGGAAATTCACCGATATCACTGGCATCATTTTGACTTACCTCCTGCCACTCGCGCGCACTGTCCGCTCTCCCGCGCGCGCGCGAATATCACCACGGATGGCAGCACAACCAGATCCGAACTGCTGCCCTAGCACAGAAACACACCCGTTGGCGACCCGGCGCACGAGAAGCGGACGTACACGGAGCGCAAGCGCGAGTGGCTCAAAGGTCGCAGCTGCCCTCGCGGTGCGCCTCCCGCCCCTACGCCTCGTACGTGGCGCGCAGGGGGTGCGCACGAGTGCAGGGCTTGGTTCCGCAGCCGCCTATGCACTGTACCTTGCCGAGAGCAGTACACGGCACGCAGGGGGCAGTGATTCAGCCTGTGCCCCACGGACGTTGCGCTCGTGTGCAAGGTAAGGCGGGCGTGCAGGCGGAGGACGCTGCTGCAAGACGGCTGGGAGCGAGCGCGCGCGCGTTCGCAAGCCGTTTGCCGCGTGCAGCTCGACGTCGGCGCCTTGCTTGTCGCGCTCCACGTGCCGCACGCGCAGAATACTCGCGCCTTCGCGAGCCTTAAATCGACGCGTGCGGCTCGACGCTGGCGCCTTGCGTCGAATTCCCCTTCCCCAGGCCCAGGCTCAGCCCCGCTCCGGCGACGCGGACGCGTGCCCGCGCACACGGCGACGAATCCCTGCAGTCGGGTGAGTTCGCCCCTCAGAATCGGATCAGCGGCGCGCGCTTACTTACATGCTTTTGACCAGTCCCGGGAGCGCTGACGCGCACCATTCGTGCCTTGCACGCTCGTTGCGTGCCGCCTGCATCGAGTCCACCGCGCCGGCCGGTTCTACGGGGGCTCGTGCGCCCCGCGCTGCTCCCGAGGATTCGGCCCCAGGGAACCGGAGGGCGCACGGGCGGGCAAGGCGCAACTTGGGTGAAGCGAGCTGTGCTTTTCCCGCTGTTTTTGCGCGGCCGCACCACCTGCGGTGTGGCTCGACGCTGGCGCTGTGCACGTCGCCGTCCACGTGGCGCACGAGCAGAACACTCGCGCGTTCGCGAGCCGTTCGACGTGTGCGCCTCGACGCTGGTGCCTTGCGCGTCTCGCTTCTGTGCCGCGTGCGTAGAACACTCGCGTAATCGCGAGCCGTTCGATGCGTGCCCCTCAGGAGCGAGGCTCGACGCCGGGCGCCTTGCACGTCGCGCTCCATGTGCCGCGCGCATCCGCAAGCCGTTCAACAGGTGCAGCTCTCAGGAGCGAGGCTTGACGCCGGCGCCTTGCGCGCCTTGCTGCGCGCGTGTTCGCGACCAGCTCGACACTGTTGCCGTGTGCCCAGACACCGCGGGCGCACAAACACTCACGCATTCGCAACATCTGGGAAATCCACATGCCTACAGGGTACTACGTAGAGTCTCATAGAGCAGTGGGGTGGTAGGCATGTCCCCTCTATCAAAGGGACACATAGACGTGTAGATCCGTAGATCCGTAGATCCATAGAGCCACATAGAGCGAGATAGAGCACATGTTTCTTCGGTAGAGACAGCATCTACGGGATACGTCTGAACTACAGCGGGTTTCATCAGGCTTCCATCGCCGCATTCGGACTGTGCTTGAAAGGGAATGCGCCAAAAATATCCATTTATTAGGTAGCTGGTAGCTAATATACGCGCGATGCTATTGGTGCGCCGCCAGGCTGCGTGAAGACGTGCAATGGAAACATAGACGGCCTGGTCTCTACCTCCTCAACCGAAGTATCACAGAGTTTCCTGCATAGGATGCATGTTAGGGTGTCGCGTAATAGTACACATGGTGGCCACGCACCGAGCTTTGCTGAGCATTCCCTTCAAGCGCTCCGTTGCGAGATCGACCGGGTGTACTTCCAGCTTGTACTCAAGAAGCCACTTCTCGAGGAAGACCATCGTGTCTTGATGGATGGCTGCATAGGTCTTCGCTTCGAAGGGAGCGCTTCGACAGCTGTATCGGCCTGTTTTCCACCGGTCGATGGCACATACTACCTGAGCAGCAGCTATCAGACAAATCCCGATGCATATGAGCATTGCGACATTACCGCATCCATCAAGAACCCCATCGTCTCGGTCGGTAGAATCTCCTTCCCATTGAAGTAATGTGCGCGACGATTAGCTCCGCTGTCGGCAAAGAAGGCCAGGTTGAGGAGCTTCTGGAAGACCTTGTGGCCGCAAATGGTCGATAGGTCGTTAGTCTGTTTGGGATCCTAGGCGCCATAAGCTTTATATCAATGTATGCACAAGTTCGTACCTCGTACATGAATGTACCACAGAGGTCGTCCACCAGCTTGCGATTGGCTGCGATAGTTGCTGCGATAACGGCGGGGGTTGCGTCCTCCAGATCTCCTATCGCCACAAAGCCGTAAAGCCCTGGGACAAGCTTATCTGCAATGGTCATGACAGCCCCGCGGAACTGGGAGATGCGTGCGATCATCTACGGCATGTGTGAGCGCTTGTCATGCACTGAGAAGAGCACTTACAAGGTTGCTTTCCTCATCTGTACGACCCTCGACCTCTCGCCGAAGTAGACCGAGCGAATCCACAGACCTGTCCCATGATTGATCCAGAAGCCTCTCCACCTCATCATCTGCAGCGGCCGGATCGCCAGATGGGCTGGCGGCGGGCCAAGGCTTGGTGGTAGCAACCTCCTTCTGAACAAAGGGGTATGATCCTTCCACAATGGTTTGACGATCCGGGTGAAGATCCCGAATGCTTCGTGATTTTTGTCGCCGGTTTGCACGCTTTTTCCTGGGTCTTTTCTTAGCATGCTGGCGACGCGTGGCAGGATGGTCCTCGTCTGCAGTGTTTGCATCGCTGTCGCCCTAGGAACCTGTCAGCATTGATTCTGTTGGCCAGCCAAAGTTACCTCTGAGGCTGGGACCCGACGCTTGCGCGTCTTCCTCTGGACGTCAATTTCATGCATAGTAACCTGTAGCCATGTGTAATCAGACACCGTTGTACAACTAGAAACAGAAATTACTTGCATCGAGCGAGCTCTGGGCGTTCCGGTGGACGTTCTCGTCTGGTTCTTCCTCTGCCTGATCATCTGTGTCTGCTGGTTCGTTGTTCCAGGGTGGGTCGTTGTTGTTGTTGTGGTCGTTGTCGTTGTCTAATTGGAGGAGGTCAGCAACGGGACAGCACACATAAGACACGAAAGCGCAACCCGAAGATCCTTCGTCTGGTTTTTCACCGCCTTCGTTGCCAGCCAAGAAGTCTCCGGCCATGGCCATGTCGTCGCTGCTGCTGTTGTTGTAGTTGATGTCGCTACTATAGTCCCCATTATACCCTCGAGGATAGTTAACATCACTGTTATTAGGACCGGCAGGGCCCCCGTAGTCCGGGTTAACTGGGTATGTGTCAGCTCTTTTACGTCGCAGCTGTGCAAACTCACACGACATGAGCTGGGAGAGGGCCGTCGGGCTCATTTGGGCCATCATCGCAGCAAAGGCGGCAGATTCTTGAGGGTCCGGTTGAGCCGGTACATGGGAATGAGAAAGAGAGCTAGGTTGGTGCGGACTGAAGTTTGGGTATATGGGTGTATAGTTAGCGGGAACCAATGCCGCCTGGCGTTGCGGCATCAATGGAGAGCTCGAGGCGACCGAAATTTGGGGAGCGATACGACTGAACGGGGTCCGTGGGACTGGGCGGGGATTGCGGGGTGTCGAAGGTATCAGATTGCGGGGTGTTGGAGGTGCTGGTGGGTGCACAATTGACGTCCGGGCAGGCGGGTGCACCGTTGACGGTGTTCGAGAAACATTTGTAGTGGCTGGTGTGGCCGATGACTGACTTGCGGCAAGAGCTGCTGCGTTCCGCTCGCGTGTTTCCTTGTTTTTTCGCCCCTTTTCCTGATTTTTGAGCCTCTGGGCATCTGTAGTTCCTCCATGTCAGGTCGAAGCGAGACGGGAGGGGAAAACACCCACTATGATTCTGAAGACCAGTCGTAGGTGCGGGTTGGCGTAAACCCCTTCCAACTGTCTCGGGACGGCTGGGGTTCTGAGGAAATGTGATGCCCCCGCCCGACATGGTGGAGCGAAGTGAGTGGCCCTTGAAAAAAAAGAGCCGGAGCCGCAATGAAACACAAATATAAGCGCGGTATCGCGTAACATTCAGGCCCGCTCCATTTTGGACACTCACCATGGCTATCTGTGCATTTTGTCGACTCGAATTCTCCTCCTCCAGTGTGGTTAAACGGCATCAAAACCAGAGCCGGACCTGTAAAAAAAAGAAAGATGCCAGTCGCATCGCAGCTAGGAGCGGCGGACTGGCAAGCCCACCGCTACATCTGCCCAATGCACAGGATCTCGCCGCTATGCTTGATGATATCCCACCGGAGAGTGATCCTGGGTTGCTGGAATCACAGGACGGTCCGAGGAATTTGGCGGAAGAGGCAGCGGTCCATGATCAGGATGCAACACTTCCTACAAGGGCACCTGTTCAGCGTCCCGGATCTCGTCCGCAATGGTTCAGGACACCGGACGCCACTGCTGGGGCTGGCGCCACATACGGAAAAGGCAAAACAGCTTTTGAGCTGATTCGGGACGAGGAGATTTTGACGGGTGGGACAGTACTTGGGCCGTTTCGTGACGACGACGAATGGCAGCTTGCGAAATGGCTTATTAAGCATGTGGGCCACACGGCGACCGACGAGTTTCTAAAGCTGTCCATTGTAAGTCAGCTTTAATGGAGTACGGCCAAAAAAAATTGACCTTGATATTCTTGCGTAACCAGATTCGTGATCGCGCCAACCCCTCCTTTGAGAACAAGAATATCTTCTTCGACAAGGTGGATGGACTACCTGGTGGCGTCAAATGGCACTGCAAGCAGCTCAACACAAAAGGCGACTTGCCAGATCTTGACAAGGATCCCACCGGTGTCACGATGCGTCGGGAGCATAACGAATTGTGGTGGCGGGATCCTGTTGAATGTGTTCGAGAGCTGTTGGGAAACCCGACGTTTCGTGACGCAATGAGATATGCCCCAGAAAAGCTGTACTCTGATCAGTCGGAAAGCGTCGAGATTTTGAATGAGATGTGGACCGCAAACTGGTGGTGGGAGATACAGGTATGTCGGCGCTCGGGAGGACATGGCAGGCATACTGACAGAATCTATCAGAAACGACTACCTCCTGGCGCGACTGTTGTACCACTTATTCTGTCATCCGACAAAACAATGCTTTCAAACTTCCGTGGCGATAACTCAGCCTGGCCGGTGTATTTAACGATCGGAAACATAGGCAAGGATACGCGCCGACAAGTCTCCGCACACGCGACAGTCTTGATTGGGTATTTACCGATCCCCAAATTTGACTGCTTCGACAAGGCAACGCGCTCCCTTGCGAAGTATCGCCTATTCCACCAGTGCATGACAGTTATCATGCAGTCCGTCATCGCGGCAGGAACAACTGGCGTACCCATGGTCTGTGCCGACAGCATGATCCGCAATGTCTGGCACCTAAGGGAGCTTCTACGGTGTCACGTGAGGGCCTGAGAGGGGGGTTTGATAGCACTAGTAAAACCCCCCTCTCAGGCCGTCGAAGGCGGCGGAGGGGGGAAGGCCTTTCCGCATCGGGAACTGCCATCACTCGTGTGCTCGTCACCGGCGGATCCCGAACGCCGCTTCCGCTTCCCGCTTCCCACCCGCGCGCCCCCCGCCCCGCGCTCGTTGCCTACAACCGCTCTTGGCCATCAGCACCTTGTGCAGCAATCCGTGCCGCTGATTCTGGCTCTGAGGCTTGCTCGTCGCCCCGTCCTGCCTCATTGAATCGCCAGTGTCAATGGCCACTCTGGGCCTCCAGCGCTTCTTGTGTACCGTGTCTACATGTACCTTCAAACTGCATCCTGGGGCATGCTCGTCTCTGGTGAATACTACCTCCTCTCCTTCCTATTCGACACACCTGCTACTGCTCTCAACCATCGCCTTCACTGCTTTACATGCAAGCCTTCATCTGGATACAGTGTACTTCCCGTGCTTTCCGTTTGCCCTTTGCTCTGTGTCCACTGTGGCTTTGTCATTTTCAATTCCTCTCCATGTCTATTGCTTTAAACAGGTAACATACTTCAATTTCTCAATGTGTTGGAGGCCGTAAGTGGGTCATCCATATACCTAAAAGTGATTTCGAACTATCGAGCTGGTACTGTTAAATAGTAATGTAAGCACAAATATATCTTCCCAGCAATCTCAGTAAATCTGTTGCGTTGTCAGAGGCACCGGAGGCGTTGAAGGCGTTGAAGGCATCGAAGGCGTTGAAGGCGTTGAAGGCGTAGAAAGCGCTGGAGGCGTCGGAGGTGTTGAAGGCCTCCGATTCAGACTTCCCACTCCATGGCATCCAGCTACGAAGAAACAGGGTGGCCGTTGAGATATAGTGCGGATCAACAGGTATTTGATACTTCACTGCAGTTTAATTGTAGGTTGATGGTTCACTGATTCCGTCGAGGACCCCCGACGGCAACCTATTGTGGTCCAGCAAGTTACCCAATGACGATGCAGGTGTCGTCTACGAGTTCATCATATCCTAATGTGATGCACACACCCTGAGCCCCAAGATTATAACCCAGGGCAAGCAGTGTTGGGGATTTCGATGATGCCTTGCTTTTAGATATCCATGGTCTAACCTCCTAGTTCTTTTTGGTTCAAGCTCGACAGGCCAGATCAAACAGACACCTGGCTTGTGTTAGTCACTCAGAGGTAAGTCCTTGCTACACAGAGCACGTCTTAAGGGAGTTCAACTGGTGAGTGTATGCCTCCAATCACTTTCCTGCTCATGATTGTACTGATTGTATAGGTTGTAAAGCGACCTCTACATTTGTATTGTGCCTCTTTCAATATTGTATGCTCACTAATTCCCCCCGCTACTCAAAATACACAGGCAGGAGGCGTCGGAGGCCTCCCTTCTGGTCTTTATTAGTGTTCCCCTTTGCCTTATCGGAGTTGGATTGCGAAGCGGAGACCTTGAGTCGACAATGGATGCACAGCCCAAAACCTAACAACCAAAATCTTGTACAACTTGTCAAGTACAACACCAATGTCAGATTTTGATGTTTTCCTGCCGAATTTTGGACCCTACCCCGCCAGCTGTGTATCCTCTCGGCCATGTATACATACTATAAGGGTTCTAGTCCCTCAATAAAGATATTTTGCCAGTTAGTTTTCTTGATTGGTTCTGAATTTTGTGTTCTCTCGATGTGCCGTAGAATTCAACTATAGGACTTGGTTGACTTTAGCACTTATTCGTGCACCGGAGAAAAGGTCTAGAAAATACACAATCTGGCAGTTAGCTAGGGTCCGGGCATGATTCAGCTTTGATTTGGCCATAGTCTCAACATTTTCCATGTAGATCTGAGCATACAATGAATATTTTACATTCAACAAACCGTTATATGCCTTATGATTGGCCCATCAATTTCCGGCCCGAACATCACACACGCTCCGTTGGAGGCGTCGGAGGCCTTCGACACACCTTCGGCACTCAGGATATCAGATAATCCACCTTCAATTGAGGTGGTCTGCATGGACCAGAGCACATATGATTACTTAAATTTCATTGAGTGAGCTGGGATATGGCTAAGTAAACAAGTTGGAATGTAATCAAGCAGCCAAATTTTCCTACGTCGAAGGCCTCCTACATAACTTGCCTCCGATAAGAATTGGAAATAAAACATGGCCCACCCGACTGTCAAAGAAAAACAGTGCCATAGACATAGCTCAAAATGAGCCACCAGAACAATGATTGTTACTGTTCACCGAGTGGCGGCGCAAAATTGATCCAGAGGGCCATCAGGTAAGTATTCAGATACAGAGTCCAATGCTGAGCGATATGAGAAGCGGTGAAGCATTAAAATGAACACACCCAAGGCATCGGAGGCGTGAAGGCGCGGGAGGTGCAGGAGGCGTGGGAGGCGCGGGAGGCGCAGGAGGCGCGGGAGGTGTGGGAGGCGTGGGAGGCAGATGCAGGCAGTGTTAAAGGGGAAGCTGGTTGGCAAAGGTGCATTGCGAACAGAGGAAAGAGGGCAGCTTCATTCACAACAAAAGTGAGAACTGACCCACCCTTGCAGCAAGAAAGTGGAGGTGTGGGAGGCGGCGTGAGCTGCAAGGGTGAAGCGTCAAAGAAGAGGGGGAGCTCCCGGAGAACAGAGGTCCCTGTCGACACAAGAGGCGCTCAGGCTGGTCCTGGTGCAGGTGGTCGATTGGCGGTGGTCAGAGGCAGTGAGGCGCGCAGCTGCTGTGCACTGCCGCCTCGGAAGGCGGTGAAGCGCAGGGCAGCAGCAGGTCCCATTGTGCCCCAGCAGTAGGAAGCATCAAAAGCTGTCTACCGGGACGAGGGCAGCGACGCGCGCAGTGCGGATTGCGGGCAACACCCGCGAGAAGCGGTGATTGGGATCCGCCGGCGACAAGCACACAATTGATGGTGTTCCCACAGACACCTGTGCGCGACAGCCCCGGAAGCATACAGATTCGAAGAGCAGAGGGGGACATTGTTGTTGGGCGGGAGGCGGGCGGCGGGCGGCGCGCAGAGGCGCGCGGTGCGGGAAGCAGGAAGCGGCGGCGAGAAGTGGTCGTCTGGATCTGCCGGCGACGAGCACGAGGGGGACATTGTTGTTGGGTGGCAGCAAGGCGGGCGGCGGGCGGTGGGCGGAGGCGCACAGTGCGGGAAGCGGGAAGCGGCGGCGACGAGAAGCGGTGGTCGGGATCTGCCGGTGACGAGCACGCGGCTGATGGGACTTCCGCAAGCGGAATGGCCTTCCTGCTCTCCCGCCTCCGACGGGCCTGAGAGGGGGGTTTTACTAGTACTGAGAAACCCCCCTCTCAGGCCCTCACGTGACTCCGTAGAAGCTCCCTTAGGTGATGTCTGGCCTATCTTTGCTGCATACGTCGCCGACTATCCAGAACAGTGCTTGGTGTCGTGCTGCAAGGAAAATCGTTGCCCTATCTGCACTGTCAGTCCCGACGAGCGTGGAGACCATCAAGAACACCCACTCCGGGACGTTCGCGAGACTCTCTTCTTCATGCAGCGCCAGCAGGCCGGAGAAAAGGACACCGTGTTTGAAGGCGACGGGATGCGTGCCGTATACCCCCCCTTTTGGGCCAACCTCCCCCACTCCGACATCTTCCAATCCTTCACTCCGGATTTGCTTCATCAGCTCCACAAGGGTGTTTTCAAAGATCACCTTGTGAGCTGGTGCGTCGAGATCATCGGCAAATTGGAGATCGACAAGCGCTTCAGAGCTATGCCTGACCATCACGGTGTTCGACATTTCAAAAACGGGATCTCGTCGGTGTCGCAGTGGACGGGAACAGAGCACAAGGAGATGGAGAAAGTGTTCCTGGGTCTCATCGCTGCTGGCGCACACCCACAAATGGTGCTGGCAGTGCGCGGCTTGATGGACTTCGCATACTTCGCATCACTCCAGTCACACACTTCCGATACCCTCATCCTCATGCGCAACTCGCTCGATACTTTCCACGCAAACAAAGATATATTCATTCAACTTAAAGGTCGCAAAAACAACTTCAATATACCCAAGGTCCACTCCCTCGACCACTATGAAAGGCTCATTCGCCTCTTTGGCAGTGCCGATGGCTTCAATACCGAATCACCAGAACGCCTACACATCGACTACGCGAAAAACGCTTATCGGGCCAGCAACAGGAAAGATTACATCGACCAGATGACGATGTGGCTTCAGCGCCAGGAAGCGGTGGCCAGATTCACCGCATATCTCGAGTGGTCACGCCTGACTGCTACACCTCTCCCTCCTCCGACCGCACCTGTTGCCGACAATGATTCTATTGTTGTCTCTCGCAGCTTCTCCATCGCAAAACAGCCTCCTACTCGTGCAGTTCCTGCTTCCCATATCATCTCTCCTACCGGCCACAACGCGTCTTTGTTTATTCCAGCCCTAACCACCTTTCTTCGCCAATCCGGCTTCCAGTACCTGCCGCGGGGCTTCAACGTCTTTGGGACATGGAAGCGAATACGCTTCCGACTGCCTAAGATCCCCGAGGTTGGTGACCGCCATTCAACTAACCTTGTTCGAGCTACCGCACCCTCCCCTGCTTCTCTCACCAGTCGTAAACTTGCAGAGCCTGCACATCTGGATTTTGCTCTCATTCGTACAGGCGAGCAAAATGTGATGACGGAGGGCACTGCGCTTGAAGGTACTGTTTCCCTGGCCCACGTCAATGATAATTTTCACTCATATTTTGTTCCAGGTCTTCGGGTCGCACAAGTCAAGGTTATCTTCAAACTTCCCTCTCATTATCCTTTTAAATCCACCCTTCCTTTGGCATACATTGAGTGGTTCACACCGCTCAGAAGCCCCGATGCTCTGGATGGCTATTACCATCTAACACGATCAACCCGCAGGCACGGTCCATACGCCGAAATCATCACCGCAGATCGCATTGTTCGTAATGTCATGCTTATACCACAGAAATGGGGCCAAGATCGGACGTTCCTACTTAATTCTCACTCAGATGGCCACGCGTTTTGCCTATATAAACTAGGTTACGACGACTGCTTACCAAAATGATATCTTATTTTCCTGTTCGACGGTTTCTTACACCACGGGAAATCAAGTAGAGGGGAGCTCTAGCGAAAATTCTGGGAAGGAGGGGTGATGTGACTTAACAGGATAATACAGCTTCGCTTCGCCGAATCGGAAGCCCCCATGTGCTACAATATTTCAATCGACCCTGCATAGGCAATACCGAATTAGGCAAGTGGGCGTTAGTTTGAGCGGCGACTTGCTCAGAAGCTTATAGACCAGTCATATCGTTGCGAGGGACAATAGAGCTCATTCATAAGTATACAAACTACTACAAAAATGTATTCTCCTTGTTATCCACGAGAAACTCGCGCAACTTGCGGTGCTTGCGTCGTAGGCGGTCGGTGGTGGTAGCTAGTCTACGAATCCGCTTGAGTATGTGATGAGCCTTCTCGCAGGCCCGCTGCCGCTGCCGCTCCATCTGTGCTGCCTTAATAGCCTATGGCGATAGCCGAGAGAATAAGTACGGATATGATAGCGATGCAGAATAGTAGATGCATGTCGGAGGGAAGGGAGCCTCACCTGCATATTTGGGGTTGTAACGCGCCGGACGAGGTTAAGAGGGCGTGGAATAGGATCCTGGAGTAATGGTGTTGTTGACGAGCAGAATTCCTACTCATAAATGAGGTGGCTGCAAGCACGATAGGAATGCCCACGTACCGCTTGCGGAACACGCCGGACAAGGCGGGCACAGCGTGCGCGCATGTTGATGTATCTTTCGTCCGTTGTATAGTCCCATTCCGAGTCTTCCGAGTCAGAATCTTTGGATCCTGAGTTGACGTTTAGAGGCGGAGGCGTCTGAGGTTAGGATAGTCAGCACCTGGGGAGTGGATGGTCAAGCGGGACACACATTACACCTGAAATACTCATGCTGGAACTGCAGGTCCTCCTCGCCGTCATCAAAGGGCTGGGAGCTTCCAACAATGTCAAGCGGCGGCGCCTCTAAGCAGGAAGATGGGATTCGGTCCTGTTTCGAAGACCCCATGAAGTCGAGGAAGGGCCCGGCAGCCATAGTTTCGTCTTGAAGCGGCTGGGAGGTCGCGATGAAGTACATTGAAACTGCCCGAGAGATGGACTTCGAGTTGTCGGTGTAGTTTGGAAGGACTTGCAATTGAGACAGCGGCTTGGTATGGCGGCGGTTGCAGCAGTCGAAGGCATGTGATGGAGGCGGCGCAGCATAGAGTAGGGTAGAGTGCTCGGATGTACAGAGAGGGAGACGTCTACGGTAGAGAGTGGGTCTCTATGCGGCTCTACAGTGAAGCACGTGCTCTATCGGATTCTACCGAGACACTGCCACTCTACCACGAGGGACCTCATCTATCAAACAAAAACCGATTTCCAGATGAAGACAAGACTTAAGACTCCGCATACCCGTTTGGGTGCTTGCGATCCCCTTGTCCAATATCAGTAGGTTTTAAAATCAACCATAACTGGTCTCATGCGCAAGTTAAATAAACAGACAAGATTCAAACCAGATGGGATGCAAATAAGATTGAAAAACAAATGGTATTGTACACCTAGTAAGCTAGCGTACGTGCACGTGCGCCCAGGGCATGCCTGCCTGTATTTCTTCCTGTGGTACACGAACCTTCCCTCCCTTTTTGAGAGGGGATGTACGCAAGCACGATGCACGCAAGGACGATGCGCGGGCTTCGAGCCGTTCGCCGGTGATCCGGTGATGCGATCATCACGGATCACACGGGTGCAATCCTTAGTGGACTTGGGATCCACAGGCATTATTAATGAGCCGGTCCATGGGGGTTTCTATCAGATTCACTGTCAGGATCTGGGGTCCTGCGCGGTCAGCTGACCAGTTCATCGTAATTCCGTTGACGTGAGGCTTGCACACCGCTGAACCTTGCATCCCAGAAAGATGATCGTCGTGTGCAGGCCCAGCTCCGGGCACAGCAACCTTTCGCCCCGCACATTAATCGACAGCGTCCCCGCTGCTTAGCGCGCACGATCAGCGTATCGCGAATCTGATTCTCCACGGACTCACACGAAGGTCCAGGGCACGTTGCGGCAAGCCGGGATATATATATTATAGTGCCATCAGCCGGAAGGGCACCCAGCCACCAGTGGCACGCCTCCCGAACGCCATTGCCATGCCCGGGCCCATCGCACCCGACCCCGCCGCCCGCCGTGTCCTCCTCCTGCTCGACGTCCAAGCGGGCGTGCTCTCGGACCCCCCGCACGGCGTCCCCGCCGCCCGCACGCTGCGCCACAACATCGGCGCGATCCTCGCGGCCGCGCGCGGCGCCGCGCACCCGCCGCTCATCGTGCACGTGCGCAACGCGGGCGACGCGGGCGAGCCCGACGCGCCGCACGCGCCCGGGTGGCCCCTCGCGCACGCGCCGCGCCCGGGCGAGCCCGTCGTCGACAAGCGCAAGAACAACGCCTTCGCGGGGACGAAGCTGGGGGACCTGATCGCGCCCGATGCGGAGATCGTCATCATCGGGCTGCAGTCCGACTTCTCGGTGCGCGCGAGTGAGTCGCTCCGGATGGTGCGCGGGGTGGGACGGACGCTGATCATCCTGGCGTTTTGATAGCGTGCAGCGCGGCGCTGGGGCGCGGGAACGAGGTGCTGATGATTCGCGGGGCACATGGGACGTACGATCGGCTGGAGGTGCTGTACGGCGGGGGCATCACCTCGGCTGCGCAGATCGAGAAAGAGATTGAGGGAGAGCTGGAGGAGGCTGGTGTGAATCTGTTGGAGATGAAGGATGTAAGCGCGATCTTTGATAATCGGTAGACCATTTCGGGTATGTGGATGTCGGTAACTGGGTTTTTCTGCATGATGGGTGTGCTCGCGCACAGTTGACTGCACAATCACAAGCAGGGCTGGACAGCCAGAGCTCGTGAAAGCTTATCTCCGCGATCTCGACATCATAAAATTCTGGATCAGTGTTGATTTTAGATTCGTCGCTGGAGCGAGCCTGAGGCCTGAGGATCAACCCGCTGGCTGCTCTGCAACACGCTTTCGATTTCGAGCGTGGACATAGTACAGAAAATCAGATAGTTCGACGATCTGGCGACCCCCGTTCCAAAGCAGTAACATTGTTTCCGTCTGCGAAAAGAGAAGGGTCATTAGAATGGGTTGGATCGAAGACATTAAAGTGCTGACGCTAATGGACCTCCACTATCCCATTTGGTTCGTCGTCGATAAGTGCCTGGAGGCGCCCCAGAACTGAGGACACATCCCAGGTCTTGACATCTGCTGGTAGTTTGCGTGCTATCTGCTGCACGCCCTCATACAGCACGGAGCTGTTCCTCCGCAGTGGGATTGCCCAGCAGTGCAACACCCCCGCCCACCGCATGAGAACGACATCCAAGCGGACGCACCCGCCGCTCCGCGCAACGCGAGCGACGATGTCCTCCCACTCCGCCCCGTTCAGGATATTCTGCAGTACTTCGCCGCGGGCCCTGAGGACCTTGATCTTGACGGGGCCCCAGGTGTAGTCGTACAGGACGAGTGACTCTGCGCCAGGAAACATGCGCATGTGTTGGGTTTGCTGGAAGAGTATGGAGAGCCTCAGCCTATGAGACTCGTGGTGCACCAGGGCGCGCAAGAACGAGCGGTCGCGCGTCGTGAGCCCCCTGTCGTTTTGTGCAGCTTGGCAGAACATTAGCGTCCAGGATGAAGTGTTTCGGGACTAGGGCTCACTCAGAGAGAGCGTCCCGTAGGAGCTGCACGCCGCGCGATGGCCGCCTTCGTGCCAATCGCGGGACTGGCAGGTTCGAGAACAATAATAGACGCTCTGGCACCCGCGGCAGCGCTTGAGTACCGTCTTGACCGCCATTTTAGAGCACTGCCCACGATTCAGGGGGTGAAGGGGACAGATGGATTGCGGATCGCACATACACTCCCATTGTCGCAGGCCCGCATGGGCGGATGCTTGCCTAAGTGGTAGTAGACGGCCAACCGTTCGTTCGTCAAGGTGATCAATGTATCCCAAAGTTTGTGCGTCGGACTCGCTTTGAAGGCTTCGCCATCGATGATGTCGGCGACGTTGGCGAGGGCCCTGTCCAGGGCTCCAACAACGGGAAGATATACCAAGGCCGGCGGGAGAAGCATAGTGAGCCACAGCGTGAGGTGAATAGAGTCTGGCTTGCTACTTTCCCAGGAGCTGGCGAGCGCGTACAGAACTCCATGATTCAGTGCCTCGGGGATATGCCGGGAGCCAACAGATTTGCGGAGTATTAGTCCGAAGAGGACGAACGCTTGATGGAGGACGGTCATCGCCTTTTGGGTCGCTGTAATGCTAAGAGCGCGGATGGCGCTTGCTAGCGCTCGTACGATGCTCTGCGATAGAAGCGACGTTGTGAAGACGCTCATCGGGGAGTACGTGTCGTCTGTTAGTTGGGGGTCCACAATCGGTATGAATTCCAAGATTGCTGAGAAGAAAAGGACCTCCGCAGGATCCATAGCCCCGTCTTGCGGCACAAGGGCATCAATGTAGGAAACGACAAGAATGGCGAGGTCTTCGAGCGTGCCACCAGCACCATCCACGATTTCCGCAAGGTTAGCGGGGTTTCCGGCGCGCTCGTTAGCGAGGAATCTGTACAAGTCGTTGAACCCATCTCCGCGCTTCTCCGACTCCCTCGTTGGGACGACATGCGGCCATGCCTTCGCGACCATATAGTAGACGCCAGGAGTAGAGCACATGAGGTTCTGCATCTCCGTATCATCTCCCAAGTCCCCCAAGAACATTAGAAACCTGAGCCGAAGGCCGCTGTCGGACTGCCAATACGGCGGGATGTCGGGGAGGTAGTCGCGGTACAGGGCGATAAATTGCATCCAGGGCCAGACGTGGGGCCAGATGAATCGACTGATGTCGGTCGGGATTCTGAAGGTATGGATCATCGCCAAGGATTGTACGGCCATCCAGACCTGATCTTGAACCTCGGGCTGGGTCGCCTCCGTGTCGAATGTATCTTGATCTGGGACCCTCGCAGAGTCGAGATTCGCAAAATACACCGGAAGAAGTAGCAGACATTCTTCAGCGCTCGCTTTCGACATGTAGGGCGCGAGACGTCTGAGATCTTTTGGACCATGATTCGGCGCGCATGCGGCCTTTGCTAGCCTCTAAGTTACAGTAGAGAGAGACATGAGCTATGTTTCCGCTAAGAATGGCATGGTTCTTACACGGATGGGTAGAGGGAGACGGTCGAGACTGCTGACACGTAGGGCGGGATGCATAACGGAGGTCCTTGACGGAACCTCACGAGAGTTGCCCGTGAGGAAGGAGGAAGAAAAGCTCTGCATCAGATCTGCCTCGTGCCGGGGCCTTGTATCCCCATTTGGTGCGCAGAGAAACAGTGAATTTGGGCGGCGTCAAGGAAGCAATTGCGGCCCAGCCTTACCTCCACAGAGAAAATCAATTTACCAAGACTCGGATTGTGCTTATTCTATGAACCTAGGGAAATCGCCAAAAACCGGTTGACAATGAAATACATGTAGGGTGCACGTGATTCCAACTAACGACTCAGTCTGGCGACTGAGAGACCACAGTGATTTTCTTCTCTTTGCATAGGATCCAAAATATCACTTGACATCAGGGTACTCTGATTTCACGACTTTCAGCATTAATGATCATTGATCTTAGTTTGCGGGGGAAACAACGAAATCCAAATCAATTGCCCGGAAGATGTCTTTGGGCCTGCCTGGATCTAACTTGGAAATTTTGCAATGTTGGACTTCCTGCACCTTTATACCTTGGTGATATCGGGTTAGGACATAATGTGATCAGCAGCAGAAGATCAAATTCAACCCAGGAGAATAGTTGCCATATTTTAGAACTTGAACTAAGTTATAATGCACCATTGAATTTTAGTCTCAGAGATGGCGAGAGTCTTCCGGAGTATTCGAATGTGCCCATCTGAACATTCGGGTTATTTACTGATTCTAAATCTTGAAAGCCTCTAATCAGATTCGGATCAGATAACCGCATCTCATGGCATCACGGCGTTGTGGCAACGTGTGATGACCGGCAAACGCCGACTTTTCTTGTTTTTTCGCCCTCCCTTGTTTACGCGTCCGGCTCTGCGCTACGGGGGCGTACAATAAGCAGGCCCAAACTCTTGTACCCCGCTTTCGTTGCTACTTGACCGACATTGATGCTATCCTTGTCCTCCGAACAATGGCCACAATGGCCACACTAGGCCCACAGCCCGTTATAAGGCCGCTGCGTGATGCTTTCGGCATGCCGTCTCTCGCTCGCCCCAGCTCCAACATCAGGTAGAAGACAAGTAGAAGAAACTACAACAAGAGCAACAAAATCACCCAGGCTATAGTCAACAGGGCCTCCGAGTTCAATCATGTGTTGGCCGCGTGTCTGCTGTCGTTGTCCCGGACGGTCGGCATTGCCATGGCCGCCTTCCCTGACTTTTGGGCGCACTCCACGCCGACCCCCACTACCACAGCTTGGTGCGTTATCATCTATTCGAACCACGCCGGCCGCTCATGCTATCTCAGTCTTTCCCGCCTGGAATCCAGGGTTCCAGCCTGGTTCGTGTGATCGCTAATCGCGCAACAGATGCCCACTGAACTCATCTTGTTCTAGTATTCTCGCCTCCCAATGCAGGATTCCTTCCCCCACCACCCAGCTCCCCAGCCCCGCCGATGTCCCCCGTGATACCGCGCAGCCGATGGGACCAGCGTCGCCAGGTACGCTTTAACGATCCCCCACCGCTCGTCGACGGCCCCTCGTCGCGACCGCGGTCAGGATCCCCGTTTCTCCGCCCGATAGGCAGAGCGCCAATGTCTCCTTTCCTCGCCCCGGCGCCGATCCCCTTCGCCCCCGGTCCATCGTTCCCGCAATTCCCGCAATTCCACCTCAGCCCCGAGCTCTGCAGCCCGCGCGGCGCACACCCCTACCTCGACTGGGACATCACGCACTTCCCCTCCTCCGCGCAGCTCTGCGCCGCGCCGAACACGCGCCGCCCCGCGCCCCTCGACGGCGCCGCGACCTTCCCGCCCACGCGCCTCCTCACGCTGTCCTTCGCCGACAGCCCCGTGCTGCACCACTGGGAACAGGGCTGGGGCCCGATCGTCGCGCGCGCGCAGGGCGCGCACATGCTCACGGTCGAGGACGTGCTCGACGCGGTGTACCGCTACTTCAACACACCGCTGACGCCCTCGGACCGCGCGAGCGTCTCGCAGCACGCGTGGGGCGTCATCTCCGACGCGTACTACGCGCGCCTGCCGCGCTCGCCGAACATGCACGCGTTCGATGCAAGCCGCGGGGCGCTGCGCCTCGACGTGCTCGGTGGCGCGACCAAGTTCAGCGGACTACGGGTAATGACACGCGATCACGTTCATCTCGTGCTCTCGCTGTGAGTCTGGGTATTTGGCTTCAAGTTCTTGGTTGGATTTCTTGTTCCCCCACACCATGACCTCCGTGACCTCGCCACAACGACATTTTACGCCTATTTAACGCTTCGTATACGATAAAAATAATGAACTAATGAACTCACTGAAATATCCCAGCTAACCTTACTGGAGAAGATCCTATTTTGGGTTCAACCTAACTTTACAAGAACCTTTAGACTTGCTGCCCAAAATGGTTGCATACAATCACATGCAAATATCATATCGTGATCACGAACAAAATTGATCGGACCAGGATGCTGTGACTGTGTGACACTTCCCTCTTGATCTCGACTCCCATGTTCGACTTTCAACGTTTCAGCCCCGGCCTGGATGTGCGGGGACATATGATCAGGAAAAGGACAAATCTTGGGACGGGTCGAACTAGAGTCACAAGAATCGAACTCCCTGCCCTCGCACGACGCATCAACGACGCATGCAACATCCACGACATTGTGCCTTGATTCTTGTCGTTCGCCTCCGATTGGACGTCGGATAGCGGGGAATTTGGCCCTGACATGAAGGGCGCCGGCTTGACGTACTTCCCACAGGGTCCTGGTACTTACCAATTTTCCGACAATCGTGTGCCCTACACGATGGTCTCACATGGCTTCAGATGGCCCTTCAACTGCGTCTTTTTCCCTCACTGTCCACACTTCAACTCAAAATAACTGAAGTCCACGCCTGCCACGCTTGCTCATGCGTGGTTGTGGAGTAAGTGTATAGCCACTGGCAAATTTGACAGTCGTCAAACAGCGGTAAGCGAAAATCGAGCAGCACACCGGACATGTTTTGAAACGACTGTAAATGAATAGGTGCCCCTGTGATATCATCTCATATCCCCATGGCTTGAAAATCGGCCCCCTCATAAACCGATTTCTGAAGGAAACATATGTCGATCTCCAATGCACCTCTCTTCCCTGAGACTCTTCCCCGTCATTGCCCTCGCATCGTCGGCGTTCGCCCTCGACGTCTGTGCTCAGATCCAGCAGTCCGTGTCCTCTGCAACCGATGTCTACTACCCCGGTGAGAACCCCAACTTCTACTTGCAGAATCCCAGATCACTAAGCCGCAACCAGTGGACCTCCTGGGCCGTTATGCAGCAGATCTCGCGCACTGGGCCTCGTCGAGCAGCCAACCTGCCGCATGCACGGTCGAGCCCGGGACTGTCGCGGACGTCTCGGAGATCGTAAGTTCAATGCTCTGGGCCGCCCCCGGGCCCCGTTTCCAGCTCTTCTCAACCTGACCGGGCCTGCAGCTGAAGCTCATCGGCGCCTCGAACACGTCCTTCGCGGTAAGTGCAAACATCCTCACTCCGAGAACCCGCACACCTACCGTCATTCACAGGTCAAAGGCGGCGGACATACTGCGAACCCGGGCTTCTCCTCGACGCCGGGTGTCCTGATCGCGATGAGCCGTCTCTCAGAGGTGACGTACGACGCGGCGAGTCAGAGCGTCGACATCGGGCCCGGGCTAGTGTGGGATGATGTGAGGCAAGGCGGCACGGCCGCCATTTATTTTCTCAGGACAGTTGGCTGACATATATACCGCAGGTGTACACGGTGCTCGCGCCCCACAATGTCAATGTGGTGGGCGGGCGTGTTACGGGCGTTGGCGTCGCGGGTTTCACCCTGGGCGGAGGCGCGTAGCATCGCATCACTTGCGCGCATGGGGACTGACGTGCGGCATGCAGGATATTCGTGGAAGACGAACCAGTTCGGGTTGACGGTGGATACTGTCGTCGGGTACGAGCTTGTGGCGCCCAACGGCACGGTCGTCGCCGTCACGGGGGCCTCCGACCCGGACCTGTTCTTCGCGCTCAAGGTACGTATCCTAGATTTAACCTCCTCCGTCCCGGAATCGGCTGACAAAAATCCGTTAGGGCGGCATGAACAACTTTGTAAGTGCTCCGCGCCGAGCCTTCAATGTCTTGGGTTCTAGGTCGTTACCTAATTTCTTTCCTCGTATAGGGTATCGTAACGAAGTTCACCCTGCAGACATTCCCGCAGGTACGTGCACGAGCTGAAACATCTCGGCCTGCGCTTACCGACTCGTGCTCAGGGACAAGTATGGGTACGTGAAAGCCCCTTGCGGCTATCCGGATAATGAACTAAGCTATCCGCTTACACAGGGCGGGTTGATCACCTACACCGTAGCCCACTTGCCCGCCGTCGCCGCCGCCGTCGCAAAGTTCGCGAGCACCGTTGAGGACCCGAAGGCGGGGCTCCTCCCGACCTGGAACTTCCTCCTCGGCCAGGTACGTCCACTTCAGCAGGCACATAACTGACATTGCGTGAACCTAACACGTTTTTGGGTACGCAGCCGGGGGTCTCAAACCTCCTGTTCTACGATGGATCCACGCCGCCGGAGGGGTTATTCGATGACTTCCTCGCGATCCCGCACCTGACCATGGACGTCAGCACGCGCGATTTCTTGTCGCTCGTCAAGTCGGCGCCGTCGAACGCGACATCCGGAAGCAGGTCCGTACGGCTGATCCATCTTTCAAACAGCCGCTCTAACGTTTTTCTTGTGCGCAGAGGCGCATTCCACACCGTGCCCCTGCTCTCCTTCAGCTCCACCATGCTCGCCGCGATCCACAACGAGACTACCGTGCTTCTTCCTTCTTCATTCTCCCGTAGCTCTTGCTCACCGCTCCACCAGTTCTGGGGCGACAAGCTCGCGCTTGCCGGGGCCGCCTTCATCTCCTACGATGTCGAGCCCTTCCTCCCCACGCTGTACTCGCACAACACGAACGCGACAGCCTTCCCCCCCACGCGCGACGCAGGCTACCTCCCACTCAACCTCTACTTCGCGTGGGGCCCCGCCACCTCGGACGAAATCTTCCACGCCGCGCTGCGGCGGAGCGCCGCGCACCTGACACAGGTCGCGCTCGCGGAGGGGCAGGCGATCGCGGACGCGCCGCTGTACCCGAACTACGCGCTGTTCGACACGCCACTCGAGCGGATGTACGGCGCGAACGTGGAGCGGCTGCGCGCGATCAAGGGGAGGGTGGATCCGAAGAACGTGATGGGGCTGGCTGGCGGGTTCAAGTTCTGATCATGATCATGAGAGAAATCCTCGCTGCCGCCACAGAATAGTTTTCTAGGTCTTTTCGTTTGCTGGAGACTTATCGATATCATTCGAGTATCATATTAATGACTATACTAATGATTTTGCGGACTTGTTTCAGACGTACCGCTTGTTGTAGAATACTGTATTTTTTCGTTCAATTCGACCGTCACGCGTCACACCCCCCCTGGTCGATGGCGAATTTTGGTCGTTTGTCACGCGTCACCCGGCCCTTGTTCGAATTGAATTTCCGTCACGCTGGTCAATTTTTTGCTCAAAATTGTGCTCGCGACGCGAAAATACGAAAAAAAATCGGTTCGCTGGTCGAAAATTTCGATTTGTCACGCGGAATTTTGGCACTGGTCGGATGGTCGAATCGGTATTTCGTGTCACGCGTCACACCCTAGGTCGAATTGAACGAAAAAATACAGTATCTAGCGTCGGACTTTGGCCAACCGTGGGAATTAAGAATCTATATTAATACAAGTTGGACTCGAACGATGGCGGGAACTGCTCCTCCTAAAGAATTATCTCGTTGCGGACATCCAAAACGATGTAGAAAAACACTTTTCTTTGGAAGTTCGCCATCGACGAGGTGCGTGACGCTCAAGTGACGCTTGATGCGGACGAATTGATCGAAATAGTAAGTCTCTTCCGATCAAATGTCCGATCACCGGCAATGCGGCCCACGCGTCACACCTGCGTCACACTGCCACGGAAGAACGGTCAGTTCGGCCGCTCGTCCATTTTATCCACGCTAACTTGTCTAACACTGAGGCAGGCTCGCAAGCTCGCCGAACCTGCGCTGACAGATGTCTGGACGGCCCAAGGGGCTGTTAATCAGCAATCGTTGTGGGGTTGCCCGGATCGCCCTGTCTCCGCAACTGTCAGTGAAGACTGCTCAATCGCCTGCCCTTCCCCTAGTGGGGATCAGTCAGGTATCGATAACCCCAAGGTCTGACCCTATTTGGCCGTTTCTGCATATTCATCAATAAACAGATCGCGGAAGCAATGCGGAAACATATTTTCTGCTTTCTTGGTCAAAATGGAACGAATGAGACCTAGGATTGATCTACACCGTCAGACGATATGGAATGCTACCGATCGCATATAAATCCCAGGCTCCGCTGCTGCTTGCCATCCTACGCTGCCCCCCCTTTCCCACCATGATTCTACTTCCCGAGCCACACGTCCGACTAGCAGGGGATTTCGAAAACAAGCATGTCGGGTGAGCTCGGTCATCGTCTTCGCTGCATCGTATTGATGCTCTGGACAAAGGTCGATTCTGCAGGCACTTTCCGAGCCACACGTTCCAGGGAACTTCGACAATTACATCGGGTGAGCTCGGTCATTGTCTTCGCGGCGTCGTATTGACGCTCTGGCCGCAGGACGTTGTTCCTTACATTGGCAACCACAGGGCTATGTCTCACTTGTCTCACCCTTTTCGGCTTCGCCTACGCCGCGCTGCATCCTGCGTCGAAGCATCATCTGAATAGGGTCAGTTTCCGGCTGCTCACCTACGCTCTGCTCGGGAAGTAAGTGGTGAAGCTCGAGCTTAAACCCCGCAGCTCATAGCTTCATCAGTCTCGTATATGGCTGCTCCTTCGTGGCCAACACCAAGTCTATTGGGCCCAGTACGACGTGCGGTCTCAGTGTCTTCCTGATCACTGTACGTGCTCGGCTCAGTTCTTCATCCCGTTGATGTTGCTCATGCCCAGATTTACAGCTCTCCATACTGTTCGCCAGCGGCATGTGCTTCTGCATCGCCATCAATCTAGAGTTTGTCCCCTGCACTCGTCACTCGCTTACGTCTTGACAACGCCTTGCAGACTAGTCCTTGTTCAAGGCTGCAACGGCAAACGGCTGGAGAAGTATTACATCATCGGCACTGTAGCTGTTTGTGCGATATGCACCATCCCGCCATACGCAGCCGGTCAATTTGGGTAACAAGTCTCCCCCAGAAAATACACAAATTCTGACAACCTCTGGACGAGCAGTTGGAACGAACAGTCCCTGGGCTGTTGGTTTAATAACCCAGATCAGCGGGCCGTGGTGAGGTGGATTATCGGCACCCATTTCTTCTGGATCCTCCTCATGGCAACTGGCGAGGCCATTGCGTTTCTCCTGATACTGCGGTATTTCATTTCGCATGAGGTGAGCGGGTCCCAATTTGCTGGGAGTTCAGCGCTGATAAGCAAGCCTGAAGAGCAATCAGCGAAGCGTACACTCGGGATCCATGTCCAGCGGGACCGAGACCTCCAAATCAGAGCACCAGCCCATGGTGCAGTACCGAAATCCCATGGTACAATACCGCAATATCATCCTGCGAGTCGGTGCGTACACATCCCAGTATCATTCTTTGAAATTCATTTATACCCGCGAACAGGCCTTTACCCGCTCGTATCATTTATCCTGAGTATGGGCACCGTGATCGACCTCTATCTGGCGGTAGACGGATTGTCGAATCCCATTGTTTCGGAATTGGTGCGTTCGCCTCACTCACTGCAAAGGGTGCCTGCTTCAACGCCAGATCAGAACTTTCGTTTGAGCATTTCAAGTCAGTTCGAGTCAAACGACGCATACGCGTCACGTCTAATCTATCTGTCGCAGGTGTTTGCATCTACTCGCTGCGTCCGTTGATCTATGCCGTGCTCGGTGCCTCAGACCCGGTACGTCCCCGCGCACACACGAGCTGGTACTGGAACTGACACACCCTGGTCCCAGTCGTTCATCCGCGCGGTGCAGGAACTGCGGCGCCCCGCCGAGCAGCTCTCGGCGAAGAAGCTGCAAACGTCGGGGCTGAGCGGGCGTTTCACGTCCACGAAGACGGCGGGGCCGGGCGAGCGCCTTCACATCGGCTTCCCCGAAGACGCTGCGACGAATTCGTCAGACGCGGGGGGGAACACCCTTAGGCATTCCTCCACAGATGTGCCCGAGGTGGAGAGTAAAATGGGCAAGCCGGTCGGTAGCAGGAGGGGGCCCGAGCCGCGTATCGATGTAGTGGCCCATATCTAAGTGCTGATCCTGTCTTTATTCGAGTGTATATATCATGTATTATGCATATCTCGAGGCCAACAAATATAGCGTAACTTTCGGTCTCTGTTCGGCGCTCAGGCTGCTGGGCAGTCGCTTGAAAACATGGAAGAGTTGGTATTTTGGCGCGTGAACGTTCGAACGGCGAGTGCCGACTGGAAATCGCGATTCGCTCTTAGTAACGTAGATTCAAGGCTGCTCGATATGTAGGGCAAACCTTTCTGGCCATAATGCATAAGGCCCGGACCGCTAGACCGCAGCTCAACCCGGGCCGTCCATGTGCCGGCTCAAGGTCATCAAACGACAAGCAAGGACAAGCACCACGTATTTGTGCAGCGACCACCGTGCATGATCGACATTCGCGCGTTTGCCGTCCAAGGGCGCGTGTTCCCGCGATTCAGTGTGCGCTATTTCAGTTGTCAAGATAGCCGCACCGAGCCCTCGAGACCTCGTCGGTGCGTCTGTTCCCCATAAAACTTCGGCATTCACTTACGCTCGCACTCGACAGACTGCGGCCCAAAAAACACCTCATCTCAACGTTGAACCCGTCGCTCATCACCCCGGCGGACTACCTGGATGTCTCGGGGCAGAAAGTGTTCTTCTTACACTCCGGCTTAAAACCTGGCGCTGGGGACTCCGAGGGGCGACCGGCCCCGGTCATCCGATATGTCCGTCAGAAAGGTCTGAATCGCTATATCCAGTTCCCAAACAACACCCACGGATTTCTTTACTACGACCCTCACGCACATATCGCCCCATTGGCAGGCAGCGTACGGTTCCGCGTCACCCATGACAGTGTACCGTCGTCGTTCGCGCGTGGGCACGACTTGCTGGCCCCGTCCGGCGCCCCATGGCAACTTACACTGTCGCAAATCGCATGCCGCCCCTCCTTCACGCCGCTCGCGTCACAGCTGCTGCGTGATTGCCTGGTCACTGAAGACCTGCTTTCTCGGTGCCGCGCTGTCTTTCGCTCGCGGACAAAGATCCACCAAACCAACGTCGTCTTCACCTTTAATTCCCCATTCCTCGTCCATTTCGCGCGCGATGTCCAATGTTTTATCGCGGGAGATACATTACACCGGCTGCAACTGAGGCTTTTGTTCACGACGAGCACAGGAGGGAAGCGAGACTACCCGTGGACTGGTACGGCGTCCGGATCTGTGACTGGATGGAATGTACTCAAACTGTGCAGGATCCGCTCTCGCCCGCTTCGAGGCCTCCACGCTCCCGGAATATGCTGGCCGTCGAATGATCCATTTGCGATTTATCAAGATCTTGGAACCGGTCTCTCCCCTCGTAGACCTGAAGACGTACGATGGACGTATGCAGCGGCCGCAAGAGGGTGAATTATTTGAGGTCTCGCATTACGGCCGGCTGCCAAAGCCCTGGGCATACGACATCGACGCGAATTTCAAGCCCGCTGCTGTGCTCCGACAGTTGTGGGACATTTCCACGAGCGCAGGAACATCCTTGTAGCTGCGCGACGACGAAGAATATGCACGTCAATGAGGGCCTGCCGTTTGTAGAGACGTAGGACTCAATATCTGCGGAGGGGACGAACTGTAAAGGAAATCCTCAGCTGGGATAGTAATATCTGCGCGGCGGCATAGATTCGGAACATTGGTTGATTGTCGACGGGAGGACGACAAGAGACAGACCTGAGGAGTGCCCGAGAGCATTGCCATTTCGCAGAGGTGTACAGTAGGTTGGCGGATACCAACGCCATGAAACTTGCCTCTAGTGTTTGAGCGATACGGTGTGTGAGCGATACGGGGTTTCGACTGTCACCGATTCTACCAAGTCTTGTATTCAGCATAAAAGACTCAACAACGATGATTTATAGCTAACCCCCGAGTCGAACGAGGACTTTCCGGAGGAAAGTAGCAACTGTGAGGAGTCTAGGACTCACGCGTCAGCGCGTATTCGATGCATTAGCGGACCCGATGGTTGCAAAACGATTCCAAGCCAACCGCCTGGCATGCGTGGGCGTCTTCTACCAGTGCTTCAGCGAGCGCACGGGGCTCGACCCGCCCAATCAATCGTCCATCCGAGGCACAAGATTGGTGTGCGAATGAGGGGGAGTCGCTTGAACACATGAAGAGTAGGTGTGTATTTGGTACGTTAGTGCGATAGAGTAAATATGATATCCTACGCCGAGCAGGATTCAGGCTAGATTGATAACAGGATCACAACAAGTCCCAAGTCCCAACTCATCGATCAGCGCTGCAGCAGACCTGAGACCAGCGCATGGTCCCAGGTCGATATTATACATCCGCTCCGCCGGTAATTTTATCATAAATACGAGCCGATAAGTAGTTAACTGTAACTTGTAACACAACATGTATAAAATCCGCGTCCGTCCGTCCGGTTAGTCGTCTGGTTAGTACGAGAGCGCCGCGAGCACTGCCTGGGAGGGGGAGAAATGAGCAAGAGCGAATGAAAAGGAGGGAGATAGGGACAGAACGGAGCGAGAGGACAGAACGGAGCGACATAGGATAGAACGGAGCGAGAGAGGGTGGGAGGGGACAGAAGAAAGCGAAGAGAGGATGAAACAGAAACAGAACGCAGACTCACCAGCGCATCCCCATCCCACGGCTTCACCCCCTGCGCCGCCAGCTCGTTCAGATCGTAGTCGGTGAATCCCATGTTCCCGCCGTCGTACTCCCCGTACCCCATGCCCATGCCCATGCCCCCCATGCTCAGGCCCGCCATGCGCGCCTCCACGCCCCGCATGTCCATCCCGCCCCCTAGCCCGTACGCCCACCCCGCGCCCATCTGCCCATGCCGCCCGCCCCCCACGCTCCCATTGCCCCGCCCGTGCCCGCCCCCGCCCCCATGCCCCGCACCCTTCCCGCCCCGCCCGCGCTTCTTCTTCGGCTTCCCCTTCCCGCTCCCCTCCCCCTGCCCCTGCCCCTTCGCCCCCGCCCCCGCCTCCCTCGCCTCGCGCCTCGCGCGCTTCTCCCTGCTCCGCTCCCTCACCTCCTCAATCCGCTTCTTCATCGCCTCCACCCGTGCGTCGTCCTCCCACCACCCGCCCGCGGGGAGCGCGCCGCGCGCGTGCGTGTAGATGCACTTGGTGCCGAACTTGCACTCGCCGAGGAGGAAGTATAGGCACACGTTCTTGCCCCTGTGCGCGTGCATTTGTCAGGACACGGACCAGAATTTAGGGAAAGAAAGAAGGAAGGAGGGAAGAGGGAAGGAAGGAGGAGGAGGGAAGAGGAGGAAACACGCACAGCCCATCCCGCACGCTCTTCTCGTCGGGCGCGTGCGAGAACTTGCACGACCCGGCGCGCGCGCAGCCCTGGTGGTTGTAGAACAGGCACGGCGTGCCGTTGCCGCGGTGCTGCGCGTCGCTCGTGTCCGAGTTCGAGGCGTCCGAGGGCGCGCGGGGCGCGGCCGACGGGAGCGGCAGCGCGTAGTCGGGCTCAGGCTCCGGCGCCTCCTTTTCCGGGGTCGGTTTCTCTTCTTTGGGCTGCTCAGCCGCAGCAGCCTGCGCCTCGTCCTGAGCCGCCGCAACTGGCGGGGGCTGTTCAGCCGCCGCCTGCTCCGCACCCTCGCCCTCGCCGGCCCCATTCGCCTTAGGGGTCACGGAGCCCTCTGCGGGTGCGGGTGCGGGCTCCGCGGAGGCGGCTTCCGCCGCGCGCAGCTCGCGCACGGCGGCCTGCGCCGCCTCGTTCTCGGGCGCGAGCTCCAGGACCGTCTCGAAGTCTGCGCTCCAGCTCCGTCAGCGGGACAGGCGGGATGGTAAACGTAAACGGTAGGGCGCACCTGTAATCGCGCCGCGTGCGAGCCCCCGGCCCTTGCGCGCCATCGCGCGGGCGTACCGCGCCTCGACGAGCTTCGGGTCGAGCGCCAGCGCCGCCGACGCAGCGCTCTCTGCGTCCCCGAACCTAGACACCATTCAAGATTATTATTTCATTGTCCTGGGTGAGGCGCACAAAGACGCACCGGCCGAGATGCAGGTACGCCGTGGCGAGGTCGCAGTGGGCGACGGGGTTCGTGCGCCAGAGCGCACAGGCGTCCGCGAAGCAGCCCGCGGCGCCCTCGTAGTTTTTTATCTTCATCAGGGTTACGCCCTGCACCCGCCACTCGTCATTGCTTCGCCCGATGTGCAGGGGAAAGAGGATACTCACGAATGCCTGTCGGTCCTGCGCCTGCGCCCGCTTTCGGGCGGATATTGCGCTGCGCTTCGCTGCGCGCGCTGCCAGCGCCTCCGCCACGGTGGCGGTGTCCGGTGTCAAGACGACAATGACTGGGTCGGCGACGTCCGCCTCGGCGTCTGGGGGGTTACTGGAGGCTGACATGGCGGAGGAGGGACGGTGGGTCCTGGCAAACGGATTCAAGGCCGGAGACGGGTGGCACAAGTGGCAGTGGAGGAGGAGCAGTGTACAGTCACATGACCGAGGATCTGTTTCAGGTCTGCCACGTGCAGCTAAAAGCAGTGCCACCTTCTTTGCGTCTCGAGTCTCGACTCGCACTCGACTCTCGAGACGAGCGGAAGCCCTCGCACTTTATCAAGTCAGGGTGTCTGCTCTTGTCTCAACTCAACCTCAAGTTGGGACCTGGCCTACTCTGTGGTCACCGGCGCTTGGCGTAAACTTGGCGTACTATCGGGACGTCCGAGACTCCGCTCAGGCAGCCTCAGAGCGAAACCTGAAGAATAGCCTACAGTGCAGTCACTCAATCGAGACTGGGTCAAGATTGAGGTTGTCCCTCTAGCTCGTTCCCCGCTAAGATTGAGGCCGGTATCCGTAAAGTGCCGATGATAAACAGCCAAGTGCCGCAGCATCGAAAACAGCGGAGGCTCTGCCAGTGCGAGGACTGGACTGGCGTCGGGTCCGCGGAGCCAATTATATACTCGAGGGTCTGTAGACGGGGGAAGATTATGTGCGTAGCGCGCTGGCAGGTGCCGCCCGAAACACTGAACCGCCGTAGCCGACCCATACAGAGCGGTGGGGGCGCGGGCGCGGCATCGGAGGCACCGTGTCTCGCGCGGGGGGACACGGGGGGACACCCCCGGATATGATCGAGGCTCGAGCGCCTTGGCCAATGACATGACCAGCTCCGTTCATCAATCCAGACCAGGCCGGCGCGAACAGTCAAAGTGGTCAAGAAACAGTGCGATTCGAGCTTGAGTGTCATACCAAACTTCTCCGCGGCTAATTTTCAGGCGTACGAGTGTTCCAACCAACAGTATTCTGGAAGAACACAGTCAAGGCGAATCCCGACTCGCCCTGACTTGCGACACACTGGTCCGAACGTTGTGCTCCACGACACTTTGTCGAAGCCGAGTTTTCTTGCGATCCCAGTCTCGCCGCTGCTCGTATCCCGCAAAGGCGCGGTTCGCGAATCACGCTTCGATGTTATTGGGGCTTTTAGTTCCATGCGTTACATCCGATGGGTCTTCATTGTGCGGCGGGTGGAAGTTACTGGTAGTCTAAACCCATCCTATCTCCCCAACTTACCAACAACCACGGCGGATTGTGTTACAGATTGTAGCCTACAATGAACCACTTCGTACAGTACCTGTTCGTTGAACGTTGAACCCTCAACGGGACCAGGGCAGTATGCCAGTAATATACCCCCTTTTCCAACTTCGTCGCCAAATCGGGAACCACGGTCGGCCGACCGAGGTACATCATTCCGGTCAACACTACGCGAGTTTCACATAGTCCTTTGACCCCTTCGGGGCGTCATACGAAAAATTGGAACGATACAGAGAAGATTAGCATGGCCCCTGCACAAGGATGACACGCTTTTCCGGAGTGGTAGACCTACGGGTCTCAATATTTATGCACCTTTTTGCGAGCATTTCCTTAGACCAGGGCCGTGTTGAGATCTAGGTTCAGCTTGACGTCGCATGTTTCAAATGAATGTTGGCTTGAAGGAGTGTTGAAGCCATCGGGTCTGGTATCACAGCAATAGCGCGCTGAGGTGTGTAGTCTTCATGTTCGTTTCTTTCCTTCAAGGTCCCCGTTCGACTTGGGGTTTAGTTAATTGCCGAGTCTTTCTTCAAGATACGATTCGGTCACTGCCCCCGTATCGCTCAGATACTAGAAGCGAGTCTCATAGCGTTGGTTATCCTCCACCGCCAACATAGCCTCTGCAAAATGGCGATGCTCTCGGGCACTCCTTAGGTGTGTCTCTCGTCGTCCTCGCGTCGACAATCACCCAATGTTCCGAATCTATGCCACGGGACTACTATCCCCAGGTGAGGGTTTCCTTTACAGTTTGTCCCCTCCGCAGATATTGAGTCCTAAGTCTCTACAAACGGCAAGCCCTCATTGACGTGCATATTCTTCGTTGTCGCGCAACTACAAGGATGTTCCTGCGCTCGTGGAAACGTCCCACAACTGTCGGAGCACAGCAGCGGGCTTGGATTTCTCTGCGTCGATGTCGTATGCCCAGGGCTTTGGCAGCCCGCGATAACGAGAGACCGTAAATAATTCACCCTCTTGAGGCCGCTGCATACGTCCCCTGTTTGTCTTCAGGTCTACGAGGGGAGAGACCGGTTCCACGATCTTGATAAATCGCAAATGGATCATTCGACGGCCAGCATATTCCGGGAGCATGGAGGCCTCGAAGCGGGCCAGAGCAGATCCTGCGCACTTTGAGTACAGTCCAATCCATAGATCCGGACGACGTACCAGTCCACGGGTGGTATCGCTCTCCCCCTGTGCGCGTCGTGAACAGATGTTTCATAAGCAGTGGGTGCACTGTATCTCTAGCGAAAGAACAACGGACGTCGTGCGAGAAGTGAACGAGGAACGTGGAATTGAAGGTGAACACGATGTTGAAATTTCGGTGAATGTGTGTCCGCTCGCGGAAGACATCGCGGCACCGAGAAAGCAGGTCTTTAGTGACGAGGCAATCACGTAGCAGCTGCGCCGCGACCGACGCAAAGCGGGGGCGGTATGCGATTTGTGGCAGTATAACTTGCCATGGGGCGCCGGACGGGGTCAGCAAGTCGTGCCCATGCGCGAACGACGACGGTGCATTGTCATGGGTGACGCGAAACCGTACACTGCCTGCCAACGAGGTATTATGTGGGTGTGATTTGTAGTAAAGAAATCCGTGGGTGTTGTCCGGGAACTGGATATAGCGACCTTTCTGACGAACATAGTTGAGGGCCAGTCGCCGTCCCTCGGAGTCCCCAGCGCCAGTTGTTAAGCCAGAGTAGAAAACAAACTGGCGTCGCCCGGAGACATCCATGTAGTCCGCCGGGATGATGAGCGACGGGTTCAGGGTTGAAGTGAGGTGGTTTTCAGCCCGAAATCTGTCGAGTCGGAGTGGCATAAGTAAATGCCGAAGTTTGGGATATTGGAGAGACGCACCGACGAGGTCTCGGGGGCTCGGTGTGCCCAGCTTGACGACTGAGGCAGCGCACACTGAATTGCGGGAACAAGCGCCCTTGAACGGCAAACGCGCGAATGCCGATCATGGTGGTCGCTTCACAAATACGTGGTTCTTTGTCGTTTGATGACCGATGGCCGGGATCTCGGCATATGAACGGGCCGGATTGAGATGCCGGTCTGGCACAGTTTTACATAAGCTTGAATCATGAAATCTTGATTCATACTACGTTCGTTTAACCTATGGCCACAAACATTTGCCATACATACCGAGCAGCCTTGAATCTCGGATCAAAATACGTTTACTGCGGGCGAATTGCGATTTTTCAGTCGGCACTCGCCGTTCAAACGTTCGCGAGTCATACCTACTCTTCCATGTGTTCAAGCGACTCCCCAGTAGCCTGAGCGTCGAGCGGAAACAGCAAGGTGGTCGATTTTTCTGGGACTGCGAGATATACATATTAGAAGGTTCTAAACTCTTGGATAAAGTAGGGGGTTCAGCACTTAGATATGGGACACTACATCGATACGCGGCGCGGGCCACCTCCCGCCACGGTCTGCCGCCGACAGGTCCTCGATTCCCGTTTTGCTCTCCAAGCTCGGACTCTGCGGCGCCTCGTCGGGGGCCTCTGTGGAGGGGCGGTTCCACCCCGCGTCGACCGAGTTCGTCGCACCCTCGGAGGGGAAGCCGATGTGCAAGCCCTCGCCCGGGACCGCCGTCTGCGTGGACGTGAAAAGCCCGCGCAGACCTGGCCTTTGCCACTGCAGCACAGTGGGTTGCTTGCCGGGCCGCCGCAGTTCCTGCACTGCGCGAATAAACGACTGGGGCCGCGGCGTGTCAATTCAAGGATCAGCCCGTGTGTGTGCGTGGGACGTACCGGGTCTGAGGCAGCGAGCACAGCATAGATCACCGGACGCAACGAGTAGATACAAAGACCTGCGGCAGATAGATTAAGCACGCCGCATTTCTGCGGGCCGTTCGACTCGTACTAACTTGCGATGCTCAAACGAAAGTTCTAAGGTGGCGTTAGTGCAGGCACCCTTTGCAGTGAGTGAGGAGAAATCACCAATTCCGATATAATCGGATGAAACATTTCGTGTACCACCAGATACATGTCGATCACCGCGCCCAAAGTCAGGATGCATGATACGAGCGGGTAAAGGCCTGTTCACATGAATGGATGAATTTCAGCGAATGATCTTGGATGTTTACGCACCGACTCTGAGGATAATATTGCGGTATTGCACCATAGGCGATGTGGGTTGGTGCTCTGAGCTGAAGGTCCCGGTTCCAGATTCCGAATGTAAGCGACGCAGTATACTCTTCAGGCTTGCCCGTCAGCGCTGAACCCCCAGGAGGTTGGGACCCGCTCACCTCATACGAGATGAAAAACCGCAATATCAGGAGGAACGCGATGACCTCGCCAACTGCCATGAGGAGGACCCAGAAGGCATGGGTGCCGATGATCCACTTCACAAGGATCCGGTGATCTGGGTTGCTGAACCAACAGGCCTGGGCCTGTTCGTTCCAACTGCTCGTCCAGAGGTCGTCAGTGTTTGTGTATTTGCTCGATGAGATCTTTTTACCCAAATTGGCCGGCTGCGAATGGCGGGATGGTGCATATCGTAGAAACCGCTGAGGTGCCGAGTATGTAATACTTCTCGAGCCGTTTGCCGTTGCAGCCCTGTACAAGGACTAGTCTGCAGAACGTAAGCGAGTGACGAGCGCGATATGTGAGGGGACTAACTCTAGATTGATAGCGATGCAGAAGCACATGCCGCCGGAGAACAGTATAGAGAGCTGCAAATCTGGGCATGAGCGACATCAGCAGGATGAAGAACTGAGCCGAGCACGTACATTAATCAAAAAGACAGTGGCACTGCACGTCGTACTGGGCCCAACAGACCTGGCGGTGGACACGAAGGAGCAGCCATAGACGAGGCTGATGAAGCTATGAGCTGCCGGGCTTAAGTTCGAGAATCACCACTTACTTCCCGAGCAGAGCGTAGGTGAGCAACCGGAAACTGACCCTGTTCAGATGATGCTTCGACGCAGGATGCAATGCGGTATAGGCGAATCCGCAAAGGATGAGAAAAGTGAGACATAGCCCTGTGATTATCGGTACATTGAACAGCGTCCTGCGGTACCGTGAGAGCGTCAATACGACGCGGCGAGGACAATGACCGAGCTCACCCGATATGATTGTCGAAATTCCCTGGGACGTGTGGCTCGGAAAGTGCCTGAAGAATCGACCTACGTCCAGAGCATCGATACGATGCAGCGAGGACAATGGCCGAGCTCACCCGACATACTTGTTTTCAACGGAATCCCCTGCCAGTCGGACGTGTGGCTCGGGAAGTACAATCATGATGGGGAAGGGTGGGCAGCGTAGGATGGCAAGCAACGGGATTTGTATGCGATCGGCACCATTGCATTTCGTCTGAAGGTGTAGATTACTCCTAGGTTTTCATTCTTTCCATTTTGACCAAGAAAGGAGAAAGATGTTTCCGCGTTGCTTCCGCGATCTGTTTATTAATAAATATGCAGAAAAGGTCAAATAGTGTCAGACCTTAGGGTCATCGATGCCTGACCGATCGCCACTAGAGGAAGGCAGGCGATTGAGGACTGCTGAGAGTTGCGGGGAGAGGCCCGCGATCGGCAGCCCCGCAGTGATTGACAGTACCTTGGGCCATCCAAGACGTCTGTCAGCCCAGGCTCGGCGAGCTTGCGAGCCTGTCTCTGTGTTATGTAGATTAGTGAGCGTAGATACAATGAACGAGTGCCAAGTGGCGGCCGTTCTTCCAGGTGGCAGTGGCAGTGCACCGTGATGTTGATGGCAGTGTGACGCGTACTGTACTATTTCGATCATTTCCACCGTCACGCGTCACCCACCCCAAAATTTCGCTGGCTACTTTTCGATTTCGTTCCAGAACAGACATGGCAGCATCGATACAAGACCAACGATTCTGGCTCGTTCTCCACGATGGTCCATATCGGGACGGTAGTACGAGACTGGCTAGAGGCCCCAGTTTGCATACTCCGCCAGCCATCCGCTCGACATCGGACCCCAGTCTTCATGAAGGGCATGCTGAACAGCCTGAACTCCGAGTCGCCCGGTCGACCCACAGCGCAATTGGATTGGTATCGATATGGGCTCGAGGTCGCTCCCTGCGGGATAGCGCAGGGTAGGCGCGAGTCCCGCGGCCACAAGCTGGGGGGTGATGTCTCTTTCTCGGGCCCGCGAAAATGCGACATGCAGATGGGCGAGTGCGTCGGCAGCACCGCATCTACAGCGTCCTTGAACCAAACCCAGGAGTTCCTCATCTGAACCGCCATTGACGCCCAGGCAACACAGACTATGGAGATGCGGACAGAGCGTGACCGCTGGAGTGCTGCCCTGCGGCGTCAGGATTCGGAACACGTTGGCGGTTTTGATTGACCGGGCAGAAAGACAGTTGCGAGGCTGATACACCGCAAGATGCTCCAGCTTCGGGAAAAGGCACAGGACTTGGCTCAGAGAGTCTGTGCACATCTGCCCATCGAGGGCGAGACTCGTGAGCTGATCAGGTGCGTCTAGATCGGATAGATTTGCGAGAAGGTTCCCTCCTGATACGACTTCGAGGCAGCGCAGCTTTGGGAGAGAGAGGTGGCGAAAAGGATGCATAGGGACCCCCATATGAGCCTGCCTATTACGGCGGATGGAAAGTCGCCAGAGGTATTCCATGCGGATTTTCCGCGTCGATATGTGGCCGCCGCCAAAAAGGTTCAACGTGCATGTCTCGAGCCTGGAACATTGCCGGAATATGTTATATGTGTCGGCCAACGAAATTTCCGACGACCCATCCGCAAACGCCAGATGGCGCAGTTGCGTCCACGTCAACACGGACTTGACCATGGTGAGCTGGGACTCGCCCCGGATCGATATACCCCGGGTGTTCGCCGCAAAGGCGAGATGATCGAAGGCCGTGGTGTCGCGGCAATCAACCACAACACTTTGGAGCAAAGGAACATCGCTCGCCGATAAGACCGAAAGCGGGGAGAAGTGTAGCGAGTTCGGAAGGGTGAGCCGCAGGTGCTCCCACCGATGACAAAATTTCATGAGTGTCCGGAGAAGCAAGGGATCCCAACGCGCCGTCCAAACATAGGAGATGGAAAGGGGAAGGTCACCGGAGCGAGCCAGCCAAGAATCAACATGCTCACTGACCACCCATACGTTCGCCGACGACGCTGAGATGTGGAGTGACGTCCAAAGACGAGGCATGGAAAGCGCCACGCTACGCCAATAACTGCAGACGTGGGAGACCAGCAGAGGTGATTCTGTGTGATTCATCGATGCATATCGATCCTCCGGCAATGTCGCAACGAATATCTCCCGCAGGATATCTTGCGGGAGTTTGCGTGCCGAAGTTGTCAGCGCAAGGTGCGACTCGACGAATTCGGATAAGATCGCGCGTTTGCGAAACAGCTGTTCGAGCGCTGCCTGCACCTGACTGATTTCAACGTTCAAATCGTCTAGATCCGCCATCGCAGTGGAGAGGAAATTCCGGATGGCTTGAGATTGATCATCAGACGGCTCTGTGTTCGTGTAAAGGAGATTCTTGTACGGTGTGTACATTCTGTTCAACAGGCAAATCAGCACTGGTAAGTCTGGTGGGTATGAGTTCCTACTGTGAAGCAGCAGACGCCGTGCATCTGTGGGGTGGGCGATGGACTGGCATGACTCACGCTACCTTAAGGTACGGGTACTTATATAACGCACCATCGAAGTGCTTTTTGGCGGACCATCGCATTTTCTCCTTTTTTTGGTAAGGACTTTGTCATTTCTGGTGTGTCAGCTAGGCCCGTAGCTCGTTTAACGGTTGAAATGAGGTTCGGAGTACGTAGTAGATACAGCTTACTGGCAAGTGGTATGAGGATTTCTACCCACGATTTTTTGCTGGACCAATCAGATCGCCAAAGCTAAACCTCGGCTGCCATTTCTCAAGCTCCACCATCAGGTCCGTCGTCCACTGGTATCAAGAAGCTTATACAACTTTCCAAGAAGTTCTAATAAAGGATTTTTCAAGTGTCAGAGAGGCCGGGGCTGCATTGCATGGTACCTAAATACCCGCGAAATAACCCAATTTAGGAGGCTTATAATCGCAAACGCGGTCAGGTGATGTAGAATCAACGCGCGTTCCGTTTGTGTTCAATTGATTTCCCACCAGATCATTGAAGTTTAAGGGACAGAATTTATTAACTACGCTCCAGTTCTCAAAAAGCTCTGCGCTCACATCAAATGGGCTTCAGTCTAACTGTATTTGTAACAAAGGGACAAATGAAATATATATAAGAAATGGCATCCGGGAATGGTATTTCTGATACGAGTCCTACCACTGAAGGCTCTGTGTTCCTAGACCGCGGGATATCAGGTGTGGTCCCCAATTCGATATGAACGAACCTTTGCGAGCCTTTATTCCTGCGGTGGAGCCTGCCAGACGGGGAGTTCGGAGGATAAAATAGGTCGTGTTCGTCCAGATACGCGTGGTGTGGGTGTCACTTGTCTCGAAATAGCACAGTGTGTTGGAATGGGCAGAGAGATCGGGTACTGCAGCCGCTCATCAATATCCGGAGGGATATTAGCTGAGAAAGGAGACTGTACCTGCGCCACCGGAGAGAGCCCGTTTCAACAGCTTCCAGCCCACCCCTATCGCTAGGATCGGCAGACTCGCAAGACTGACGGCAGGAATGGAGGCCTTGATCATATCCAGGTTGGGAGGAAAGAGGACAGCGGCCGTCAATGTAGCGCAACCTGCAAGGGTTATGAGGATGGTCTTGAAGGACATGCTGGATTACTAGGAGCGGAGGTCGAGGACTCGGAGAAGCCTTTATATATGACAAGGACAAAGGGCTCTTAGCACAAAGGGATCGATAATGGGCTGTCCCGCACGTCTGTCATAGCGACCGATAGACTATCGGGCCAGTCGACAAAGGATGGGTGGGAGCGCAGAAAATGAGAGAAGCACATTGAGTCCGTGATCTAATTCTCTTTCTGCCAGCCTTCAACCAGCCTTGGGTCGCATGCGTACTATTTTTCAGTTGCAAATGTCCCAGAGCGTGTCACTGCGATCTTGAAAGGCACTTTTATTTGATCTGGCGGACTAAATAATGCACCGGGAATTTAGCTTGAGCCTCTTCGCAAGAAATGTATGCGCTGCGAATTGGCTGCGACTCGCGAGTTTCTTTCAACACATGCTGATGGCCGAGTAATGTTCCGAGATCAGCACAGCCACCGGGCTCGGCCGTGCCTTTCTTCCTTGCCACCACGGTCCACGATGACTCGATCCTCTGGCAGCTCTCGCTCTAGTAGACTATTGTCCCCATTCTCGTCTCCTGCGTACAGCGACGTGATATCTACCCACCTACCACTGGGCTAGCTCTCTCCGCTCCTGGAACTTGGAATGCAATTGACATTGGCGCATCGACTACAAAACTCTTCTTCTGCGGATACTACTACGCTGGCGCATACTGTGACACCCGTCAACGATGGAGCTACTGGCTGGAGCTAGCCAGCTGGACTATTCATTTGTCATGCTGACCTCTATTTACCTCCCCTTTACGGTCCACTCCTGCACCGATCGGCCTGAACTAGTCTTGCAACGACCCACTGTGGCCCGATGACATGCGGAGGCTCAACGGCTGAGACACCGGCTGTCTGGTCATCCGTCGGGATGTAGTCAAAGGTAGCCTCCATTCGGAGCTGCGGGCTTTCTTAATCTAATTCCTCGCGTAGGTGCTCCCATGCACGAGAACTTACGAAGCATGTAGTGTATCGGCCGGATGGGAAGCCAGGGTAGCGTATCACATGCATCCTTTGTGTCGGTCCAGGGCCGTGGTCACCAAGGCGGATCCTCTAGGCCTTATCGCCCGCGCTTTCCACTTTATGGAGAAGTTCCTGCTTCAAGACTCTATTCTACGCCGCTGTATCTGTGGATCGGCTACTTCTTGCTTTGCGTCATGTCTCTTCTCTTCCTTGTCTGCCCTTGGAGCAAGCCTCAATAGTCTCTCCGATAGGCCCTCAGCGTCTTCATCAAATCAGCAGCTACGTTATTGTCTCTACAGGCGACCTTCCACAGCTGCGGAACCCCCTTTTCTAAAATTCTATCTCGCTTTCGCTTTCCTTGGGCGAACATCCCCCCTGGCGTGACACCCTCATTCCTTCCGACCTTCCATTCGCCGAGGCTGTCCATCTTGCGCACGAAGACAACAAACACCACGTCGGGTATGCATGCCCTTCTGATATTTATTATGTGTAATTGGTCACCGCCTTCTTCGCAGGACTCGGCGGAGGGCATGCTGCAGCTCAATCGCGTTCTTTTCCTCCCTCGTACCTGGCCTGGCATGCCTGATCGCCTGCCCGAGCCCGATGGCCCGGGAACCCTGCCGGTCAGACCCGCAAATATGGAACTTAAGGAGGCATGGTAGTGGCATCATCACGCATGCTGACATGGGGGGCTAGCACGGGATTGGGCAGGCGTCTTCCTCGCCTCGCCCGATTGCTGCTGCTTCTGGAATCCGAGGCCGCAGCGCTGGAGAACGGGCCATATTCTTGTTATCAGCCCCGCGCCGTCCGAGCAACCCCCTCGCCTCCCCCCGTTCACTTCCGGGAGACTAGCTATCGCCACTCCAGAGACTAGCTATCGCCGCATACGGAGGGCTTCTTGCTCGGAGACTACATGGCCATAGCCTTGCTCGGGAACTAGCTATCCCCGCTAGCTCGTCTCGAATCTCACGATGGTTCTCGCGCGTGCATATGATGTACATTGGCTCTCAATCGCGGTGGTTCGTGGTTCTCGTGCCATCGCTCAAGACGGGGTGGGAGCTGCTCAAGTGGGGGTAATATGGTCTCCTAGCGTGGAGGAGATTAATATTACTGACGTGATATCACAGCAAGATGTATCCGATCTTCGACCACCTGCGGATGTCCCACTGGAGGTATGCATAGTATCCCGACTAGCGCGGTGCGAATTTCTCATCGACCCACTTGTCACGGTGCGCTTCCTCCCCTGCACGACTACCTTTGAATTCGCGGATGTTTACTCTATTTCTGTTTAGACCGTACGTTTCTGCATCAGAGCCAGAAGATCTTTAGTTGCCCCGTTGGCAATGTGCACGCCTGTGCCGAATTCGTGACCGGTATCTTTCATGGAGATGACCGCTCGTGGGGCGGCGACTTCAGCTAGCGGCATGCAGCCCGCGGAAATCTCCCATGTGCGTCGTTTAATCTGTGGAATGCGGCGACATCAAGTTCACGCCTTACATACATTCAGCGACCTCGGGTCGTGGGTGCGTACGTCAGTCAGGAGGTGTGCAATCGACTTGGACGCTGGCTGCCCTCGGCTCATGTTCAGTCTAGAATTTGGACACGCCGGATCAAAGGGGGAACCTGGCTCTCTGCAGGGTTCTCAACGCAAA
Source organism: Mycena belliarum (assembly GCA_029282135.1). Taxonomy (NCBI): domain Eukaryota; kingdom Fungi; phylum Basidiomycota; class Agaricomycetes; order Agaricales; family Mycenaceae; genus Mycena; species Mycena belliarum. The sequence continues at coordinate 131,623 of JARJCN010000044.1, read as the reverse complement.
TGATCTCATACTGGAGATTCCGTCTACGTATGCGAGGGGCCTGGGACCGCTGACTCTCGCCCCATGCTCCATCGTTCTGGGCACCCGCTACGCGTCTGTCCGAGTGACACCCAGCTCCATATCAAGTGAGCCTCAGTCAGGAAGCGCGCAGTCTCGACCAAGCTCCCGCGAGCGGGGATTTCTCTTCCACGCGGGAGGTAGCGCGGGGCTTCGGCGGACTCAAACCGATGTCACTGCGAGGAGGATGTATCTCTGGATACGTACCCGGCGCGGAGACCCGACCGCCGCGTATGGAACCGAAGGTGCACTTGATAACCCATGTCACTGGCACATTAAATACTAGAGGTTGAGATCGCGGACAGCTGGACGTGAGGAGGCCGGCGAGCCTCCTATGATCCATTCACGCGGAACCAGGTATGTGGATACTCGCTTTCCGTGCCCGTCGTGCATCTAATCATCGTTCTAGGGCGGCGGTTGACGTGGACGCCTGCGACATCGGCAGGCTTCATCAATATCTCAGATGGGTGTGTTTCGTCTGACCACTTTCCGTTCTTGGCCTGAACCCGGGTGAAACCGTGCGTAGCTTTCGATGGAATATCTACATGTATTCTGCCATTGACAGCCTGACTAACTGCGACCTGACGGGCATCGCGATATCCAATTTCAATACGGACTGCCTGAGACTGTTTCATCCGCAGATCATACAGTACCAACCAGCCTGTTCCGACCTCTGCTGAGCAACAAACGGGACGCATCGCCGTCGAATGTGATCAATTGCAGTTCCGTAATTTGAGATTTCCGGGGCCTGGAATGCGAGGGCGAGGGCGGCGCAGCCACACTGGACGGTCCCTCACGCCACGAATCTACTCCGTCCAATTTGAAAACGTACCACAGGTGGAGTCTATCCAATCAGATCAACGTAGATCCACGGGTTGATGGGATTGACGCACATGAATGGAAGAGAATGTTCCTGCAATTTCGCGTTCGCCGGGGCATGCTGGCAGTCCAGCCCGCGCTCCTCGCGGCTCGGATTCGGATTTGCTGCCATCCCTCAAATTTTCCAGCACATGATGCCGAGTTCCTTGCAGACAGTCGCGTTGTGACCCGTGTATTTTTTTCCCCGTGATTCCAAGTCTTTCTCTACATAACACCCCAGATACGGCTGCTCGCAATTGAATTCCAGCCTCGTCGGGTGCATGCATATATGATTATCGGGCAATTATGATCTTTCCGTATAGAGTACACGCGATAGACAGGGAAACTAGTGGTGTCCAATTTATCCCCTGGTCATGCGAGACTCAGCACACACACTTGCCACTGTATAACCGGCTGCGCGTCGCGGACTCGCGGTTGTTGATACTACATACATGTAGTCGAACAGATCTAGACCATCAAAAATTCAAGATTAATTCCGTTGGAGTCAGAATCAGTCATGGAATAAATCTCGGTTCAACAACTGACGATTTGGAGTTGAACATGGTTGAGATTGATTAGATTAGATCTGATTCGATCGGATCAAATCAGCATGTGACATAGGTCTGTGATGGGTGTGACCAGCCATGTCTCCTTCCTCTTCCGCCACGGCCACGCCCTCTTGCAGGTTCAGGATGTTCGCCCGGCTTCAAGCTTCAAGCTTCAAGCTTCAAGGTTCGAGTCCCAAATCTCCTAAACTCGAACTGCAATCATCGACGATCCGAAGGCTGGTTGCCCATCTCCGTCGCCGGTTAACTTCGCTCAGACGGTCCTCCGGGCTCCGAGACTTCCGAGTCGTCGATGATCCCAGTCAACGTCGGTGGCGTCCTAATAAGCTATGCGGACCAGGCTTTCTGTTCTACATGCCGATACTCTGCTGACACGCGGCTGCATCTCACTCGATGCCGGCCTCATTGACGATTGTTTTCGCGGCAAATTGGGCTCGCGGCAAGTCGAAGCGTAATAGTGATTTGTGAAGCCGCTCAGTTTGATGCCCGGATCCGTTCAATCGCACTGAAGCTCGTCGATCCGACTTCCTAATGCCTCCGAATGTCGACAAACACGCTCGTGCAGTTTCAACTCCCACAACCACCCGAATCCAACCCTGGAGTCGCATACCTCCACGTGCATTGCCTCGAGGTCCGTAACGAGAGACACGCGTTCTTCGCGCTTCAGTAGCTTCAGCAAAAGCCCCACCATGGCCGCCGCAACGCACAACACCATCTCCACTGGCAAGGACATCGCACACGAGCGGAGCGCGCCATGCGCCCCGCCATCTCCTGTCTACCACCCAGCGTTCTCCGCCGCTGCAGATATCATGCTTGAGTCATCTGACGGGACGCTCTATCGAATTGACTTGTACACTCTCCGCGCCACCTCTGGGTTCTTCAACACTATGCTCTCCCTCCCCGCGCCCGAGGGCGGCCACAAGGCGGAGCCCATCCCGCTCCACGCACCTGACGACGCCGTTGAGCCGCTGCTGCGCCTCATGTGCGGCATGTACACGCACCCCTGGCGCACCCTCGACGAAATCGAGGCCGTCCTCCAGCTTGCCGAGAACTGGGACACCCCGGGCCCAATCGCCTACCTGCGCACGGCGCTCGACGCCCCGAAGTGGCGCACGGCGGACCCTATCCGTCTCTACGCACTCGCGACGCACTTCACCTGGCGCGCGGAGGCACAGCGCGCATCGACCGCGGCGCTCGCCCTCGACCTCTTCGCCCCCGAGCACGCGGACGCGCTCGCGCGCCTCCCCGCCCCGGCGCTCGTCGCGCTGCTGCGCCTCCACCGCGCGCGGCGCGACGTGCTGCGCGCGCTGCTCGACAGCCCCGACGGGTTCCTCGCGGGGAACGGCGAGCCGTTCCACTGCTCCGCGTGCGCGTTCACGCCGCTCGACAACCGCTCGTGGCGCGCGCTCAAGATCCGGCTGGTGCGCGAGATCGAGCGCGCGCCGGCGGGCGAGGCGCTGGGCGTGCTCGTGGGCGGGATGGCGGAGTGGCCCGAGACGCGCGCGTGCTGGGACGCCAAATGTAGCAGGCCGGAGTGTGGTGCGGCGAACTACGATCGCATTGCGACGCTCAAGCAAATCCGTTCCTGTGTCAACGCGCTGCCTGTGGCAGTCGATTTGGACTGGGACTAGATTTGTTGACTAGTTTTTTTTTTCTTGGGTGGCGTATAGAATTTGCGCAGTCACGATGTTCATGCAATATAATATTAAGTGAAATGGCGTATGTACCGGAGACAGCCGAGCAGATGTCGATGTGAGTCACTCATAGTATTTTAGCCCGTCATTTACCCGGGCCCATGATCCACTTGATAAGCCGATGAGAGCCTCCAAACTGCAGTGTGCTTAAGCTTTCCTTCCATTCTTCTGGAACGAAGAGAAGTTTTGTCAATTCCATTTCTTTATAGGCCGACACGGTCACGTGATAGCCACGTCCCTAATCCTCCCTAATCTCCGCCTGTATGATTCAATCGCGAGAAGGTGAGTAGGCTCAGGCACATTTGCACCCCGCGTATCAGTAATTAAGGTAGAGAAAGGTTCGCGCGAGACTCCTCCCTTAGAAGGGAACTCAGCGGAACTGGTTCCATCGCGCCAATGACTCGGATGCTCGAGCCTCCAATTCTAATGGCGCGCCGCCCCCAAGCTAGTACTTAGCCCTTCCGCGGCATATCATTACCATATCACAACCCTCCGAACACGCGCACCTCTCCGCGCCCCCAACCACCATCCTGGACCACCCACTTCCCCATCCAGATTCCAGACGGCTACCTCCCGCCCACGTTGCCCGCAAGTCCCACAGCGCCGAACCTACCCCGAACAAGCTTCCGCGGACGGTCTTCGCGCCGCCTCTCCTCCACAAGCTTCAAACAATCATTGATACATGAAAGCATACTCGAGTATGCTCTCCGAGTCGTCCATCTCGTCCGGCGCGAAGCCCTGATCCGGATTCCGGGCGAAGCTTGCAATTATGCGTGGGAGGAAGCGCCGGCATATGCATCTGACTCCGTCTGGTTCCGGGCTCCACGAAGCTCGAGCGAGCGCAGCGGAGAGCCGCACTAGGCGCACTAGGCGCGCGTTCCAGAATATTGCTGTCGTGGTACATACAGCACTGCGTTCGTGATTTACTGAATCCCAGACATAATATGACTACATACGACAATGCGCGGGGACCCTGGTACGGGAATGAGGCGGCGAATGAGGCCACGAGGGACGAGTTGGGGCGATCTCCGCATGCGGTTGGGAGGAGATGTACTTTTATTACATGTATCTCACGGCTAGGCAGAGAAACAAACTTGTGAGCTGAATGGCTTTGTTCCCGGCTCGGTGACACCGAGATTTTGGTCCCTCAAAGGCTCGCGCTCAAGGGCTCAAGCGCTCAAGAGTGCAAAAAAAAAACCGCCCGGCATTCCCCGGGTGCCATATTAGGCAATCGATGTGATAGCCGAAAATTGAACCAGAAAACTGAACACGTTGGGGCGGGTGACAGCCTACGAACATTCGATCGTGATACCGATAAGACGGTCAAGCCATGCGCTGGAGCGAGTAGCATAGGAGGATGTACACGAAGCTCAAGCCCGTGCATGCATGAGGGCGATATACTTAATCCGTCCGTTTATCGAACTTTCCTCTTGTGGACGACAGGAATTGAATATTGAATATTGAATATTGAGGTCGGTGGCGGGCGGACACATGTGGGGGATTCTCGATTACGGTCACATGAATTTGACAATGTGCGCGCAGGCAAGCAACAACGCGTACGAGCAGAGCAGCTAACTAACACAGCAAGTAAGTAAGTAAGTAAGCAAGTAGGGCGCAAGATGAAGACGGGGACATTAAGTATTACTAGGTACGTACGGGGGAGATGTACATACGATGCGATGCGGCGCGATGGCGAGCAGGTGTGCAGCAAGCAGGAAAGCAGGAGAGCAGGAAAGCGGGAAAGCGGGAAAGCAGGGCAGTATGTGGGGTGTATATGATATGATATGAATGCATGTAAGCGCGCCGGTTCGTTGGCTCGCTGCCCCGAGTCCATAGTCCCAAGAAGGTGGGCGCGCTGGAAGAGATCCTACCGCAGCCGCAGCCAGACCCGGCTACTCGCCCACGAGCCTTATCATATCCCCCTCCAGCACAAAGCGCCCCCGCGCCTGCGCCGCGAGCGCTGCGGCGGCGCGCACGACCTCGCCCGTGTCGAAGTCCTCGTGCTTGTCCGGCGGGAGCGCGGCGGCGACGTACGCGAGCAGCGCGGACACGCTCAGGTCGTCGCTCGCCTCGTGCGTCGTGCGGAAGAGGTACGCGATCGACGCGTGGATGAACGCGCGCCTGGCGGGGGTGGGTGTTAGCGTCGCATCACAAGGGGTGAGAAAGGGGGAGGAGGGGAAGAGTGACGCACCGCCCCGCCGGCGAGTCGAGGTCCGCGAGCGTGGCGGGCACCGCGCGCCGCAGCGTGCCGTACCCGCCGTGCCCATGGCCATGTCCATGGCCGTTGTGCCTTGCTCCTCCACCATCCTCCATCTCCACGTCCCCGTCCCCATCGACATCCACGTCCCCCTCCGCGTCCTCCTCTCCCTCTCCCTCGCCTTCTCCCTCGCCCTCCCCATCCCGGTCTTCCTCCCCTTCGCCATCGCCATCGCCATCCCCGTCGCCGTCGCCGTCCCCATCGCTCCGCGGCGGCGCCGCCCACGGGCGCCGCGCCGCGACGTACCCCGCGGGGATCGCGCGCGGGGGGTGCGCGGGGTACGTGCCGCGCGTGGGTGCTGAAGCGGAAGGGAAGGTCGAGGTCGAGGCGGCGGAGGACGCGGAGGGGTAGGCGGATATGGAGGCGGAGGCGGAGGCGGAGGTGGAGGCGGGGGGGCGCGGGCGGCCGGCCTTGAGCGAGGCGATGTCGGTGGCTTTTTGCGCGCGGCGCTGGCTGGGAGAACGGGGTCAGCGTGGTGAAGCGAAGATGGATGCAGAGGGGAAGAGGGAGGGAGAGTATGGTGGTATGGGTATGGTGATGCGGGGAAGGTGGGGTGGGGAGTGGCTGTGGTGACGAGATAGAGTGGATGGGACGACGGCGTCGTGCTCATCGTGGTGGTGCCGCGTGCGCAGGGTTGACTGGGGGGGACGGAGAGGAGAAGACAGGAAGATGGGTGGACGAGGCGAGCGCGGATGCAGATGGAAGGATGGTTGGACGGGAACAGGGGAAGAGGGGTTCAACTCGAGGAGAGGGATCATGGAAGGGAGGTAGGTTGATGATCGATAGAGGGCGGGCTGATGGAGCGGAAGCGACGAGGGGGCAGTCACAGGACGGGAGAGTATGGGAGGGAGCACATAGTTGAAGCGAACGAGGGCTAACGGGACCACCCAAAAAAGAAAAAAAAAGAAAACCCCAACACTCACTACCTTGCCAAACACTTCCCGCGATGCTGCAGCCACGGATACGCACAATAGCTGCTGTCCTGCCTTAGCTGCACCCACTTCGCGCACAGCGAGCAGAACACGCGGTTCGGCTCCACCGCGCGCACGAGCACGTCCGCGCGCAGCGTCGCCGCGCGCTGCTCCGCGTTGCGCCGCCGCGACTCGTGCGGCGCCGCGTAGTTCGCCGGCGCGAGGTCCAAAAGCAGGTGCGGCGCGTCGGGGAGCGGGAGGCGCGTCGGCGTGTGCGGCGGCGGCGGCGGGGGGTGCGTGTTGTCGGGCGGCAGGCTCGGGGTGGGCGGCGGCGGCGGGGGGGCGGGGTGCGTGTTGCTGGGGCCTGGGGCGGCGCGCGGCGGCGAGGAGGGCGGCGAGTGGTGCGCGGAGGCGGAGGCGGGGGCGGGGTACGCGCGCGGCACGGCGGGCTTGCGCTCCTCCGCCGTGTCGTCGAGCGCGTCGTCCAGGGCGCCCATGCTCGCGTGTGTCTGCGCGCTTGCGCTGGGGACGGAGAAGCTGCGGGTGGGGTTGGTTAGCGATTGGGTGGGGGCGGGCAAAGCGGGAAAATAAATCGGGCGGGGCGATAGACAAACGGGTGGGACGAACAGCGAGGGCAGCGATAAGAAAAGGACGGGTGGATAAATTAATAAATGAATAAATGGAAATGACGTCGCCCCGTATCTGTATCGGTATCTGTACGTAGCGTAGCGCGACACAGAAGCCGGCACGTCGACGTCGACGTCGATACTAGTCGCATTAGAAAGGAAGGGGGCGCCCGATTGTGATTACGCGAACAGGGGGGTGGGGAGAGGAGGGTGGAGGAGGGTAGAAGGAGAATGGACGTTGTCGGACAGACATTGGCCATTTCAATGGGGCATTTGGTAGCAGCGATAGAAGGGGGTAGAAGGATGGGACGGTGGGATTTGGGGGGTGGAACAAAAGAACGCGGGTGAAACAAAAAAACGCGGGGAAGGCAAAACGAACGCGAACGGAACGAGGCAGAAGAAACGAAGAAACAAAGAACCACGCACACGACGTTCCGGAGCGCGGACACGGTCTTCGCGCACGCGGCGCGGTGCGCGAGCCACAGCTGCACCGCGCCGAGGTGGTCGTCCGGCGGGAGCGTGAGCCACCTGCGGGGTGTCACATGTCAGCGGTGGCTATGTTGGAGGGGGGGGGGGGGGGAGGGGGGGGAGGGGAGGGGGTGGTATGTGGACGAGGAGGGTGTAAGGACGGAAGGGCAGGAGGGAGGACGGAGGACGGGGGTATGTATTATTTGTGGGCGAGGGCGGGTATCGGGGCGAGGCAGCGCGGCGTGGACGGTGGCGCGGGGGATATGAGGGTACAGACAGGCAGGGGGGCGGGGCGGGGCGGGGCGGGACCGCAAGGACGCCAGCCCGCGAACGAAATCCGAAACCCAACAACCCAACCCCCCCCCCCCCAAAAAAAAAAAAAAGAAGCAGAAGAAAAACAAGACGAAAAGAAAACGCACTTATCGCACATGCCACACAGCACGCGCTCCGCGTCGAACTTGCGCACGTCCGGGTCCTGCGCGAACGACGCGTTGCGCTCGTCGAGCGCGTACATGTGTTTCGGGTTCCTGCGGGGGTGGGCGGGGGGGGGGGGGGGGGGGGGGGAGGGCAGGGTCAGCACGACACATGACACACGAACAGAGATAAAGGAAGAGCGGAGGGGAAGGGGAGGAGAAGAGGGAAAGGGGGGAGAAAAAAAAAGAAAAATGAAGAGAAGTAAGATGAAGCGCGCCGCGCCGCCGTCCAACCGTCGACGCCGCCGTCAAGCGCCGCTCGGCACCCTCCGAACACACAGAGACGCGGCCGAACACGCACGGCCGAATATCCCGAATACGTCGGGCGCGACAAAAGAAAACATGAAGCGAGAGAGATGAAGGCGCTGGACCGGCCGACGAACAACGCGACGGGGACGGGGACCGCAACGCCAACACCCGAACACGCCGTCCACACACCACGGGCGCGCGCCCGGAAACACAACCACAACCACGAGCACAACCACAGCCCAAAGACGCAGCCCGCCCCCTCCGAAAAAGAGGAGAGGAGTAGAGAGGGTGAGAATGGACGACACGGCGAGGACGAGGAAGACAACGCGACGAGGACGAGGAAGACAACGCGACGAGGACGAGGAAGACAACGCGACGAGGACGAGGAAGACAACGCGACGAGGACGACAACGCGACGACTTCGACCACAACCCCAAACCCCCCAAAAAACCCCAAACGCAAACAAAAAAACTTACCCCTTCCGCGCCAAACAGCTCTTCCGATGCGCGTCCCACGGGATCGAGCAGAACGTCGAGTTCGGGCGCAGGCGGATCCACTTGTCGCACGCGCGGCAGAGCACGCGGAACGCCTCGAAGCGCGCGACGTGCGCGTCCGCGGCGAGGTACGCGATGCGCTCGGCCTCGGTGCGCTTGGCGCGGCGGCGCTTGGGGGGCGGGTGTTGGGTGTGGGTGTTATGGGGGGTGTGGGAGTGGGAGGGGTGGGGGGTGTGGGTAGGGAGAGAGTGGGGGGCAGAGAGGGAGGCGTGCGGGGCGGAAGCGGTGGAGAGGGCGGAGGGCTGGGCGGAAGAAGGGTAAGGCGGGGGGCTCCTACACGGCCGGTGTCAGCCCTCCACGACGACGGGGATGGAAGGGAACGACGCACCCGCACCCGCACCCGCGCCGGTGCGCGTCCCCAGTGCGGCGCGCTCACGGCCGCGGCGCACACGGCGCACACGACGTACTCCCCTCCTTGGCCTTGGGGCGGGAGGCGGGCGGAGGGCGGGAGGATGAGCGGCTTGCGGTCGCGGTCGGGGTCGCGGTCGTGGCCGGGGGGCGAGGCGGGCGCGGGGTCGTTCTGTTGGTTGTGGTGGTCGTCGTGCCCGTCGTTGCGCTCGCGGTCGTCGTCTTGCTCATGGCGGTATTCGGCGCGCGGCGGCGGGGTCGGGGCGTCATCGTCCTCGTCCTCGGCAGGCGGGGTCTTGCGCTTGCGGCTGTTGACGCTGGGAGAAAAGTCAGGTTTGTTTTTGCGTGGCGCGGAGACGCGGAGAGTGGGGATGACATACGCGGGCGCGGGGGGCTGCTCGGGAGCGGGCGCGGGCGAGGCGCTGGGTGACGAAGACGTCAGCTCAGCGTCGAAACGGCGGGGACACGACGTACCTCTGCAGCGGAGACGCGGGCGCGGGCGCGGGGGACGACGGGCGCGGGAGGGGAGACATGCGTAGAAAGAGAAACAGAGCGGGGCGACAGACAGATCCCAGAACACGCTTTCCCTGCGGCTTGCGGCTTTTAGCTGGCGCGCGCGCTCCTCGGGCGAAGCGCAGCGGCCAGAACACGAACACACAGTGACACAAGTACACCCACACACCCCATTTCCGTTTTCGTTTCCGTTTCCGTTTCCGCGTAGGCTAGGGCAGGCACGCACGCACGCACGCACGCGCAAATTGAAACACACACGGAAAGCAAAACGAAGACGAAAAGGAAAGCGGCGGCGGGAGATCCAGCGGGCAGATCGGATCGCGATCGGGGAAGGGGGGTGTGGCGTATGCAGTGGCGGGGATAGGATAGCTAGGATAGCACAGAAGGAAGAACGAAGAAGGAACCGGCAGATTAACCATGTTGCGCGGACAGACAGACACAGACACAGCAGACAGACGGACAGCCCGTTCCCATTCCTGCGTTTGCACTTCATATCTTTAGGTAACCCCCCCCCCCCGCGGAGGCCCACCGTGTGCGACCTGACACAGAGCAGACAGAGCAGACAGAACACAGACACAGCTCGCTAGCCCGATCCCTAGCCTAGCCCTCGCCACAGGACTGCACTAAGTAGCCCCAAGTCCAGTCGTCCCCCGATGCGCGTCCCAGGCATCACATCGCGTCCGCCGCCTCAAGTCGCTGTACGTAGGTAGACGCAGAGAGTAGCCACGGAGCGGAATGGAATCGAACCGGCGATGTTGTTTGACGCAGCGTATCTCCGGCGACAGACCGGCCGCGGGGGGGGGGGGGGGGGCCTCGGGGGGGGCGCACCCAGAATTCGAACGGGCAAGGAGGAATCCCGAAAAGGCTTAGTCTATTAGTTACCGCGCCTTGATTACCGTTAGGTCTGCTTATTATGTAAGCTTTCTTGTTTAGGAAGATGGTCCGAGTCACGTGGGGGCTCAGCGCCGCGACTTCGACGCGCCGTGCGCGATGTTACTTCAACTGTGCCAACTTTTGAGCATAAAGTCTACTTAGACATCATATGAAGTAGCTTTGGATATAATTCCTTTTAATTTGAGGCCTGCAGCTCACAGCCAGGCATCAGTCACGACTCACCCAATTTAGTGTACAGAATGGATATCGGACGGCTGAACTGCTAGGAAAAAGGTCACTGCAGCAAGGCTTCAATAAATGACAAGTACGAAGGCACTCCTAGGGGATTTCGAGCATTTGCGAACAGATAGCGCGTCAGAAACGCGTCCGGGATATCATTTGTTTGTGCAAGCATCCTCATCATTACATAATAAGGAGACCTAACGGCAATCAGGGCGCGGTAACTAACAGACTTCAGAACGAGGAACGAGCGAGGGAGTCTGTCAAGAGAGACTAGAAAAGGCTCATGCCACGTCACGCGTCACGGCGGAGTCCGAACTCGTTCCTGTCACGCGCGCACTTCCGGATTGGGAATGCTTCCGCGCGAAACTCCCCTCCGCCCGCATTTGGGAGATCTGCGACGTCGACGCGACGGGCCGGCTCGAGGAATCACCGAACCGCGGAGGCTTCTTCGAGTTAATTAATTAATATCGTGATGCAACGCGGCATCCAATTCACACCCTCGATCGCACGATGATCCATCCATATGACAGTATTTATCGTATTTATCGAGTATCTAAATTTTCAAAATCCATGCCTTGCTAGCACTTCAGCTTCAGCACTTCAGCTTCAGCGCTTCAGCACCTGGCATGCAAAGAGCAGATGCAGATTTTCCGTGCGGCACATGCCAGCGCCCCCTCTGGTCGAGTTGTCTTCACGGCTAGCCGCTACTTACCCTACATATCACCTGATTCACTCACATATCACCTCATTGAAATTCACTCACATACTTATCACCTCATTCAGAGTCAGGGCGCTTGGCGCTCGCAAGGATAGCCTTTGATTCATGCAGTTCAGCTTTCTGTGGGCATGAATCATATTTATTTGCCCGTGATAGGATTCCGAACCGTGGGACTGTGGGCTGCTGTTCGCCGGACTCGGCACAACACGGCGGTTTGGGTCCTGGGAGCTCAGTGTGCGGTGTGCGGTGTTGCCATCGGGAGTACGGTCCACGTACCACGCAACAAGCTTCTGCGACTCGCCGGAACCCCGGTCCCAAACACACTTGTCCCCTCCTCCCATCATTGCTATGTACGCACGCAGGGAGAGCCCAATATGTTCCACACGCATAACCTATCCTTATGTCAAGCCTCCCCCGAATCTATCGCGGCGTTCGGGGTCCGTGTAACTATTATTTCTAAATCGCGGAAAAACAACTTTGATCTCAGCCTTACATGATTGCGAGAGTGCTAGTGAGACGCGAAAGTATTCAGGACAGCGATCGTCTTTCTGTTCTCTTTTCTGTTCTCACCCCCCTGCACCGAGCCGGGAGCAAAAACGCGCTTTCTCTCAAGGGAAGACATCCCACAAAGCCACCCTAGGCCTCCCGGACCACAGTGACACACCCACCATCCAAACTTCCATCTTCAAACGCTGCACGCAACTTTCGGAACTGGTGATTTGTAATTTGTGATTTGTAATCTGGACATCCGCCTTCTGTCCCTCTTCCGGTCCTCAGCTCACCAGCATAATATATGTACATTCAGGTAAGTACCCCACCCGCTAGGTGTCCTTTGAACCTCGAATTCTGAACTTTATATAATATATCTGAGCTGACGCCATCACGAGTCACGCAATGTCTACTCCATATCGGCATGATGATATCGGGTCAAGGTATATCTATGGGCGATATGGGCGATATACTGTGCAAAAATTAGCGTCATTTTACAGGGTTTTTGGGGACAACTTACATCTGCAATCCAAATCTTGGATCACATCTTGCCTGGTTGGCTGACATCTTCTAGGTTGGATCACATCTGTCCACAGCCAACATGACATTTATTTGTAAATTAATTTCGATCAGTCGGCTATGCTCGGCAGTCAGCTCATCTCGAAACAACCCCGATTCCCTGCTCCAGGGACATGTTGGCCACTTCGGACGGTATCTATTTGTCTCAGACTATCTTCTCAGATTGTGTGGAAAGATTTTCGGTGAAATCCCCTGAGAAAATGGTCAGATTGGTGTTTTTGACCTTGGACATTTCAGCAAGCCTCGGAGATGTGAAGGACTATTACGATCTTCCCCATTACTGAAGAAATAAGTACAGAGGACATATATGGGCTAAATAGGCTATGTTTTTGGAGGGCAGTGATGTTTCTTTCAGGGGAATCCAGTGCACTTCCGTTTATAGATCTCGGCACCCTGGCAAGATCATTGTTCCGATCAATCGATCAAACCCCTCGAGATATCCTCGACTCAAAGTCCCTCAGAAGTAATCTTGGGAGTTGTAGTCCCTTGCTAGCTGGTTGTAACTCCTGGGGAAGAAAAGATGCAACCTGGATGGTTGAGATGTAAGCTGATTGCAAAAAAAGATGTAGATGTAGTCGAAAACCCCGTATCCAGGCAGAGCTTGTAATCACTTATTTTTTGCACAGTATATGTGCCATATATATCTTAGTCGAAAGATTGACCTGGCCCGATATAGCCTTAGGTGGGCGTCGGAACTTGGTCCCCGAGTCAATTGTCTTTCGGGCGCCGCGAATTCCGGCGTGGCGGTTCTCTGCAAGTGTAAGTATTCGATATATATATATATATTATAGACGATCCGGGGTCCGAGGCTCGGATGGAATTCAAGGTGTACTTGGTATGTAGTATGCAGTATGTAGTATGTGCATTTGGTGCAAATTTAACCGCGAGGCCGGAATGGCCCGGGAAGCCTCTTCCGCTTTCAAGTTCCCCTTGCTTGAAGCAAATGCGGCGGATCGTTGCATACGTATGCAGGGCGAGCGCAATATTCTGTGAGGAGCATATTATTATGCATTATGCCACGAGCGCTGTTCAACGTTCAGGCTCTAGTCATATTCTTTTTATGATATCAAAACAAGCTTACTTGACCTCAGCCTTGCCCTGCACCAAAATATGACTGCAACCGCAATCTCCCCTCATGTCAGATGCTCCGAGCCCCGCTCGCGAATTTATCGCAGACGCTGTTCGGGCTGTAATCGTATTAATAATTCCATAATCCTGTGTTTTTCATTCCAAACAGATGCACCGGATCGTGCACATACATACAGGGCTCACACCGAGACTGAGCATGTCGCCACACCGGACATACTACACGCACACGCACACGTACTTACCCTATCCTCCTGAATTTACCGCGTACGTGCGCGTACGTATACCTATAATTAAACATCAAACTTGAAAATGATCAGCAGCATCCGGTCGCCCGGGCCTCCTCCGTCCCGCGATCCGGAATCCCCCCCGCGCTCCATCTAAACAGCCAAGTAAGCGCCAGCCCGCCAGACAGCTAGCCAGCTAAACGGCTAACCAACCCCCGACACACGTCGGCACCCCGGGCCTCGTATTTAATTAATATGCCTTATCTGGGCTATCTATAATCTATGTACGGTATGTCGAACTGCCACGGACCGCGGTGGCGCGGTGACGGGCACGTCAGATAGGCTCTGGACGTTGGGCGTCGGAGCTTGGAATCGGACTAATCTTGGAGCTTGGAGTCTTGGACGCCGGCGGTCCAGGGCTCCCACGCCACGCTGGGCTCCTCGACTTCTCGTCATTTGATGTTCGATATCTTTGTGATCGTCTGATCTCGTAGTTCATCAAGTTATCTCCGGCTTCGTTCCCACCGACCAGGGCAGCGCATCTGCGCCCGCACTTTCAAAGAGAACCCCCTCCCTGCCAACTCCCTACTGACTCCGGATATTCGCGGGATGGAACATACATATCTATGTATAACGTATAATAAGACTAGCCCTCGGAATGAAACCTTCCGTCGCACACTTCCTTCTCCACCTGATTCGATTCGTCACGGTGACGATCAGGGATAAGTCGAAGTAGGTTGCGCTCCATGGGCTGGTTCGAATTCTGGTTCGAACCGGACCTGGCATCACACAGAGCATCGCGGGAATCAGCCAGGTACACACCACGCTCGCACCGTATGACGAGTGTCAGTCTAGGGCAGAATCAGAATCAACGAATGAATGAATGAATGAAAGAACGAACAAATCAGCGAACGACTGGATGATCGTCGACTCGAAGTTCGAGTTCAAGGGGGTCCGCGGCTTTTGTGGGCCATACCTTATCAATGTATAACGCAGAGAATATTCTTCTCTGCAGACTAAAAAAGAAAGGAAGGAACAAAGGAAGAGTCTCCACGACAGCCTGGGAGCGTTCCCCGATTTCACTTCCTTGGTGGTGGGTAGAAAAAGGCTGACGCGGTTGACGCCCGACGAGGATGGAATCGAATCCCGAGCCCGGCCTGTATTTATGTAAAATTCATTGAAAACAAAGGAAGACTTTAGATCCAACCTCGGCGGTGCCCAGTGCGAGTGTTGCATCCGAGAAATCTTCCAAAGTGTGCTTGACATGCAGCAAATTCGATTCAGTTCGAGTCGAAGCCGCGCGGCGCGCGAGCTGGCCTCCGCATCAGCAAGTTCCGGCGAACGCGCGGTGCAAGTTGCAGGAACACTTTGTTGCGTCCATCCATTGTCCATCTATCCATCCCATCAAAATTCCGCTGCGTTGAATCTGATCAAACCTGCCTAGGCCTGGGCCCTGGTACGGATCGAATTGAACGCAGTGCTTGAGTGCCTGCGCCGCCCTCGCCCTCGCATTCCAGCCCCCGGAATGTCAATTCTCAAACAACAATTAACCACGCCTGTCCGTCCGTTCGACGGCGGTACGTCCGGTTTGTTCCTAAGCGCCAAGCAGCGGTCGCGGAACATCCGTGTGGCTGGTACTGTATGATCTGCGGATAAAACAGGCTGCATTGAATTGGCTATCGGGACGCCTGTCAAGTCGCAGTTAGTTAGGCCGGGAATATAGATATTCGGTTGATCCTGAAGGCCGCGCTCGTTTCACGCACAACGTCCCGAACGAACAGCGGCCACATGAAGATGGAGCAAACTTGGAGGCGCACCCATTCTAAGAAGTTCCCGATGGTCAGATATTGATGATGAAGCCTGCTGATGTCGCAGTCCACGTCAACCGCCGCACTAAAACAGTGATTAGAAATGCACGACGAGCATCCACGCACCTGGTTCCGCGTGAATGGATTATAGGAAGCTCGCCGTCTTGTCTACGTCCAGCTGTCCGCGATCTCAACGTCTAGGATTTACTGTGCCAGTGACATGGGTTATCGAGTGCCACAGCTTCGGTTCCATACGCACCGGTCGGGTCTCCGGTGCATTTCCAGCGAGACATCCTCCTTGCAGGGACGTCCGTATGAGCCCGCCGAAGCCCCGCGCTACCTCCCGCGTGGAAGAGAAATCCCCGCTCGCGGGAGCTTGGTCGAGACTGCGCACTTCCTGACTGAGGCTCACTTGGTATGGAGCTGGTGTCACTCAAACAGACGCGCAGCGGGTGCCCAGAACGATGGAGCATGGGGCGAGAGTCAGCGGTCCCAGGCCCCTCGCATACGTAGGCAGAATCTCCAGTATGAAATCATTTGCGTTGCGAACCCTGCAGAGAGCCAGGTTCCCCCTTGGATCCGGCCTGTCCAAAATCTAGACTGAACATGAGCCGGGGGCAGCCAGCGTCCAAGTCGATTGCACACCTCCTGACTGACGTACGCACCCACGACCCGAGGTCGCTGAATATATATAAGGCGTGAACTTGATGTCGCCGCATTCCACAGATTAAACGACGCACATGGGAGATTTCCGCGGGTTGCATGCCGCTAGCTCAAGTCGCCGCCCCACGAGCGGTCATCTCCATAACAGATTTCTGTCGCGAATTCGAGGCAGGCGTGTACATTGCCAACGGGGCAACTATAGATCTTCTGAATGTGATGCAGAAACGTACGGCCTAAACAGAAGTAGAGTATACATCCGCGAACCCCAAGGTAGTCGTGCAGGGGAGGAAGCGCACCGTGACAAGTGGGTCGATGAGAAATTCGCACCGCGCTAGTCGGGAAACCATGCATACCTCCAGTGGGACATCCGCAGACGGTCGAAGATCGGATACATCTCGCTGTGATAACACGTCAGTAATCTCCTCCGCGCTAGGAGACCATATTACCCCCGCTTTAGCAGCTCCCACGCCGTCTTGGGCGATGGCACGAGAACCACGAACCACCGCGATTGAGAGCCAATGTACATCATATGCACGCGCGAGAACCATCGTGAAATTCGAGACGAGCTAGCGGGGATAGCTAGTTCCCGAGCAAGGCTATGGCCATGTAGTCTCCGAGAAAGAAGCCCTCCGTATGCGGCGATAGCTAGTCTCTGGAGTGGCGATAGCTAGTCTCCCGGAAGTGAACGGGGGGAGGCGAGGGGGTTGCTCGGACGGCGCGGGGCTGATAACAAGAATATGGCACGTTCTCCAGCGCTGCGGCCTCGGATTCCAGAAGCAGCAGCGATTGGGCGAGGCGAGGAAGGCGCCTGCCCAATCCCGTGCTAGCCCCCATGTCAGCATGCGTGATGCTGCCACTACCATGCCTCCTTAAGTTCCATATTCGCGAGTCTGACCGGCAGGGTTCCCGGGCCTTCGGGTTCGGACGAGCGATCAGGCATGCCATGCCAGGTACGAAGGAGGAAAAGAACGCGACTGCCCTGCAGCATGCCCTCCGACGAGCCCTGAGAAGAAGGCGGTGACCAATCACACATAATAAATATCAGAAGGGACATGCATACCCGACGTGGTGTTTGTTGTCTTCGTGCGCAAAATGGACAGCCTCGGCGAAAAGAAGGCAGGAAAGAATGAGGGTGTCACGCCAGGGGGGAAGTTCGCCCGAAGCCCGAAGAAAGCGAAAGCGAGATAGTAGAAAGGGGGTTCCGCGCCAGTGGAAGGTCGCCTATCGCCGTAGCTTCTAATCCAGTGAAGACGCTGAGGGCCTATCTGAGAGACTATTGAGGTGTACTCCAAGGGCAGACCAGGAGGAGAAGAGACATGGCGCAAATCAAGGAAGGAGTAGTAAGTTGTAACAGATCCGTGGAACAAATTAAACGGCGCCATAGTAGCAGACAGAGGTGCCTTCTCCATAGAGTCGAAAGGGTGGGCGATAAGACCAATGCTTTGGACCTAAGCTAAGGATGTATGTGATGCCCTGCCCTTGCGCTGACGTCTTCCCATCCGGCCTACACACTCGATGGTTCGTGCTTTCTCGTGCATGGGAGCAGCTCCATGCCTCTCCTAGGTCCTAGTACGCGACGAATTAGATTTTAGAGACCCGCAACTCCGAGTGAAGGTTACCTTTGATAAGTACATCACAACGGATGACCACAGAGCCGGCGGCGACTCAGCCTGTGAGCCTCCGCGTGTCATCGGGGCCAAAGTAGGTCGTTGCAAGGAGTCAGTGCAGAAATGGATATTCGCTCGCACCATGTAAGCGCCAGCACGAGCAGTTCGATCAGCTAGCTCCGACCACTAGCTTCCTCATCGACGCGTGTCTCAGTACGCGCCACGTATCCGTAGAAGTGACGAGGGGGTTTTGTAGTCGGCTGTACCCAGTGACTTCCAGATGCGATGGAGTTTGTATTGACCACAGAGAGAACGAGACCAGTTGTAGGTGGGGAGGCGAGACACCGATGTACACCGGATACGAAAATGGGGGCAGGAGATAAGTAGAGTCTCTTGCGAGCTGAATGATGGCAAGAGTCACGGATGTCCCCGGTGGCGGTGCCAATGCCGAATCGGAGCAGAAGTCGGCCATCAGATTTGGGGGAAATTTCCTTTGATGCGCAACCCGCAACGCCAGTTCATTAGGACCGCAATGATATGTGATACGGTCTGGACCATTTGGGACTTGTATAAGCTCGGATATGCATGCGACCCAAGGCAGAAATATAGAGGACCACGGGCTCTTGTTTGCGTCCACGCAACCATCTATCCCAAATCTATCCGACTCAAGGTCGGCGGTATGACACCCGTGGTTGAGGTATTGTTAACGGTCGATTTATGCTAAGAGTCCTTACATAGCCTGCGCAGGTTGCGCTGCGTTGAGTTGATGGCGGCTGCCTCCTTTTCTCCCTGAGCGCAGTGAATACACTGACACTCAACGAGTTACTGAAACCGATTAAACACAACTACTACTGAACGCGCCCGCGCCGTATATGCATCACCTGATCGCGTTCGCATGCATATTATTATGAGCTTATGGAAGCAGCTTAGCAAATTATTTTATTTTGCGGGTATTTACTTAAGTGCCACACAAGGCCAGACAAGGCCACGCAATACTCACGTGTTGGCCTCTCTTTCCATCATGCCAGTTCGTCGGCCACCCCGCAGGTACAAGGCGTCCGGTGCTTCACGGTAGGACTCCACCCACTAGACTTGACCTGTGCTCATCTGTTCCTTGAGCAGAATGTACACGCCGTACAAGGATGTCCTTTACACGAACATCGAGCCGTCTGATGCTCAGTGTCAAGCCATCCGAACTTTCCTCTCCGCTGCGATGGCTCGTCTAGACGATTTGGACGTTGAAATCACTCAGGCGCAGGCAGCCCTCGAACGGCTGTTCCGCAAACGCGCAGGCTTATCCGAATTTATTGAGTCGCACCTTGCCCTGACGACTTCGGCACGCAAACTCCCCGAAGATGTCTTGCGGGAGATATTCGTTGCGACGATGCCAGAGGATCGATATGCATCAATGAGTCGCACAGAATCACCTCTGCTGGTCTCCCACATCTGCAGTCATTGGCGCAGCGTGGCGCTTTCCATGCCTCATCTCTGGGCGTCGCTCCACGTCGCAGCGTCGTCGGCGAACGTATGGGCGGTCAATGAGCATGTTCAATCTTGGCTGGCCCGCTCCGGTGACCTTCCCCTTTCCATCTCCTATGTTTGGATTGCGCGTTGGGACGACAACCAATCCTCCTTGATCCTGCGGACACTTATGAGATTTTGTCAACGGTGGGAGCACCTGCGGCTCACCCTTCCGAATTCGCGACACTTCTCCTCGCTTTTTTTCCTTGTGGCGAGCGATGTTCCTCTGCTCCAAAGTGTTGTTGTTGATTGCCGCGACACCACCGCCTTCGATTACCTCGCCTTGACGGCGAAAGCCAGAGGAATATCGATCCGAGGCGAGTTCCAGCTCTCTGTGGTTCAGTCCGTTGTGACTTGGACACAACTGCGTCATTTGTCGTTTGCGGACGGTTCGTCGGAGATGTCATTGGCCGACACATATAACATATTCCGGCAATGTTCAAGGCTCGAGACATGCACATTGAACCTTGTTGGCTCTGGTCCCATATTGGCGCAGAAAATCCGCATGAAACACCTCTGGCGACTCTCCATCCGCCGTAATAGGCAGGCTTATATGGGGGTTCCCACGCACCCCTTTCGCCACCTCTCTCTCCCAAAGCTGCGCTGCCTCGAATTCGTATCAGGAGAGGACCTTGTTGTGGATCTATCCGAGCTGGATGCACCTGATCAGCTCACGAGTCTCGCCCTCGATGGGCAGATGCGCACAGACTCTCTCAGCCAAGTCCTGCGCCTCTTCCCGAAGCTGGAGCATTTTGCAGTGTATCAGCCTCGTAATTCTCTTGCTGCCGAGGCAATTAAATCCGCCGATGTGTTCCAAATCCTTACGCCGCAGGGCAGCACTCCAGCGGTCCCACTCTGTCCGCATCTCCATAGTCTGTGCTGCTTGGGCGTCAATGGCGGTTCGAATGAGGAACTCCTGGGTTTGGTCCAGGGACGCAGTAGATGTGCTGCTGCCGACGCGCTTGCCCATCTGCATGTCGCATTTTCGCGGGCCCGAGAAAGAGACATCACCCCCCAGCTTGTGGCCGCGGGACTCGCGCCTACCCTGCGCTATCCCACAGGGAGCGACCTCGAGCTCATATCGCTACCGATTCAATCACGCCCTGAGTCGATTGGGCAACTCGGTGTTCAGGCTGTTCAGCACGCCCGCCATGAGGACTGGGGTCCAATGTTGAGCGGATGGCTGGCGGAGTATGCGGACTGGGGCCTCTAGCCAATAAGTATCGTACTTGGCGGAGTATGCGGAATGGGGTATGTTGGCAACATCGTACCTTACTGTTTAGCCTTGGGGCCTGATTTTTTTACACATTTTCCTCAGGACTGATCTCAAGATATAACCAATACAATAGTTGTTTTCAACATACTAACAATATAGACCATTATGCATCACAGAGAACACGCCAGACTTGTTGGTTTTGTATTGTTGAGACAAGGTGCCAGTCATTCAGGGCGGTGGTCAGTTTCGGGATCTTCATAACTTTTATGAAGCATGATAGGCAGGTGCGGTCGCGCCCGGCAGTGGACTGGAGCCCCTTCTCGGGTCGATGGTCCAGGGTTGCGGAGTACGACGAGTGGGGCTGGACTCCGACTCCGACGAGTAGGTTTGGGGACAGAGAAGCTTTCTTGGCAAGACGTGGGCGGTTCTTGGTAAATGTCGCATGCATACTGACCGCATTTCTGTGGCATGCCACAAAACGAGTGTCGAAAACGTCCACACGCAAAGTCAAAGCCAAAGATAGTAGCCAAGCTGCACAGGAAGACAATCCAATCGTAAGTACGTCGTAAGTCGTGAAGAGGTCGTGAACCGGTCGCATGACAAGGATGATATTTATATATGTGTATCATATGTGTGTGTGGAAGGCAGACAGGGATAGGTAGGATGGAAGATTGGTTGGAGTCCGTAGACAGAGACAGAAAGAGGGATGGAGATGGAGGAGATAAATAGGTTACACAGGAAGGATCTATGGTGGTGGGCGGGATATACGCCAGGAGGGACGGGAAGGGGTGCATGAGGAAGATGAGGGAAGGGCAATGCACCAAAGACGCGACCGGCAACATTCAGTGGAGACGCAGCGCCAGCGCTGGTCGACAAGTGGGGGAGGGCACGACACAAGCAGGGGGACCGAGTGGTTTTGAGGGAGAGCGTGCTTGGATTTTGAAGGACCCACGAGGGCACGAGACAGAGGACACGACCGAGGGAGGGCTACCGCGCGCCCTACGCGCGCCGTCGCACGGCGCCCATCCCGCGGCGCACGAGCACGCGCAGCACCACCGCGCAGACGCCGATCCCGACGAGCAACACGTACGACGGCAGCGCGGAGATCGTGTTCGGGCCCACCTCTTCCTGCCCCTCAGGCTGCGTTCGCGCGAGCTGCGCCGGTGCGATCAGCGCGATCAGGCGCCGCGGGTCGAGCTTCTGCACCAGCGTCAGCGGCAGCGCCGGGGCCGTACTCTCGGTCGCCGCTGTACTCTTGGTAGAAGTCGCCGCGCCGCCACTAGAGGTCGCTACGCCATTGGCAGCAGCGGCAGCAGCATCCTCCATACGCCCCACTCTTCTCTCCACCTCCTCCAGCCGCGCCCGAAACGCATCCACCGCGCTTCTCAGCGCCCTGTTCTCCTCCGCCCACCGCCGCCCACGCTCCCTCCCCCGCGCCTCCGCCTCTGCTATCTCCGCGGCGCGCTGCGCCTGTTCGTGCTTGTGGTGTGCGCGCTCACGGTGCGTCTGCCCGTACCCGGGAGCGCTGGTGCCTTTGCTGTCCGTCGGCGTAGGCGGGGCACGCCTGACGGTGCCCCCCGCTGAGCCCTCATCCGCCTCCCACGCGTGCACGCCCCCACTCGGCCCCCGCTGTGGCTGCGGGGGCAGCGGACGCCCACTAGCGCCGCCCGTGTGCTGCTGCGCGAGCCCCGTGTACTGCTGCACAAGCCCCTCGTCCCGCTTTCCCCGCCCCACGCGCCGCCAGCTCGCGCTCCCGCCGCCGCCCGTCTGATGCGCTTCCACGCCACCTCCGTCGAGCGCAAGCAGCTCCTCCACAGTCATCTCCTCCTCCGCCCCAGCCCCTTTCCCGTTCCCGTTCCCATTTCCCATTCCATTCCCATTCCCATTCCCATTCCCATTCCCATTCTCAATTCCGTTTCCACTCGCGCCAGCGTGGGTCCCATAGCCGTTCCCATCTGCATGTCCGCGCAGCGTCGCCCCCAGATCCTCCGCGTCCGGCCGCACAGGCAGCGCGCGAACCGTGCCGTTCTCCACCCCACTGCCAGCGTCGTCCCCGAACCCGCCCCCGCCGCCCGCGCGGAATCCGCTCCCCCCATCCCGCCGCGCCCCCCACCGCTCTGGCGACCCCTCGCTCTCGCTCCCGCTGCTCTCGAACGAGCGTACCATGCCCTGCACGCGCCCGTTGCGCCACCGCGGGCTCGCCCCGTGCCCGCGTCCGTGTCCGTGCGCGTGGTGCCGCGGGCCGAACGGTGAGCTGGCAGGCGAGGCGTTGGCGTCGTCGGCGAAGGGGCTAGCACCGGCGCCCAAGAAGGGCGCGGCGGACGCGACGATATGCGGTGTCCCGCGTACGCGGCGCGAGGGCGTGCCGTCGTCATCCTCGTCGGCGTCCTGATTCTCATGCTTCCCGTCTTCGTCCTTGTATTCTTGATCGTCTTCATCGATGGGCGACGCGTTCATCCCTCTAATGGGCGACATCCGCGTGGGTGACATGCGCGAGGGCGACGCGTTCATTCCTCTAGTGGGCGACGCGCCGCCAGGGCCGAAGCCGAACCCGGACTCGCTGCCGGACGACACGGGCGACGCCAACGCGGCGTCGAACTGCCCCTGAAGGACCTCCTGGCGCAGCGCGCGCGCGGCGGGGCGAAGAGACGCGGGTGCGCTGAGGAGAGAGTCAGCACGGAGACGAGTGCGAATCCAAGGGAAGCTTGAGGGAAATGAAGGGAGAAACGGGAGAAGGGCAAGCGGGGGAAGTAGGGGAGGAAGTAGACGAGAAGGAGGAGGGGACGGGAGTGGTCATAGGGGAGACAGAGGCGGCGGGAGAAAGGAAACGGTATGGTATGGAAAGGGGAATACGAAGGGAGGAGGAGACTGGAGATGAGAATGGGAGCCGGTCGGCGGGAGGAGAAGTGGAGGGAGGACGGGGACGGGGACGGGGACGATAGGTGGAAGCAGGAGCGTAATGTGATACGAGGACTGTAGGGATAGAAAGGAACGAGAGGAGATGGTCGTAGACACGAGGGACGGACTTAATGTGGCAGAGAGTAGGGGGACGAGTGAAGGGAAGGACGGGGACGTGCTAATAGAGGGAGGGAGGGAGGAAGACACAACAAAAGGAGGACAGTGGTCATGAACAGAAAACGGACGATTCGGGGGGTCAAAAGGGGAGAGATGGATATAAGATGAGGAAGAAAAGGAAATGGCGCGGGAGATATGGGAAGTGGGGCGGGGCGCGAAAAATGTGGGAGAGGGGAGACCACGCATGTGATGACAGGAGATGGTAGCATGAAAATCATGCATGCATTTCTTAAATTTGTGGACACGAGGACGCGGAAGAAGTTTGGTATAAGAAAGCGTGTGGAGAGATGGAGGGATGTGGTGGCATGGTGGCAGGAGGGGCGTAGATTGAGGAAGGGAGAAAGATGGGAAGGATGCATAGCGATGGAGGTGGAGGTGAAGGTGTCGAGAGGGAAAGCATGAGGCGGAAGAGGCGGAGAGCGGAAAGGGTTGAGGGGAAGTGACGCAGATTGCGCAGGATGGAATGTGTTACTGCGGAGAGTAGGGAGAAAGGAGGGTGCAAGTTAATGAGAGAAAGGAGGGAAGGAGTGGGAAGCAAACGATTATGTAGAAGAGAGGGACGCAATGCCAGAGCGTATGTGATGACAAGGTAGTGCAAGGGAAGGAGAGAGGTAAGTGAAATGGGATGGGATGGGACAGAGGGAAAACTGCGCAAGGGGAGGAATAGGGGAGCGAGCATAGAAAGCTCAGGGGGGAAGCAAGGGAGAGGGAAAAGCCAAGCGTGGGCGGGTCGGGTGTGTTGAGGAGAGAAAGATGGTGTGGATGAGGAAGGTGAAAGGAAGGTGAAGGATGGGATGGAGGAAGATGTAAATCTTCGAAGGCCGATAAGATAGAAAGGCTGAAACAAGGACGGGGATGTACGAAAGAAAAAGTGATAGGAGTGTGCAAGAAGAGAGTCGAGGTGCAAGGGAGAGGGAGAAAGAGAGGTAGAGCGGGTGGGATCGAGTGTGGGTGGGAGGGTAGAGAGACGGCGAGGATAGAGTGGGATAGGGTAGAACAAAGCGCACAGGGCGATGGCAAGGGAAGAGATGAACGAAAGGGCAAGGGACGGCGATGAAGGCAAAATAGAGCAGGTGGGGGCGTACATGGGCATGTAACTGTTTGGAACGGGACGAACGACGGCCATGGGTGGTAGTGGGAAGAGACCAGTGTGAAAGGGGCGAGGGCGAGGATAGGAGACGAATATACAGGGCAGGAACGAGCGCACTCACCCCATCGCGGCCAACTCCTCCTCGCTCATGCGCATGAACGCGCGTCCGCCGACTCCGCGCCGCGCAGCCCACTCGCCTGCCTCACGCCCCACCGCGCGCCCCAGGTGCGCAGCGAGCTCCGCAGGCGTCCAGCGCTTCGGCGCTGCGCCCACCGGCCGCACTGCTGTGCTCGCAAGGCTGTTCGCGCTCACATTCGGCGGGACGGGCAGCGCGCGCGGGCCGTGCACACCCTCCCGCCCCTCCGCGCCGGTTACGCTCCCACTTTCGCCTCCAGGTAGGTACATGTCTTCGCTGGCGCTCAAGCTGCGGCTGTACCGGTGCCCGCGGTACTCACCCCTGCGCCCATCGCCCCGGGGCGCGTCGCGTGCGGCAGGGCTGGGCGGCGGCGGCGGGACGTAGTGGTGCCGCGCCGCGGGCGGCGAGGAGACGGAGTTCGAGCGCGTAAGCACTGCGGTGGCAGAGGTGCGGATCGGGTACGGATGCGCGTTGGGCCTGAGCTCATTCGGGTCCGGCTTGCTGCCGTCGGCCCCCTTGGTGGGCGAGCGCGGGCGGAAGCCCGACGAGGGGGGTGAGTTGGAGGGGGTGGTCGGCGCGGGTGAGGGCAAGGAGGCCGCTGCGAGTGCTGGGTCCATCGTCAGCGCGGCCGTGTCCATCGTCGGCGCTGTCGTCGTCGTCGTGGTCGTTCTTGAGAGGAACCTGCAAGGAGCCAATCACACATCAACGCATCAACGCTGGCTCGGCATCGTCCACAGCACTTGATGCAATCAAGATGAACGCTGATCCGATCCCTTCGGCTAGGCGTTTTCGGCATCTACCGATTCTACGAACCCAACACGTGTGAACAGAACCATGGGCGTGTGCCTTCTTGTCCCGTTCTTCGGCGCACATTTAACACAGCCCCTAACTAAGATTATTTTCGTAAATAAAAAAATGATCAAAGGAGAACGTATTGCAGAATGTTTTCGATGAGTTCGCGAAACATATTTGATTCTTATGATTCTTGATGAGAGGTGACACGAAAATGGCACGTCGTTGGTGCGGGGCCCGCAAAAAACTCATCAAGGCCACATCGATCACCCTATAACGCCTGAAACTGATTCGAAATTTGGCCGTCATGATTGGCCTGGACCTTGCAGATACTCTGCCTCTTCTGCCCGAAGCTGAGTAATACATATGGATATGGAGCAGAGTATACCGGCGCAGCGTATGCGGAGTCTGAATCAGAGTCGGGTTTCTAGTACATAGGCATGAGCGTTCACGGTGATTTCGGCGTACATTACTAATTTTGTTTATTAATATTCACTAACTTCAGCTCCAGTATCGCATCCCTCGAGTATATTGACCCCATATTTATCGTGCGATCTAGCGATAATCCCGATTCATTCTCGTTGTATGTCAGTAGACTCTTCAAGAGAGTGGTCTCTGTACGTGCAAAGGATTTGACATATGGGGGCCAAAGCACAACAACGACTAATACAACACGAAAGCGATACTACTTACACAGAGTCATACTGTACTATCTCGAGAAGCGATTCGTGCGCGCGCTATGCCTACTGTCAGACTGCCTGCCAACCTATCTCTTGTATTCCTCGGACAGTTAGATACGCGTGTTGAAGAAGCGAAAATTTCCCACGGTTCAACCACACGTTGCGATGCTTTCTCATTTCGGTTTCGAGCGCAGACCCTGAATACCGACTTCGCACAGAGTGATATTCTAGTTTTCCGAATTCGAGTGCGGAATGGCCCTATGATTATTAACAGATACGAGACTACAGTTTACTTTTCTTTCGACCCCCGATTAATCATACATTTCCGTTCCTTCTTTCCAGAGACCCCAGCTAGATATGCGACGCGACATCAAACGTCTCCGACCCCCTTCTTCTGTGAAGCTCGAGCCCACCCGGCGTGGGTGGCGTTCTCTTTGCGGTGTGCGTGGGCAGGTGCACATGGCTGTCGACGTCGCCCGCGCCAGCGCCCGAGCCCCCCGCTTCCACGTCCGGCTGGGAAGTCTTTCGCTCCGCCGTTTGCACCCCAAAATCATGGTCTGTCCCTTCGCTCGCATACTGCGGCGCGAATTCGAGCGAGACGGCCGGGCCTGTGCATGGTGTGGTGGATTCCGTCTGGCCGGGGCGCCGGAGGAGCCGCACGGCGCGCATAAACGCCTGGGCGCGCAGTCAGTGGGCGGCAGAACTTCGTGATCTCGGGGACGATATACGTACAGGGTCGGTGGCGGCGAGCATGCCGTAGAATAGGGGACGCACGCTGTACATCAGGAGGTCTAGTCGATCTCCGGTGAGCATATATAGCGAGGAAAGGGAAAGGCGCGGGGGACCTAGAATGTTCAACCGCCACGCCTGCAACGGATTGAGTCTCGCGTGTCTGCGAGAAAGGAGTGTAAAGGGGACGCACAATCTCCGTCAGGTATCCGCTCCCCTCCGCGCTCTTGATCTGATATAGATCCAGGATGCACGTCGTGAAGTTCATCAAACAGGACATGAGGGGATACAGACCTGTTCGTCGTCTATTTATATCGGCATATTTATACGTTTGAGCGGAGTGCACGCACCGACCCGGAGGATCATGTTCCGATGCTTCGTGAAGGGCGATTTCGGCCAGATCTGACAGTCCTGAAAAGTTGACCTTTGCTCAAATTCTTCCCGACAGCGGCGCGCCTTGAGCTGCAACCCAATATGGATATTCAGCGGAATATTCGTCTGTCCTGGCACGACAGACCTCATACGAATAGATGCAACCGAAAATCGCCGTAAACGCAGCGACCTCGCCCAGCGCCATGAAGAGCACCCAGCACGTCTGCAGTCCGACAACCCAGCGGGTCAGCGCCCGCGGGTCGGGATTGCGGAACCAGCACGTATGCGATTGCGCGTTCCAGCTATATTCGTTGAACGATGAGCAGGGTATGAGCGTGATGAGGAGCCGCTGACCCGAATTGCCCAGCGGCCCAGCCCGTGGTGCTGAGAGTCCCACCCAGCAGCAACGCGACAAAGACATAGTATTTCTCCATCCTCTGCCCGTGCACATGATGCACCAGAACCAATCTGTTCGTAGGTCAAGACTGCCGTATGGCAAGCAGGGTCGTGCTGACGCACTGCAGATTGAGCGCGATACAGAAGAACATGCCGGCGGAGAATATTTGCCCGAACTGAGGAAGCGTGAGCCGTCGTAAATACCCGCAGAGCGCCATGCATACGTTGACCAGAAATATCACGTGGCCGCACCGCGTGTCTGGTCCTGAGAACACTACCCCTTTTATAAACGCAACGCTGTAGATGATACTGTCCGACACGAAAATGAGCATCTCGTTCAGCGAGAGAGACACGACTTACTTCGCAATGAGGGCGTACACAAGGAGCCGGAAGCTAACGCGATTCAAAGAGCTCCTAGACACAGGGCGCCAGGCTGCATATGCATATCCAGAGAGGAGTAATAGCGTCAGAAATGTCCCAGGGATCATTATTCCCAATATCATATCGCTTCAAAGCAAAATGTCAGCCTCAAGCCCCGGGGAGATGATATAGGAATGCGAACGTAACGTGGTCGTCGAGGACGGTGGGCATATGCGGTCGCGAGAGGCCCATGATGAATGAGAGGAGGGAGAGTGCGGAAAATGCGGGAGGTCTCACGATGGGTCTCCGCTGAACTTTATTTGAGACACTATTTGATGAAAGTAAACCCCTAAGAAGCAAAAATTCAGCTGTCCTCTTTCAGACACGTTCGCGTCGGGCAGGAAACATGACCAAGTTCTGTGAAACAAGACCACGGATCGGCCTGGGTTAAGCGGAATAAATGTCTCGCTGGGACCAGTTCAGCAAGTCGTCCTCTTTGGGGCAAAAAGCACGGATCAGCAGTTGGCACCGATAAGATTGTCGGAGTATTGTCGGATGGAGAGATTAGATAAAGGTGAACTAGATTAGATTACATCCGGCCATCAATCCTGAAAACGCCCCCAGATTCAAGAGACGCTCGGCAAATCTGTATTCAACATCATAGAGGAAAAAAAGAGGTGGCGCTGTGCTGGAGCAAGAGGTATCTGAAAATTCTGTGGGCGGATCGGGAGCTGGAAAAGGTCTTCAGCAGTCTAGAACTGAGATACATGGGCCAGAAAGCTGGCCTTTATCTCCCAAGTCCCAACTTTCTGATTCGAGGGGAATCTACACCTGCATCCAAAGCCTGTTTGTGAGATGGTTGTTTCTGTGTATATAATTTAGTTTTATCCGAGAGGCACCCATCCACACAGCTACTTCAACATTACTCACCAGAGCCTACATCCCACACCGCGCTACTGCCCCTGACCCTCCGGCCTGCCGCCGTACGCCTGCGCACCGGAATCAAGCGCAAAGACGACTGTCTCATACGCGCCGGGGCGCATGAGGCGCCGCGGGAGGTACGCGCCCGCACCGAGGTGGAAGCGGTGCTGGTACTGGTGCAGCGCGTCGGCGGCGGGCGGCGGCGCGGGGGGTGGCGGCGGGGGCGGCGGGTGCGCGTGCTGGATGATCTGCAGCGGAGGATTCCGCGCGTCGTACTCACGCGCGATCTGCGCGTCGCGCAGGGGCAGGGGTGGCGGGAGATGGGCGTACGGATCGGGTAAGCGGGGGCCCTGCGTGCGCGCGCGGGGGGGAGAGAGGGGCGGGGGCATATACTCGCGCGAGGGGTGGCGCGCGCGGTCCGGGTCGCGGGGGCGCGGGAGGAGCGGCGCGACGGGGGGGCGGCGGCGCACAGGGGGGGAGGCGCCGCGCGGAGACTATGCCAAAGGGGGTTACGATTAAATATGCGAAGGGGCGCGAAGAGCGTGGCGCGCACCCGAGATCTGTATGCTCTCTCCAGCTCGTGCAGCCGGCCCGAGGGTCGGAGCCGTTTAAACGGCGGCGGACTCTCCGCGTCGTCCCCGTCGTCGTCCCAGGGCTCTACTCTTCTGGTATCGGGTGGACTCCGCGAAGGCGCGGCACGCGGTGTGAGAAGGGGTGGTGGGCGGATAGTCGCCCGGGGAGAGTACGGCGATTCGCGGGGAGGAAGATGAGAGCTCGAGGGTGCGTGCTCTCCAGACCCACCAGATGAAATATAGTCGCGTAGGGGTATTTCGCGTCGGAGTACAGGCAGCGACTGGTCCGGGAGAACAAGCTGTCCGTCATTCTGGGCTATGATGCGCGAAAACGCCGTGCGCGAGTCAGCAGCCTGGCGCTGGATAGCTGCGAGGTAACGGTCGACCTGAAGCCAGTTGCTTTCGACGATGCGGCTCCGCGTCACTGCTTCGTCGAGGGCAGCTTCGGCGTGGGCGAGGCGTTCCTGGTACGCGCGGATCTGCACGTCGGGGCTTTTTGGCCGTATAGGATTGGAGGAGGATTGCAGCAGGGACTCTAGCCGTCGATTGTCTGCGTCGGCCTTTTTTCGGACGGCCGCGAGCTCATCGCGCAGCGCAGCGGCTTCGCGTCGGGAGGCGGCTAGTAGAACGACGAGCTGGCCTTCAGTCGACACCGCCGCCGCGCTAGAGGGCCCGGTGCTAACTTCGGTTTCCGCCGACGAAGATAGCCCGCCCTCGTGTTTCGCTCCCGGACGGCAAGCGTCCATTCCGCTGCGGTCGATGTGCGAAGAGGAATTTAGCCCTGAGTTTCTCGGGGCTGGCAGTGGTCGCGACAGGCTATAGACAAAGAGCAGGGGACATTGCAGACGGAAAGAAGGCGGCGCGCAGTTGGAGGCATCCGCTAGGGCGTGTTTGGACCAGATTTGGAACATCGTGCCTCACCCCAGAGTTCCCGACACGCTGAACACACGTGTTGAGCCTTCTTCCGACCTTTTCAAGACTTCTTCTCGGGCGCTTGACTGGTTCACCCCAGTGATTGAGTTTACATTGAGAGGAGCACCAGGGTTTTGAGGGAGGCAGAATCTCAGGGAAACTGTGGGAGATAAGAAGAGGAGCTAAGGCCTAAGGGTTTGGCCCAAGTTTGGCAAAAGTTTGGTCCAGTTTTGATCATCAGCTAATCATGATTGATCAATTCCCTCTTTGCACCAAACCACCATCTCGGTTTGGAAGTAAGTCTGGCTACTTCACGCTCAGTCCGACCTATTTTATCCCGAATCGACAGCTCCGCAACATCCGTATGTGATTTTCTAGAAGAAAAGAACTGAACCCTGAATACCCCCGAGGAAAATTCAGGATCCATCCCTAGGTCGCCGCTAGCCGCATGGTTCACTGTCAGCCTTTTTAATATGCCAGGCCGATTAAGGTTGATTGCGGGAGTTCATGCTGTCACTTGCGAGCTTCCCGCGTTCCTATTCCCACACAAGACGCTGTACTGCCTTCCTGCCCAGACTCTGACGACGCCCTTTATTGTTGACCCATCCACAATGGAAAGCGGAACAAGCCGACAGTCTCCACCGGTTGGCAGCATGACTGAAATAAACGAGAGACTGTGTTCCATCGCCCTGCTTCCAGCCTGTATTCGAAACTGTCGGATCTTGTCGAGGTTTTACTCACCGTGTGATCCCCGCTGGATGATAAATTTCCGCTTAGAAAGTCAAGAATGATGATCGAACTCATCGCAGCATACCTCGATCCCGACTCCCACCAGTGATATTTCACGATGGCGACGCACTTGCCGGTTCAAATAGCACTCTGTCGCTCGCGAACCTGAAGACTGGCCGGGTGTTCGTGAACAGTTACAGTCGAAACGGCCAATCCGACAGAGTACGTCTCTCAGCCTACATCAAATTATCCATCCACTACCGAGATACACTCCCCATTTTGGAGATGGATAGCGTAGCCAGTGGCCGCGGAGAGCTTGAGGAAAAGCAAGGGAGACCGTTTGCCCCTCACTCGCAGGGCTAGGGAGGATATCCGGTGAACTGATCTGCTCCAGATCATCACAAGGCGTCATCAGATATTCGGGAGGGCCATCATGAAGAGTCACTAAGAGACGCCCATATTCTGGTTTGACCCGAGGAGATGGTCACCGGTATTAAAGTGGATGCAGTCTTCAATCTCGTCACCCGAGGTCACCCGGCGTCTGGATTTCACGATAATAGGGAAGCCTTTGAACCGACTCGCTCGTCAACTTTGACCCCCCAACTTGGCATCAAGACGGAACACAAAATTGGCCATCAAGACGGAACACAGAATTGGCCATAGACCCTTGACTCGACATCTGATTTGTGCCTCATGTGATGCCCCGACTGGATGGCCCAGCTTCGGATTCTCGCGGAGTTGATGATTTGCGAGATCACGAGTGCTCCAAGTCTGCCCTAACTAGCCCTAACTCCGAAGCTGGGACATGAAGAGATGCCTTTGGTGTGTCCTCACAACTGGGCATGTCCTTAACTTGGGCCTCAAGTTGCCTGGAGCCGGAGCATGTACAAGTTGGGGGGCGAAAACAGGATGAAATGCAATAACCTTCTGTGTCGGACTGTGGATTCATAGGGAATTTAACCTTCAAAGAGGGAGCTCTTCCTGTACACCAGTATTCTATCTCTGGTAGCTAAGTCTCACGAGGCTCTACCGGGAGATCCTGTCATACAAGCGGTCGATAAAGCAGTCGAAATATGATGCGTAAGCCAGTCAGAATTATGAGTGTTGAAACCATTTGAGATTAAATTTGTTTACTTTTTGTATACCGCTTGAGCCTCAGGTCACACAAAAC
This sequence comes from Mycena belliarum, assembly GCA_029282135.1. NCBI lineage: Eukaryota > Fungi > Basidiomycota > Agaricomycetes > Agaricales > Mycenaceae > Mycena > Mycena belliarum. Next base: position 99,084 of record JARJCN010000044.1, on the reverse strand, counting down.
GGAAAATTAAACGGTAAAGTCCGGCTTGCACAGGTTATAAGGACATGGGCCACATGCCAGTGGCTAGAAAATTGTAAGGGTCTCAGCCCGAGGACAGCCACCGAGAGACCAATATTGATTGATGTGTTAATCGGTAAGTTCCCTCGGCTACGAGTCTTTTCCCATTTCACAAAACCCTCTACCCGGGCCAGGTCCAAGCCAGGTCAGACTCAGGCCAGTTCAACCTCAGTTACATAAGGTATTCACGTGATCAGATGGGACGGTGTGACCGTCACACCTGTGACCTGAAGGGCCGCGGCGCCACTGTCAGTGCCAGCCACCTTGTCATGGTCCTCCAAAAGCGTCAGCGCGATGGCGGGTTTGAGCCATGGATTCCTGCAGGATCCCCTTCAAATTCGACTCCAACTGCCTTATCTTCCCGCATCCAAGCTAACGATGACGCGGACGAGTTGCCACCGAAAAAAAAATCACGTCTTTCGACTGTCCCATTAACACCTATTCCCGCGACACCCGCAAAGAGGAAGACCCCCGCCTCTCCTCAGATCGCACTTTCATCTTCGTCCCAAGCTCATTTGGAGTCGAATAGCACCCCACCAGACCAGAAAGGGCGCAAGAAAGTCGTGGAGACAGCCGCAGTAGCAGATTCTCCGCCCGAGAAGCGCGGCGCCATGTTCAAGAAAAGGTGCCCTCAGAATATCCTTGATCGTGTTGACCGGGTCATGACACAGCGGTGAGTTATTGTCCCCATCTATGAGAACTTTGTCTAAGACGAGGTTAGGTTCTTTATGGTGGACCGAAACCGTTTTGAAGGCGAGCTGAAGGAGGAATTTCAGGTGTTGGGCTCGACGGGGAATGTCCGCATCTCTCTCTTCCTTCCTTGTTGCTATTACTCACGATCGCCAGATCTACACGGTGACGATCGAGCACAAACCCAGCTGTAACTGTATGCGTCCTCCTGCCTTCTCAGTTTTCGCTACCCTAACGCTTTCATAGGTCCCGATGCGCAGAAAGGAAACCATTGTAAACATATCGTACGTGCTCACCTCTCTCAATCGCTCGCAACACCGACACGGACTCCAGTTATTCATTTTTCTCAAAGGTGAGTTATCGGCAATCCCCTTGGACTCTGCTAACTTACGAGCCAGTACTTCAAGTGGCTTACACGTCTGGTTTCTGGTACCAGAAGTCAGTCTCCCGCGTCCCACATTCGTGTCACTGATTGCCATTGCAGGGCGCTGCTCACCAGCGAGCTTACCACAATGTTCGAGAACGCGCCGCTCGCCCCCAACGCCCTCGCCCACCCGCGCATCCGTGAGGCCTACGCGCGCGCCACAGGCAAGACGACCTCCACCCCGGGCCCCTCCCCGCCCGAGGCCGCCGGCCCGAAGAAGCGCCTCCCCGGCGCGGACGACGACTGCCCGATCTGCTACGACGCCATGCACGGTGTCGCCGAGCGCGCGCTCGCGTTCTGCGAGCAGTGCGGCAACGCTGTGCATGCGGAGTGCTTTGCACAGTGTACGCGTGCTTCGTCTTTCCCAGCGTTCCATCCCTGATTTAGCTACGTAGGGAAACAGACAGCGGCGAAGAAGGGCGGGCAGCTCACGTGCATATATTGCCGCGCTATCTGGCCTGCTGCCGCTGCGGGCGGCGCGAACGGCTCGGGCATCGGGGCACGCACGACGGCCGGAGGGTACCTCAACATCTCGGGCGTGGCGGGTCCGCAGCGCGACACCACGACGTGTGCGTTACTTACATCTCTCTCCGCGACGCCTGATGTCAATCATGTGCAGATTATCACGGGCCACGTAGGGGTCGGAGGTCGTATGGGTACAATCCATATGGAGACGATTGAAGCGGGTGAGTGCGAGGATTGTTCTGGGAGTGTATAGGAGAACTCATCGCCGAAATCTAGCGGGCGGGTGCATCAACTCAAGACTTGTCGGAGATATTGGAATTATCATCGTGTTCGTACCACTCGTGCCAGTGAACTAGGTGTTGATTGAACTAGGAATTGATTATTATGTGATGAGCTTGTGTGTTTGTGATCACTCTCTTGTTCCAAAATGAAACGCCTATCGAACGGCTGCAGTCGGATACAGATGATTTACGGTATGTTCTTATAGTTACCTTTATTCTAAACCCAGGCATCCTTGTATTCGCTGAAGCATCATTATTCATATAGTAACACTATAAGTGCTTGGACTTGCAACCCGCAGATCCAGTAACATTTGCCTTCCCAATCACTTCGCCTCCCCTCACCCGGTTTCCCTTCTCTTGCACAAGGATCGTGAGGGCGGACATATAACTCGAATGCGGACATCTCACAAACCTGCTCTCAATACCCAGGTGGGGTGGTTATATGATAGAGACATTGGTCGGGGCCTACCGCAGGCAGGAATGCTCCGCACCCCAAAGATGTGCAAGACCGCTGCGGAATCTTGCGCTCTCCGAATATACCGATCACTTCACCGAGCGGCGGAAGCGTGCGCGCCACCATTCGCTCAACATATACCCAGGAGTTGTTCTCCACCTCCGGATAGACTTCATACGCCAGGCGAACCCCGCGTTCGCGCTGCACCGACTCAACCATGAGACGGAGAAGGACCTCCACTGTGACGCGGGTTGCAAGCAGGGCGTGGATCTCGATGTAGCCCAGGGGCTGATGAGGGGAGCCACGGAGACGCATCTCTGAGGCAGGGAGTGATTAGCATGGAGTTATTGACCGTATGGAACGTGGGCGGCGCACTCCCGTTGACCATCCATTTAGACGATCGATATTCAGCACTCGGAGCCTTGTGCCAAAGATTATACTGGAAGCCCTGCATGTACCCGCCTTCCTTCCAGTCAATTTTCTGGCGAATTTCGAAGGTTGCGGGATCCACGGGCACACGCTCCATGTTCAACAGCTGGATTCTGGCATTCAGGTCGGCGGCCACACGGGACCGGAAGGATTTCCAGAGAGAGGCGCTGTTCATTTAGGATGATGGGGTACAGTGAGTGGTTTGGTAGCTTCCTCTTATTTATATGCTTCTCGGACAAGCCGGCGTCCTTCATTGTTGACAGGCTATTAAGTATTGCCATAAGGATGGACAGCCGCAGCCAAAGGTTCCGTAGCGGTGACTCCGAATGATGGTGCGCCTTCGAATCCCGGAGAATATCTGCCAACCTAGCCAGTGCCCATTGACAGTCTAAGTACATGCCGGCAGTCCATTCAAATTATCCAGGGTGACTCGTAGTCGACTCCCACGTGCATGCTCCTCGCCCTAAGAAACTTGTAATCTTCGTTCGCTGGTCCGCGCAATACGAGGATTTGCAGTTGCCTCCGCTGCAGCGGCCAGATGTAGCGCATGCGATAGTTCCGACCCGGCAATGATGCTGTGGTAAGTATATCAAGTTGGACTTGTGATTATCACTTTCTGTTTATCCCTCGGAGATAATTTCTGACTCGACAGAGTCTTGTGAGAAATAGGATGCCCACAACGGCTGTGAAATTATGGAACAGCCCCGAATCTCGAACCGAAATGGAACCAGAGTACGATGGCCAATCGTTAATCCACTGTCATGAATAGCTTTTGTTTTTCTACGATGAGAGTTCTGGGGCAGTAAATAGCGCAACCAGAAGATGGAAGAAGATTGCGAGCCGAATAACCTAAAGATAGAAAAGGGGTTGACTTGATGCTAAAATGTCTACAGCTCTCCTCGTGCGCGGGGAATCATGATGCTATCCATAATACTGTTTGTACATACTTAGTGGCAAAGTCGATGACCCTCAGCGAGGTATTCTAAGTACCTTGTGATTCTCACGGAAATCTATGAGTTCTGAGTGAAAAGCAGAATAAAACACCAAGATTGATCCCATAGAAATCTGGCGAGCTGTACACAAGGAAGCAGAGTCTGTAGTGGAGATCGGTGGAACTTCATCGGTGGTCCGGGAGTCTAGTTCCTTCGGGCTTCGCGGCCGAACCTTGATACCCCTGTCTCGGCTTCGCCGGCCCGGGCTGTCACTGTAGATCTTGATTTCCAGGTCGCATCAAGGTCGCATTGCGCCCTCTGGCGCCCTCAAATTACTTGGTCTCCCTTTTATTGCACCTTTCTTCTACATACCCTATATCTCTCACAGGTTAGGCAGCCTGCTTTATGGGATCAATCTTGGTGATTTATTTGGATTGAGAGTCGGAACCCTGTACTATTGGCCAAGATGGAACTGGGCAGTCAGAATTTTTCCAGCAGTCAAAAGGCCGCTGTGGTCGTTGTCGAAAGTCCGAAGTCCGAAGTCAGAAGTCTTGATTGATCTCGGCACGCCGGCCTCAGTTGACAGGTACGTTCTCACGGTTGTACATATTCGCTTTGGCCTCCCCTTGGCCTCCCATTCAACTCAAAAGGAAGCTAAGGTAACCATCTTAGTAGAATTCTGATACTCTGTGTTTCTGTAGTCTCATGGGCATCTAGTTATCCCAATATCCTTTTTTTGGCTGATATTGAGACCTTCACTAGATTTGCTTTGCGAGCAGATCCAGCAAGTGCAAGAGTGCCCGTAGTAACCTAGAGCATGAAGATAGGATGAGGACCGTAGCATCCAAGCTGATCATTGAACCTATTGGGGCTCTACACCCAATAGCCAGCCACTTTCTTGGGAAAGCTGGACAGTGGATGTGGTGTTTTTCTGCCCAGCAGTGTTCTGCCTTTGGCATTATCAGCTTTAACGAAACAAGTGGGGGTGTGCATATCTCCCCATAAGACTTATTTCCATAGGAGTTACAATACAAAAGCCAACCAAAGAATCACTGGTGCCTGGCAATTAGATAGCCTTAGCCATTGCTGAGAAGGCTGTTATCAGCAGAAGAGTAGATATCTGTGTAGGCTTCAGATTTGGTGAGACCCCTCGACACATAGATACTGTTCTCTGAACCGAAAGGCTCGGATAGGGGGGAGTTGTCCCATTTGGGCTGACGGCAACACTCGGGCCGAGATCACCTCGTGATCAAAACTTCCAACTTGCGACTTCGCTCTGGCCCCAAACTTCGGACTGCGAAGTGGTATTAAATAGCGAAGAATAATCCCATACTGCTTGCCTGTGGCATTGCGTCAGTAGGGACTCGGAGCACAGCTGAGACTCGAGTTGGAAGGAGACTCATTTTGTGTCACAACAAACCAGTCTCGACGGACCGCTCAATGCGGTACAGCTCAAGATATGATACTATATACAGCTACGGAGGGGATGTCGACAGAACTCCTATTAAGTACGCGGGGGCCAGGCTCGGCCGAAGGAAGCGAGTGGCAGTGCATCGGCCGAAAGCACTTGGCCTATGTATAGGACCAAACATGCACACATCTAGTCACACTGGTCACCAAAACCACCCATGACTCTGAGCAACGTCGGTCAACTCTGGATTCGACGCTCGTGGCGGCCTTTGCGACCAGCATCCTGCACCTGGCGCAAATTCTTCAGTGATAATCGCCGGTACGTGGCCTGTAATCATCCAATCCCATACTCCTGACGGCCAAACTCTTTGTTTCGGAACAGCAAGCTGTTATCAACTCTTGACCCCTCCCTTCTATCGCACGCAGACCATCTTGATCTCTCGGGTAAAATCACGCACTCCCCAAGTTTTCCGGCTCAAGAAACACACCGACTCCGTCCCCAGGAGTTTTTTTTCTACGCTCACGCTTGCGGACCTAGGCGCATGAAGAGACCGTTTCCTGACAACACGCATGGGTTTCTATACTACCATCCTGCGTCTCCGGCCGCTCCGCTGGGGGGTAGCATCAGGTTCCGCATCACCCCTGATCCTTCGCCGCATTCCTTTCGCCACGGCTCTGATCTACTCGCTCCATCGGGGCTCCCCTGGAGAATTTTGCTCCCACAGATAGCCTGCCGCAAAATTTTTGCTAGGCTCGGTCCGCAGCTCGTGCGGGACGGTCTGGTCACTGAAGCCCAGCTATCACGATGCCGGGATCTGTTCTACAACCGGGGCTCGATTCATCCAGATTCCACGGTTTTCAGCCTCGATTCAATCTTCCTCGTGCAATTCAATGGGGAATTCTCCCTGACAATTGTGGGTGCGCAAGCACAAAAGTTGAAGGCATTCGCCATATTCAGGGAAACTTCAAGCAACAGGCGTTGCTTTCCGTGGACTGGTAGACATTTCCGTATATTTGCGGACTATATTCACGCCTTCCAGGCTCCGCCATAGCCCGATTTGAGCCCTCGACGCTGCCCGAGTATGCTGGCCGGCGTGTGCTGCATATCCGATTTCTGAAAATGATCGAGCCTGTTTCCCTCGCGGTGGACCTACCCGCTCCGCCGGAGCGCGTGATGAGGCCCGAGGAGGGCGAACTATTTATTATCTCCCGGTATGGTCAGGCGCCCCGGCCATGGGCATACGACGTTGACAGGCCCAATGTTGACGCAGCTGCTATACTACGAGATTTATGGGAGAACTCAAGATCACCATAGCATGCACTGCTGGTATCCAGGAAAAATTACGATGTCGGATGTGTCTGTTCTTGTGGGTCGTGGCCTCGCCTTCAACCAGTTGTAAACCGCGCACAACCTACGCCAGAGGACTATTCCTTCCCATTATTCTATGGCATGATGCATGCGTGTAACATTCTCCGCTGTCTTTCTAGCCTCTGGAGCTCAATCTGTGTATATCTGGGTGCGCTTCCTTCAATCTTGGATATGATCTCCGATTCAAATTCGTCGCATTCAATGGTGAGTTGAAACCAGGAAGCTCTTGAACGAGCCCCTTCTGTACATGCAAGAAAAAAGGCCTAATTGATTCAGCGGTGCAGCTTTGTGCACACTCGAAACACTACATGGAAATCCTGAACGCCACACCGTCCTTGTTGAAGACGACATTTGCGGGCCCTTCGTACTCCTCCTCTTCGGCGGACCCGTCTCCTTCAGTAGACTCATCATCCTCATCTTCTCTGTAGGACTCGTCGTCATCGTCTTCGTCAGCCGGATTCCACAGCTCGGTGTCATCCATCGTACGGGGACTAGATGATAGTGTCTCGTAAGAATGGATATACGTGTCAGTCAGAGGGGAAAGACAAACACGTGAAGCAGACCGACCGCTGTTGGTGATGATTCAGAGTCCGAGTGGCGGAGGAACGAAAGGAGGACACACCCGTCTCGACGATGTCAAACTCGGCCTTGCTCGGGCCTTCATCCTCGTGATAATTGCGCAACTGGTTCTCCAAATCTGGGAGCGCCTCACACCTTGCACGCACCTACCCGGGACTGAGCTGAAGCATACATGGAAAGTGCACTACTGTAGTGTTTCGACCAAGTGTTCACGGCCTGTGACGCGTGATCCAAGGTGTTCACTCGACAAGGTGTTCATTCCGTGGGAAACTTCCATATATGGCAGGTCGGCCCGGTAATAACCGGATTTTCAACCTATTTTCGGCCCAATTTGGGGCATTTCTTGCCCTGTGATGCGTGATTGTGCCCCAAGTGTTCAGTTCACAGATGCTTGTGATGCGTGATGTGAACACTTGGTCGAAACACTACAGTAGACGTACGCTGATGCAAGGCTCCTTAACATTGTCCGCGTCCATAACACGGGTGCCGTTGAGCGCGAGCGCTGCGTAGCTCGCATACCCGTCCGCAAAATGCACGGATGCATAGCGGAAGCCCTTCTCGTCGCTGTTGTGGTGTAGCCCGCCGCTGAAGCGCATCTCGACGCTCTTCACGGGCGCGATGCGCTGGAAGATCACCTTGAGGTGGTACTCTTTGATGCCGTTGTGGATCTGCACGAGAGCAAGATAATTAGCACGGGAATTTGGCCTGTATGGCAGGACGCACATTCCCGACATAGACCCAAGGATTCTCGAGTGCGGGGCCGCGTGGTTGAGCCCGAGTCTTGTTTAGGACCATTACCTGAATGGGGAGTTGGCCATTGGTAGTTGCTAGTGATATATCGATCGAGGTTGTACGTTGAGTAGGTGGCCAGTCAATATGAGGCGGAAGAAGGCCAGTCTTTATACTATCCACGGGGCTATTGTTTAAGTATATGTTGCCCGGGAAATCTTCCTGATGAAGAATTCCAAGCGCGAGTTACAAAGCGGAGAACAAAGCAACTTTTGAAGCCACATATCGAAAAAGTTAGTGCTTTGACCGTCGTTCAAAGTTTCGCTTTGACCAGCGAGTCACGGGGAAGATTTTACCACAGCCCACCAAACACCCTGCAAGTGATGCGAATAAACCCATAGTGCCGCACATATCGTTGGAAAATGGGGTTTGAGCTTCCCCGCCGCCCGGATATCGCCGATCGGGTTTAAACTTTCGGATAGTACTAACATGTAGAGTACACAAATCTATCTTCAGACGCGAGTCTCTGCGCGTAGATTGTCAACGTCTGCAAAAATTAGTCTTTCCTAGACAGACGCCTCAACAAAAAAAAGCTCGTTCCTCACTTGGTGAAGCAAAAACTGAGGTTGGTTCGTTTCTTCCTATTATAGGTCAGATGGTTCCAAGTGAATGCGCGACAAGACGCAGATACGTCTGGGTCGCAAATAGTTACACTGGGTCCCTCGCTGACCCTTCGCTGGCCCCTCGCTACAATATTGTCTCGGTACACCATTATGCCATATCAACATCTCGCCTGGTAATTTCTCCCAGCCGCCTAGGTTTATCTTGCACGGAGATACGAGTTGCACGCATCATGAACTCTTCCTCTGAACTCTTCCTCACGGATGTCAGTGATTATCGCAGGGAACGGAAAGATATGGCGGTCCGGATGCCCTCATTTTTTTTCCTGGACCGCCAGGGAAAATTTGATCAAATTTTATTGAATACTCTTCGCTATGTGCTTTTCAAGTACACTGACGAGACGGAGCATATAAGCTCAAGAACGGTGAGTGAGCCTCGTGCGAATAGGGAAGCTTACCGACGGGCTTTCCTCATCCGGCTGCATCCGGCGCCCTTTCGCTTGGATCAACGTTACATAACGAAGCCACCATCTGCCACCATCTGGCATCAACTCTCCGCAACCTCTACAGATCTTCAGCTGCAACTGGATATATTCCATTCGGGGCGTTCGAAGACAGTCGCGACAATTCGCAAACAGTCGCAAAAGGTCGCAGACAATTTTCAACCCTTCGCAAAAACCTTCTGAACCTGATCTAATCACTCATATTTCGGCAATATACCCTCTTCTTTACTTTGCCGGATGCAACGGAAGCAGACGAAATTTGCATTGGAAGCGTACTGAGGGGGATAAGACATAATGATTGCGATGGCAGGCATCTCCTTTCGCCGCTTGCCGCATGTACATAACCGCAATTGCCAACGACCACGATCACGCCTAGCGCGTTCGACGTCGCTGGCACTGCTCGCCGCTGGCTGCTCGCCGTTGAAGACGACGACGACGGCGGATGGGTCAGAACACGTGGGTCGGAGGCAAGCACTGCCCGCGCCGAACGTGCCGAGCGCTATTTGGCGCTGCTTTGTGCTGTCCTCGTCGCCTTGCCTTCCACCGTCTCCGATCCCCGCATCCACCGCACAGCTCCCGCCGCCCCGACGCGGACACCGACCCCGACCCCGACGTCGCCAACCTCACGCACAGCCCGCACCCGCAGCACCCCGCAGCGCGCAAGGACAGGAAGCACGCAATACGTACCAGCACAGCGTGGCGCAGCACATGCCGCCCCGCACAAAGAGCCCGCTCGCCGCGCCCAGCGCCGCGCCTCCCGCGCAGGGTCCCAGAAACACCAACACCGCCGCCGACAGCCCGAGCCCGCGGCGCAGCGCGCGCTTCGCCGCCCTCGCCCCCGCCGTCGCCTCGACGTCGCGCATCGCCTCGCCGCGGAGACGAGCTTCTCGTGAGCAAGACCCCGAACGCAAGAGCAGCGGCAGCAGCAGCAGCAGCGCCAGCCCCGGAAGCCCCAGCAGCCCGCGCGTCCTGCGCGCGTCGCGGCGCCTCTCGAAGACGCCCGCGCAAGCGCCCCCGGGCGGCGATGCGACGCCGACGAAGAAGCGCAAGAGCCCCGACCTGCAGGAGGACGGCATGCGCAAGCGCCTCAGGACGCGGTGTCCGGCTGAGGTGTGTTTTTTCTGACTGGTCCGTGTTTTCGCTGTCGTGTCGCTTGCGGCCGCTGGCTTTCGTTTCTTCTTCGTTGTCGTGGTGGGGCTTATATGGTGGGCGCTCGAATGGAGAGAGCGACAGAGAGCGATGCGCGACCCAGCCCATGTGGAGGCCGCGTGTCCCATCAAATGGGTCCCACCCGCTCCGACCTGCACTGTGTCGTTTTCATCTCATTTCATTTTGCTTTCCCTCATCTATATCTATCCACCCCCATTCATCCCTACCCACTCCCCACTCCCACTCGCCCGATCCTCATGCGTCTGCTCTCCTCCCCCATCCTCGCGTTCGGTCGCTCGTTCCCATTGTTCCCATCGCCACCGTCACGTATTCACTCCCTCCATTGTTCCTCCCCTCGTCTCCGCCCACTCCTCCCTCCCTCCTTCCTCGTGTCACTGCTCCATTCCGCTCCTTTCACCTCACGCTCGGTCGCTCCTTCCCATCCCGTACCCCATCCCGTATCCCTACTTACCTCAGTCCCATTCGGCTATCCCCTCGCGTGCACTTCCATCATCCCCACCACACCGCCATTCGCATCCCCCCTCACCCGCATCCTCATCTGCACCCTGTCGACCTTCCATTCCCCTCTGTCCCACCGAGTACTCGTCATCCAACTGCTCGTCGCGCGGGGCTCGCCCCAAAGTCCCGCCTTCCCACCCCATCTCGTTCTATATTCCCTTCCCACTTCATCCTCGCTTGATACGTTCCCTTCCTCCCTCCGCGCCCCCTCCGCTTGTCCGCATCGCTTCTTGCGCCTCCCCGCCTCCCACCCCTCGTCCTCAGCCATCTTCCTTTCTGATTCTTATCTACTCCCCCCCTCATCCTCCCCGTTCCTTCCTGCTCAATGATCTCGTTGTTCCCTTCCTTCCTTCTCCTGTCATCTTCTCGCCCCCTTCTGCGACGCCATCTCCTCCCTCCTCGAGCGTTGCATCTACCGTTGTCTTCCCCACGCCACCGCCTCTCGCGCTCTTTTTTCCCCTTTTTTCTCTCAATTTTCTTCTGGGTGGCGTGCTCCCAGGAGGGTCTTTTATGTCGAGAGCGTGGTGGACTTGCCGGGCGCAGAGGGGCATGACATCGCTTTACCGCTTGCATCTCCGCTGTCCGCTCTCTGCACTCCGTGTCGTTTTTCCCTTCGTTTTTCTCCCCCATCCCACACCCAAACATACGCTAACCCTTCCTTCCCCTTGCAGTCCACGTCCGCCTCGACGCCCTCCCGTAAAGGCAAGGGAAAGGCGCCGTCGCCACCCTCGCACGAACAGAAAACACAAGGACAAGCACAAGGACAAGGGAGCCAGCGCCGTGCGACGAGGCTGAACCCGAACACAAATGCAAATGCGAAGCCCGTTAGCGTGCGTGTTTCTTCTTGTCTGTCGTGCCTTTTGGGGGGCGCTCTTTTTGCGAACGATGTGTTTCGCGGTGACAGGATGAGGGCGCTGTGCGTCTGCTGTCCTGTCCGTGTCGCGGGCGCTTATCACTGCGCTTTCCATTCTCAGCCTTCTTGTCGCCGTTCCCGTCCGCCTCGTGTTCCTCGCTGTGTGCTCGTCGTGCCTGTATGCTTCGACCACTGGGCCGCCTCGCTGACGTAACCCCACAGAACAACCCGCTCACGCTGCGCAGCACTAATCCCGCCGTCGCCCCGAGGGGCGCGAGTCCCGCGCCGGGGCGGCTGGATGAGATCGACATGGGGGTGGTGAGGGGGGAGATTGAGGTGGCGTCGCCGCTGAGCTCGCCCGTTCGGGAGAGGGGGGAGATGCCGTGGGAGAGGGAGGGGCGCGGGGAGAGGGAGAGGGAGAGGGAACGCGAGAGTCAGAGGGAGAGGGAGGTGAAGGTGAAGGTCGAGGTGGCAGAGATGCAGATGCAGATAGAGCCGGGGGAGGGCGAGGATAGTGTGGACAAACTGGAGGAGAATGGGCCGGACCTGATGGAGGACGGGGAGCAGCAGATGAAGGCAGGGGAGAAGGAGGCGGAGCTGGACGTCGAGATGCCGCTTGCGAGTGGTTAGTCCTTCCCCCTTTTATCACCATCTGCTTGTCGCTGACATGGGTGTGATAGCGCCGTCAGAGGAGAAGCAGACGGCGATAGCAACGTCGACGCCATCGCCATCGCCATCGACATCAGCATTGCAATCGACAGCGGAGATGGCGCCGAGTCAGGACGCGGGCAGCGACATACATACACGCAGCTGTCCGCCCTCGCCACCGTCCCCGGCCCCGGTCTTTCAAGTACCCCCGCGCTCGCTCTCCCCAGACGACCTCGCGCCCTCGCCCTTCGCGCCGCCCGTGGTGCCCATCGTACTAGATGACGTCCTCCACGCGGCCTTCAACAAGGCGGACATCGCACCCGGCCCTCCCGTCTCGCCCGACTGGCCGCTCCCGCACGCACCCTTCCCGCTCTCGTCGTCGCCGTCTTCCTCGCCGACCTCGCCCACACCGCCAACCGGTTTTCCCCCGTCCTCGCCTGCATCCCCGCTGTCGCCGGGCACTTACCCCGCATACGCCGCATCGCCGCAGTCCGCATACCCCGCGCACACGCGGGCGGTCGAGTGGGCGGCGCTGCTCGAGCGACGGAGGAAGGCGGGCGAGCGCGAGATGGCGGAGGCACGGGCGGCGGAGGAGCGGGCACGCGCGTTTGAGCGGTGGAGGGAGAGCTGTGGGTACCAGCCGGGGTGGGGGGCACCACCTGGCAGAGGCGTACGGGTGACCTGGGTTTTGTCGGCGCCCAGCGATGGGAATGCGGTGGCAGGCACGAGCGCGAGCCCTGAGCCGCAGGACGTGGGCGTGGGGAACATTCCGGAGGATGTGAAGGATGCGGACGGAGAGAGCGAGATGGAGGTGGAGGTGGAGCCGGAGCAGGAGCAGGAGGACTATGTGGACGAGGACGAGTACGGCAACGAGCGTACGAAGAAGCGGCGGAGCCGGCTGTGCATCGTCTCCCGCCCGCCGTCACCTGAGCCTCCCGCTTCCGGTCCTGCCTTTGAGGAGGCGGTCGAGCGAGAGCGGGACCCACTTGCGGAGCCGCCAACGGACCTTGTGTACGAGGCGCCCCAGGTGTTGTCGACGTACCCGTCGCCGCCGGACAGCGGGGAGCTGGGCCCGGACCCGCATTCGCGCATGAATACGGGGTGGGGGCCGTGGAAGATTGCGTGTCGGGTGCGCGTGTGGGATGTGTGAGTCTTTTGCTTGTCTTTCTTGTTCCTGATGTCTTGTGGCGTACCTCCGATGGCCGTCATTTCTGGGCGCTCGGCTCTTTTTTTGTTGATCCTCGTTTTGGATCCGCATGCTGACGCCGAGTTTTTTACAGGCGCACACGCTACACACCGGAGCTCATTCGCTCGCTTGTTGCTCAAGAGGCGGACGACTACTTCTCTGCGCGCGGCCTCCCCCACCCTGATGCCCTGCTCTTCATGGACGAGGAGTACTACGACTGGGAGCTCGAGGAGAGCGCCAGCGAGGGCGAGGTCAGCGGCGAGGACGAGGGCGAGAGCTTCGAGCTCGAGCAGGGACAGGGGCGCGAGAGTTTTGAGCTTGCGCACCTCGACCAGCCGCAGCAATGTGCCGAGTCCACACACTGCGACGACGCCGATGGCGAGATCGACCTCGGCACGGGGATGGGCGGCGTCCTGTCGTCCTTCTACGTCGGCGGCAACGCTGGGTCCCAGCCGCTGCACTATTCGCAGCCCCCGCTTCCCTTGCCGCCGCCACCGCTTGCGAGTGTGCGCGTCCCCGCGCTGCGACACCTGTTCACGGACATCCCGATCGCGCCTGCGGAGGGCCCTGCGCGCGGGCGGGGGACACCCGTCGACTGGACGAGGCGCGCTGCGTGGGGTGGACGCGGCGGCGGGGAGGGTGATGGCGGTGTGGGACGCGGAACGCTCGAGCGGCGGCAGCCACAGCCCCGGCCGCGGCCACACCCGATGTACCTCGCCATGGCGCGCGCGGCAGAGGAGACCGCGGCTGGGTACGGGCCAATCGCGGACAGTGGCGCGCGGGAGTGTGGGATCACGGAGGAGGAGCTGCCGCCGCTGCCGCGCCTGCGCGAGCCCGGGGAGCCTGCGATGCTGCCGATGCGCGGGCTCAAGGACCTTGTCCGGTCGATGCGCGGGGGCGTGGAGGAGGAGGTGACGGAGGAGGAGCGCGCGGAGCGGGAGCGGAGGGAGATGAGGGAGGCGTTCGAGCCGGATGAGGCGGTGTGGCAGGAGTTTTTGAAGAGCGTGGGGGTGGAGGGGGCAGCGGCGTCGGGCTCTGCGTCCGGGAGCGTTGGGGATGCGATGGACGTCGATGGCGCTGCGGGCGGCGACGCGGACGGGGATGAGGGCGACGATGGGGAAGACGGCGGCGGGTCTGGGGGCACGAGTGGCGGTGTCTCGCTCGGCTTGCCGCCTGTTACCTCCAACGCTCTCTCCTCCAACCCCGCGTCCAGCACCTCGACCTCGATCCTTGGCGCCGGCGTGGGGATGGGCGTCGAGATGGGGATCGGGATGTTCGGGATGGCGATGGGCGCGATGGGCATGGGGGGCATGGGGTGGTTCGGGGGCCCTGGGGCGTCGCCGGTCGCGGTGGGGGACGGGGAGCGGGACCGAGATCGCGAGAGCTCGCTGAGCTTTGCGCTGGGGGTATGATCCGGCTTCCCTCCCCTCTCTGTTCGCTTGCCATCCACGGGCAGGACGTGCATGGGCCTGACACTCGCGCGTCAAGCCAGCCCCTCGCCCGATCCCTGCGCTCCCGCGCATCCCGCCTCCCACGGCTCCTTGGCTAGGCTGGGCCGATGTATAATGCGGCTCGGCCGACGGACTATCTATCGGTGGATGGCGGGATTATCCATATATCGGCGTAAGGCCTGTACACATAAGTATCGTTTCTCTCTAGTCCAACGCATCGTTTCCGCTACTATCTATCTCATCCCCCCTCACGCATCTGCATCCCTCTCATCGCTTACACCTCGTCGTTACAGTTGAATCTACTTACTCGTCCACGTAGTTGCTTGCATCGCCCAAAAGATGGACGTGCGGGTTTACATGTCGTTATCGTACCGCTATGTATTGGTGCTGTGTATATAGTGTACAAGGTCTGGAATTTATTATATTGGATCGTTTAAAAACGCGATAACCAGTGAGTGCGGAACGCACGAGCGGTTATCGCGTTTTTGAACGGTGAGTGAGAGCGGAGCGAACACGAGCAGCATTTTTTCGCGAAGCGACACCGGGGAGTGCGAGCGCAGCGAACACGATCAGCATTTTCTCGCGGAGCGATGCCCGGGGGTGCTGGTGAGTGCGAGCGGAGCGAGAACGAGCAGGGCTATTTCTCGCGAAGCGGTCACCGCCCCTATCCCGATCGTTGCCCCTCCGCCCCCGCCCTCGTCTCCCGCTGCCCGCCCTTCAATCGCGCGTCGGTCAGTCCATAAGCATCGATCAACTCCTACGCCGGCGACCGGCACTGTCCCGCCTCCCGCTCGTTGTTCTCGCCGCCGCCGTCTGTCTGTGTCACGATGTCACATGAGTCACACCACGTTTCTCGCCGCCTCTCTTCATAGACCGGCCACCGCCCCGCGTCGCCTCCGCCTTGTGCACATCTCCGTCCCCCCGCGCGCCTGCTCGCACGGACGACCGCCATCTAGCCAACATCAAACCTCCCACAACGACGCCTAGCCCGCCCGTGGCCCCGTCCTCGCCTTATGCTGGCCCCGCCACCTTACGTCGCCTCGTTCCTCCCACGAACCACTCGACGCAGATGCATCAACACACACCGGCCATCGCAATATCGCAAGCGGTTTCAAGTGCTCTCAGTGCGCGATCCACGAGCGCCCGCCGCTGCGCTTCCAGGTAAGCAAGCACCTACGGCGTCCCACGCGCCCTGCTGATACTGCCCGCTGCGCTGCAGACTGTCGGCCCCACTGCGGCCGGTGCCCACCCCCATCGTCTGCGTCGCGGGTGTTCCACCGCCGCATCGCCAAGTCGCTGTGCCGCGCAGGGCCGCATTCGAGCCGAGGGGGGAGCGCAGGCGCCGCTTCCCAGCTCGTCCGCTCGCTCTCGCTCGGAAGTCGGTGCACCTCGAGCGAGCGAGCACACCATGAAGCCATTGCTCAAATTGAAGCTCGAAGCCATCGATAACGACAAGGCTTTCCTAGCAGCTGCCCTCCAGGCCGACCCCGACCCACTGCCGCCTTCCTCCTTGCCACTGCCCCGCGTCCCCACCGCCTCGCGCTCGCCTCCTCGCCCTTCGGATCCTGCGTTCCCGTCCCCGTCCTCGTCCCAGAGACACGCCGCCGCTGCCGCTCCCGACCTCGGTGCGTACCTATCTACCTACCGCTATGACCTACTTACCTTCTCCAAGACAGCCGTGACCGCCCTCCCGCCCTCGCAAGCCCCCACCCGACACCTGCTCTGTGCCCATGGCCCGCGCCCACACCCACGCTCGAGCCACTACCAGCGTCCGTGCCACGGGGCTCTCGCGCTACACCCGCCTGGCCCGCGATCCGCACCACTGCCTTAAGACACCCCACCCCCGCGCTACAAACACCCCGCCTGGACAGCGCCAGCATCCACAGACAATGCCGAACGAGCGGCAGGGAACGCGCGCGCCGCCGGACGCGACCTCGCCGCATGCTGTCGAGTGCCGATGACCCCACGATGCGCGCAGAGCCCCCGCGTGCCCGGACAACGCCAGACGAGCGGCGGGCGTTAAGCGCCGAACAAGCGCCGAGCCGCCCCGGACGACGCTGAACGAGGGCGGGCAACACACGCGCCACCGGACCGGCCTCGGCGACACGCAACTACTATATCGTGAGCCCTGCCTGCCGTGCCTGCGCTGAATGCTCATGGCCCGCAGAGCGACAGCTACACGGACCTGTACACGGAGATCAGCATCGACCCGAAAACGCTCGAGGTCAAGGGCGTCAAGGTCCGTTCCCTCTCCTCCGCCCACTTCCAGTTGCGCGTACTAATATAAATTGCAGCACAAGGTGGGATGTGACCTACCTTAGTCTCATGGCGAATCGTTGAATAATAGATGAGCTAGATAGGCCGCGACGCCTTCTTTGAAGAATTATGTCGGCTGCCCGGTCCCTTCTCCGTTGCGGGAACAGTGAAAGAAAATATATTTTCGAGACTAACATTAGTTTTAGGATAGATTAAAAATTGCAATAATTAGGTGTGACTCATAACGAGTCTCCATCAGAAACCAGTGCATCACTACCACCACCACCACGCACACCACGTTCTACCTCTATCAGCCTCACAGATCTGAGGGCGCTTGCCACTGAGCTGAAACCGCCTCTGTCTGAACCCTGTGGGGCTGGTCCCTGGACCACAAACTGAATCGGTCTTGTATCTTGCGGCGGTCGATCGACGATGGTGTGAAATTCAAATGAAATCCGATGTCTCTAGTGTCTTGGTCCTACGCCTGAAGTCTGAAGGCCTCCCCGCCTGAAACCCCTTATCAAGCTCGTCTCACTAGACCAAGTGTGGAACCGGTGTACATCACTCTCTTTACCACCGGCCCACAGCCCGCTGTAATCGTTTGTCAAGCCCGACTCTCGCTTGAGCTCGATCTGTTTGTCAAAATGCTGAACCTACGATACCCGGCTCCAAATCAGCCTCTATACCAGCGCCGCCGCTAAGTCTGACCTTTTCTCTCAGTGATCGAAGATTCGGCTCGAATTGGACGATCTGCTGGATGCAGCGCGGGGATCTAGGACAAGGACAGTACAGTCCTCCTCTGGGTTGAGGCTTTGGAACGCGGAGAAACTCAACTATATAAGCGGGCTCGAGGTTACTCTGGCTTCAGGATACGTGCGATTCTGGAGTCAACTTCACGCTAGGAGGCTGCTCCGGAGCTTTATCCGCTTTCTCTTCTTGACCATCTCATTCTTACGTCCCCTCCAAACAGGATTTTTTTCAACTCATCAGCTGTGCCTGTTTTGAAAGTTAAACTTTGGATGCCCTACCTGATAGGCCAGTGGATTCAGACCATCCTGCACGAATACTACCTAATCGCCCTCGGCATTCATGGCCGTCATTCCAGTGGCCGCCTCCCTCACGTCTTTTCTCCCTCTCGCCAAAGCTTGCGTCTACGCTCCGTCGGGAAGGCTTTCCGGTCTTCAAACGCTGTAATCCACTGCGGGATTGCCGAGCTGCTCGCACCTCGAAATAGCTCTGACTATCCCGCAAGCATGCCTGATTCACGCTAGATTTATGCTTACCAGGGGGCACCCCGATCAAATTGGAAAGCTAACACTTACGTTCGCATTTTTCAACTCCAAGTTCTCTCATCGTCGTTGGCCAGCTAGACCTCTGAAGCCCCTCATCGGCTTCCTACTCCGCCGCAGCCTCAAGTCTGCGTTTGACGTCACCTTCGCTGTGGGATGTGCTTGCTTCGTGGCATCGCCTCGTGGCTTCCCTCCATCGCCGGTCATTGACTAAGGAACAACTCGCCGGTCCCTTTCAGCGCGCCATCTTAGCTCTGGATACCTCTTATTTCCGCTGGGCTCCCGTAAGTTACGGTTTCGCCGGCATTTCCTTAGTCCTGCACACCCATGATCCGATCTGAGGCTAATTGGCTCGCGGCACACTCGTTTCATCCCCACGACGCAACAGGACGCAACCGGCCTGCAGGGAGCTTTGGCATGTGGTGCGCGTGTCTACCAGCCACGCCGGAGGATGTCAATTCACTGGCCTTTCGATTCATTCCATCCGCCATGCAACCAGCCCTCGATGCATTCCGACGTCTTCTCCTACGTGGTCCGTTTTGTGACGAAGGGAAGTCTCTTGGGCCCACGTAACAGCGGTGTAGTGTGAGAGCATCAACTAAAATAAAATCCGAACGTCCGTGGCCAGATCTGAGGTGCGCCGTTACTCTGCTCGCAGCGTCTTCGTGCTCCAGCGAAACCCGTCTCCTCGTCCGCCCCCCCTACTCTTGTATCTTTTCCCTCATAACTCAAAATGTACGCGCTTTTGTCCTACTTCGTTTTATGGGCTGGAACCGCACTGACTTTTGTTCCGCCAGGCCTGAAGCCTTTCCAACTGTGCACGACTCGCCGAGCGGCAGCGATTCACGGTCATTCTCAAGACTCCTCCCAGACTCTTCTATCGACGATGATGTGGACGCCACGCTGGACGTCACGTCCTTCAGCACCGACGGCTTTTCAGACTTCAAGCTGGACTTGACCTGCCTATCTGCCGCTCCTTCACCTCCTCCGTCGCCCCCTCCGCAATTCGATTATCCCTTTTCGTCATACCTCCCAGCGAGTTCTCCTTCCTCTTCGCGCCGCTCTGTATCATTTTCTACGGGGCCGTCGCCAAATTTGAACCGGTCCACGTCGATTCCGGGGTTGAGCACCTCGCCGCGCATTTCTTCAACCAATGGACCATCCAATGTTCCGGCTGGCTCATGGCCAATGTCGAAGTTTGTCGGACGCGGGACACCCGTCGACCGCCGACGAAGGTCGGAGTGGGGTGGTGGGAACGCTGGCGGAGACGACGTAGACGAAGTCGCCGAGGACGGCGTCCTATTCTCCACTGTTCGTTCCGCATCCATCGACTCCGTACCGGATCCCTCGCAGCGCTCTATCTCGCCGCTCGCCGAGTGGAACTACATCTCGCCCCCACTGGTCGTCTACACGCCCTATGCTGAGGGCCGACGCTCGCCGAGCCTCGTGCCACTGCCCGAGTCCGCGAAAATCAAGCTGGACGGCGTGGACCCCAACTCCTCCGCGGAGTGGGCGGCCTCAACGCAGCAGGTCCTAGCCTCGCCTGTGTCTGCCGCGGCGTCGACATCGACGCCGGAGCTGTCAGCGGAGACGCACGTCGGGTCCGCGACGGCGTCCGCGGAGGAGCTGCGCACGCCGGACGGCCGCGGCGTGCACGAGAACGGGAACGTGCACCACACAGAGATGGACCTGGGGATGGAGTCGCTGCACGCGGCGGTCGACCAGGGCCTCGGGCTCGTACCCGGGGGCATGACGTGGTTCGATGTCGGGATTCTCCCTGGCACGGGCCCTGGGCGCGGCTCGCCTTCGTTCTACTCGTGCGACCAGCCGTCGACGCCACAGGTCTCCCGCCCACGGTCGGTGTCGGTGGACGGGTCTGCGACGGAGACGGAGGTGCGGGGGCGCTTGCGCTCACATCTGTGGTGGCGGCGGCTTCTCGATCGGCTGCGCCACATCCAGGCTATCATGCTACGTCGCGGGACAAAGGCGTAGCTATAGCTATCGCTTTCTCATTCAATAATCTTGGTCAGGGTTCAACGTTCATTGACCATTCGCAGCCATGCATTTGTCTACCTACTAGCATTCACGGAATAGACACCATCATCTTTCTTGTATGTAGTGACAAGTACTTGGAAGTTCAAGTGCGTGTGCAGATGTAATGGACATTCTATTCCTTAGCCAAGCTCTGTGGGGGCCGATGGCCCTGTGCGTTGGCACGCCCTAGTGTAGGGCATCTGCTGCTCCAGACTCTATCTATTGCAGTACGTGCACATTGAACCAGAAACTTGGTTGTGGACGAGCTAAGCGCATAAATGGAAGATACGCTATACGTATATCAAGGGCCTAGTCTCACATCGTGGCCGTTATCAGGGGTCGAGTAGAATGCGGGGAGGTTGCTGACAACAACGACCGTGGTAGGTGTATACATAAACCGGTCTGCAGTTCCAATTACCGTGCTTACGGTCATCCCACAGATCCTCGACACTGGGGTCATCGACCCCCGATGTGCTGTATTCACTATTAAGCAGTGCTGACGTTTGGTGTGGCCGACGAGATCTGATCAGTTCGTCGAGACCTGCCGGTACGCGAGTCTCCCTGCCGCCTTTGAGCCAGCATCGGCCTCGACGCCAGCATCGGCCTCGACGCCACAGCTGCACGCGGTGCAGGCGCCGGCACGATCGGGTCCTTAATATCCCACAGCGCCATGAGCGCCGGAACCTTGTCCGTCGAGCGGTCCAGGTCGTACGCCCACGGCTCCATCTGACGCTTGTGGTTGTACAGCATCAGCAGTGAGCCCGCCTCTGGCCGTATGAATGGTACGTCGTCGCCCTGCGGACGGTGGTGCGCCTGGCGTTTCGCGAGGTCTGGCAGCGTCCGCCGCACGTCGAGAAAGATGCGCCGGACACGAAGGTTCAGCACGCGCCGTGGGGGTGCCCACCGATACTCCCTCGAGCGCTCGAAGGCGACCTCTACTGTGCCTGCGTACGTGTGGGATTAAGGGGGAAGTAGGGTATGCGTGCGACTCACCGGTCCACCCGAAGAGCTGGCCGAGGTTGAAGTGGTGCATTTTGCGCCCGGCGACGACGGTGCCCATCAGCGGGCTCGTGAGGCACCAGATCATGGGTGACTCGACGCGGTAGAGCATGTTGTAGGGGTATTTCCGGATCCCCATCGACATCGTCGCCTTCGGGGCGGGCGGTTCTGGGTAGTGGTCCGTTGCCTCGGTGTGCGGCGGTGCCTCGCGAGAGTGCTCTGGGGGATCCCTACCGCGCAGGGGCCGGCTCCAGTACACCGGCGGGAACTGATCCGGGGGTCGGGGCGGCGTGAGCATCTCCACCGCGACCTTGTCCGCCATGGGGACGTCGCGCGGGGACAGGCGTATCTCTCGCACTCTAGGGTCGGGCAAGTACAGCAAGTGGGGATCCAGGCGCGGAATGCGCCAGTCCGCGAAGTGCTTACGGAGGTGCGCGAGCTGGTGTTCTGTGACGAGGCCCTCGGCGACGAGGGCCCCGGCGAGGTAGGCGTATTCCGGGGTGCAGGCGAGCTGGGGGAGAGTGATCTGCCAGAAGAATTTGAAGCGGTGAGTATGCCAACAGCGACGGAGAAGGTCGCGACCGCTAGAGAAAGATGCGGGGTCAGAGCTCCTGGTCAGGCGAAAGCGGAGGGCAGCAGCCTCCTCGTCGTAGTAGAGAAATCCGCCAACAGAACGGGGTTTGTGTCGGGAACTTCTACGCCGTCCGAAAGCTAGAAAAGTTGGGAGACCCTCTGAGACGCATAACGCTCACACTCACGAAGTCCGTATTCGCTGATCATGCCGTGCACCCTTGGTCTCTCCACGAGATGTTGGAAAGCGGAAAGCTGAATTGCGGGTGCTGATTTATTAGGTCCGCGCCCGGGGAAAGCTAGTCGTGGAAAGCGACGAAATCTCGCGCCAGATACATCAAAGTAGTCTCTCTCAGTCTGGCGCGCCGGATTGAAGCTGGACAAGGCCGGGGATTTTCTGTTCGGGTAAGTTTTTGCTCTGCGACAGGTGCATCCAACTCACTTGCTTCGGCGGGTCTTTTTGTACGTCAATGCCGGGGCGTTTCGCGGACCTTGTGTTCGGACCGCGTTTGTCGCAATTGCAGACATGATGGTTCCAGCAGAGCCGTGAAGGTGACATGATGAAAGCCAATCAAGACCAATCATCGGGCCGGATGTCACGGGATCATCCTCATCATCGTCTAGTTAAAATACTGTACAGTTTCGTTCAATTCTCCGCGCCTGTGACCTGTGACCCACCCATCCGAACTTCGGATTTCGTAAATCGGCCGGTTGGGCCGTGACCGCAAAAAAAAATTCGTAAATGCCCCTGTTTCTTTGCGGAAGAGGCCATTAAACAGCAGGAGGCTCTCACATACACTCAGAAAGCTGTTCCTTAGTAAATGAGGAGCAGCCTTTGTGTGTCCGTGTGGAAGTAAAACAGCAGAAAACAGCCCGATCTGGCACTGATCACGTCAAGTCACATCAAACTCGCCATTTTTGGCCGCGTGCGTTCGAGAACCAAGCACACCCAATAAGACAAAATCTTGACCTACAGAGAAAGTGCATCTGAAATAATGTAAATAAATTGCAAAATTATAATTTATGGAAATGTTAATAATGATAAAACTTGGAAATGACTATTGACAGGCCAGCTTTCAGCATCCGTTTCAAGAGAAAGGAAAACCTTTCTTTCAGTACAGCTGAAAGACTGCCTGAAAGAATGTTTTTCAGCACCACTTTCAGGTTTCCTTTCAAAATGTCTTTCAGAAGCTTTACAAAGGAAAAATCACTGAAAGTTGTTCTTTCAATAGAGCTGAAAGTGTTGCTGAAAGAAGTTCTTTCAGGCAGTCTTTCAGCCGTATTGAAAAAAAGGCTTTTCTTTCTTTTGAAACGGATGCTGAAAGCTGGTCTTTCAATAGTCCTTTCCGGTTTTTATTATTATTAACATTTCCGTAAATTATGATTGTGCAATTTATTTACATAGTTTCAGGTGCACTTTCTCCGTAGGTCAAGATTTTCCCTTCTTGGGTGTGAAGCGGTGCGCGCGCTGGGCGAAAAAATGCAATTTTTGACCCATTTTCGCGATTTCGTGACACCTTTTGAAAGTTCATAAATTCCCTCGGTGACCCGTGACAGGCACGAATATATTCGTAAATTTTGGGCCCTGTGACCTGTGACATCCGAATTGAACGAAACTGTACAGTAGTTTGCGTCTACTTAGTTCAAGTTGTCGTCAAGGGTCAGAGGCGGCCTGGACCGGGCTGCAGGAGCGGGCGCACGGTGTGGCTCAAGCGACAATCGCGCGGACACGCGTGGGGGTGACTACGCGCCGGGGCAGTTACATAAAGGGCAGCTGCGTGCTGCTGCGATACGCAGCAGCGATAGCGAGCACGAGTGGTACGTCGGCGGCGTAGCGTTAACGACGAGCTTCCTGCACCCCACTGGCGTCCCTGACGCGATTCTGTGCGTGATCTGAGAGCGTTCACATTCGATTCAATGTACGCCAGTGTCTTTCTGGTCATACTACTACCTTCGCATCTTTCGTACAGGAGCAAAATAAAGGGTAAACTTGATTATATTATCATTCATCGATCATCGCCTTTGGGTAACTACGTCGCCATCGTGAACGGCACCCCAAACTTGTTGTGTTTGACCTTCGCGGGCTTGGCAGGACGTCGGGTAGCAACATTGCCTTGGTGCATCTCTGCCGCATTGGAGCTCCCATCGCCCTCGTCCACTTCGGCGATGGAAGTGGAAGGCACGGCGGTAGTGGCAGCGCCGCCCACCGGCATCCACAACTCCGTCACGGCTACCTTCTCCGGGCTAAACCGTATCATGGTGAGATTAGATACTCATGAATGCGGGACAGAAAGACCTACGCTTTGCGCGCGCCAGATGCTGTGGATGCTAGTTTAGAACTAGAGCGGGAACGGAGTAGAAAGATAATGCACCTGTCTGAACGACCTTGAGCCCAGCCTTTCCAGGGCTGTCCTGATCCGGGTACAATGCGACCTGGCCATCGATAATCGGGAGGTTCTGGGACTGCGAGCGCACCTAGCCGCGGATAAGCAAACACACATACAAGCGGCAGCGCCCTTACCGTAATCACGCGCTCGACTTCATTATCCGCGTCCCAAATGCGCGTGCCATGGAGCTTGAGCGCCGCCTCGCTCGCGGACCCATCTGCAAAGTGCACGGCAGCGTATCGAAAGCCCGTCTCGGCGCTTCGGATGTGCAGCGCGCCGCTGAACCGCAGTTCAACGGCCGTCACGGGCGCAACGCTCTCAAAGTGCGCCTTGAGGGCGGACTCTGTGATGCTGTCGTGGAGCTGCACGAGCGCAACAGGATTAGGGACCACAATAAGTTGAATAGGAGGACCACACACAGGTCCGACGAAAACCCACGGATCATTGAGTTGTTTGGGGGCAGCTCTCGTCTTCTTGGGCGGCATTACTTGGTCAAGATGTAAAGGGCGAGGGGATTGAGGTTGAGGTGTTGACGAGGGATCGAGGCAAGGATCGAGGCGCGTCGAAATAATGGTGGAGAAAACCCCAGTCTTATACCATTTCAGTAGCCTATTGTTCGCCGCTTCGGGCAATCGATGCCACCGGGAGAGCCTGCTCAAAGCAGAAATACAAGGGCGAGAAACAAAGCGCAGAACAATGCCAGCTTGAAGCCACATCAAAGGGTCAAAGCGCAAAGCGCCATGATTCAAAGCGTGACTCTAGCTTTCGCGGCAGAGATCAGCTAAGCCGATAAGTTTCAGGAGTGGAGACCAAGTCGGCGCGAGAGCGAGTTGAGGATGCATCGATGAGCGCTGAGCGCTGAGCGCTGACATTGAGAGGGCCGAGGTAAAAGAACAGGATCAAGGAAGATTCCGGGAATCGGAATTCGGATCAAATCCGGATAAGGAGACAGTTCCATCAGTGCAACCACGTGATTCGCTTTCTTCTTTGACACGCCGCACGGGACAAGAGAGAGAGTTTTACAGAGTTCAGGAAATCCCGCTGACCGAGAGTTGGTTAATATAAATCTCTCTGCCGGTGTCTTTACTTGCTACATTTCAGACACGGGCCCGATTTTCGACAATCTGGAGCGGAAATTTGGAAACTCTGGAGTCGAACCCAAAAAAAACCGAAGGAAGCGAGCCATGCCTTTGTCCGGTTGGGATCATGAGTATGTCCATATGTTGAATTTCTTGTGTGCAGGGTCTGGGCTTGGGACTATGCAATAAACTCAAATTTCTGTCCGCTAACATAACATTCAACCGGGCTGAAGCCGCGGCGGCCCGACGTCCCGATCACATCATTTTCTACACATGAGTAAATAACCCAGCCTTGCTTATTGATCAACGACCTCCACGCATTCGGTGTCCGAGACATGAGCATGGGGTCACGCTCTTGCCTGCGACTCGATCCTCGCGCCTGCCTCCTCGCTACTGTAATCTCTGCTGGCGTCGGTGTTGAAGGGCCATCACGGACCACGGTGCGCCGTATGTAAGTAGTCACTTTTTTTTTTTCTTTCTCAGGCTTAGACATCACTTCAAGTTAGGCCCCATTGTATACCATTGTCTACTGTGCTGATCAAATGCCTGGGAGCAGACTCGTATCCGGTGCTCTACAAATCCGCAGAGTATCTGGCTCTACCTATGCTCAAGCACTTTTGATTTCCTCATCTCAAGACTGAGTTTTAACTCCCATGGTGATTGTCCAGACAGGTATCATACCGATCAACGCATTCCCAGAAAACACCCAAGGGCTCAACTACTAACATTGTCATCCGCATGCCCCGGGGGCCGTATTCTTTCCCGCGTCACCCGCGGACAACGTAGCTGAGACTTGTTGACTCCGTCTGGGATTCCTTGGCAGATTCTCATGGCGCAAACCGCGTGCCGGCCCATATTATCATGTTTTGTCTCCCCAGCTCCCATGATCATCTTGAAGACCATCTTTCGCGATGCTAGGAAAGGGCCACGATCCAGTCGTAAGTTCACGTCGTTCAGCCTTGACTGAACATTCTTTGCCGAACTTTCCCAGAGGATTAAACAAACTATTCGTCCTCGTCGAGATGGCCATACATATCCAGGGCGACTCGGACGTCGGGCCCATCAGGATCATCAACTGGTGGCTTGAGACAGGTAAGTTTCACCTACTAATGGCAGGGACTCCTATCGCTCGTTCCAGGGCTCGACACTGCCCGAATACGCCGGTCGTCGCGGGGTGCACGCATTTGTGGTTCATCAGGATCATTGAACCTGCCGTACTCATCGTAGATTCATACCGCGGATGTATGCAGCAGCCCGAGGAGGATCAGCACTTTACATTGTTCCGATATTGCCGTCTTTCAAGGCCATGGGCATACGACATCAACAGGCCGAGCATTGTGTGAGAGCTCGAAGGTGCTGTAGCAGCCAGCTCCTTTGTTACTCCCGATCATGGCGCCTCGGGCCAATCACCATGTGCAATCATGCACAACACGTCCAACATCGCTCATTCCTTTCCCGCGCCATCGGCAAGTTGCAACATCGCATGCGACTCCCCTCCCATCTCCCTCTGCTTTGATTGGGAGCAAGGCGTCTTCCCCGATGGTCGGGGCAAACCTTCTGCAATTTTCGGATGTAATGACTCGTGGTTTCGATACATCGACCTCATTGGATTCAAGGCAGAAGTCCTCGAAGCTCAACTCCTGTCAAACCCATCGACTTTCTCAGCGAACTTTTCAAACAATGTACGCGCATTGGACGCATTTCGATTATCGTGTCCGACTCCGAAGACGTTCCACGGTGCGCAGTGGCCAAGGCCTGGCATTCTGCTCACCCGACGTTCGACTTCGCAAGTCTCCAACCTTCATACGCTGACTGGTCCGGACTTCCCCGTCGCGCAAGTGTGTTTACACACCAATCGACGTCGATCTCCCTTTCTGGCTAGATTAACCTAATCTCTCGGATTCTCACCCGGACTTACCACTTGCAGGTCCGGTAGAAGATTCGTACATTACCGGTGGGGCAATCATTCATCACGCACGCCACGATTAACCACTGGCTAGCCCAACAACGGGTCAAGAAACGTCGCACGCACAGCCCCTTGTGCGATCTCAGCACCTCGGGCTAGTTCCGATACTCACGCTTGGATTCCTACTCCCCGGAGGCGTGGAATTTTTTTTTTTGCAGCCAGGAGCATACGCGACGAGGTGCTGCTCTATTTCTAATAGAGGAATACTTTCATATTTGAACCCATGCCAAGTATTTGCGACTTCGGTGTCGATATGTGGTTTCCCATTGCGCCCGGGGCTCCAGGCGTTGCCCTATGTTGCGAAAGTGTGCATGCGTGCTTTTGAACTCTATTATTCTACAGAAGATGAGCGCTATCATAATCGCGATATGCAAGGTACATACGCCGTGCGAACGGTGCGGGGAAGCCAATTGCTGCTGATCGATTCAGCGCGAGGGCGTAGCTTGCCTATCATCAATGCCTGTCTCTTTTTTTTCGCAGTAATAAAGCGACCCAACTCAAAGGCTCCTAAGCCTATTAATCCTTCAGTGGGCCCGGATGAATTAAGAAAACGTCTGCGAGCAGGGGAAACCTAAATCCTGCAAGAGGTGCAGAACAGGGTAACGCTGGGAACTATACCCACGGCGCGTGGACTCAAAGTTCTGAGTGTCTCTTCTCGGCGGCACACAGAATTGAGGTGACGACCCCAACCGATTCAATCCCCGTAAAATTTCAACTTGAATGCATTCTTCGAGAACCTCCTTGGCTCCTGGCTGGGAAGCATCATCTGAGAATAAAGCACCAGGTGAGAAGGACGCGCCTGATACAAAATATCACCTTTCGGAAGCCGCGGCGGAACTATCGCACTGAAATTCCACTCGTTTGTAATTGAACATGAGGTGTTTGGCCAGCTATGAATTTGCACTTACGTAGTGTATTCTCATCCAGCCAATATCAAGAGTCTCCGGTTAAATCTTATACTCGAGTGACAGGTAAGACTCAGAATGAAGTTCAGGCATATTCGATTCCTACGGACTCTTCCGGAACGAGTCGCGGACGACGGAACCAACCGGATCAATCATTGTCTGTTACCTGTCACTGTGACGGTGGCGATGCCCCCTTCTCTTACTGCCATGCATTCGGATGCCGCGGCACCACTGGCAATGGCTCGCGTCTCCTCCGGGTCGCATGCAGAGCCATGAACCTCTTCTGCGCAATCCAACCCTTCTATCGTCGTCTCGTCTCTGACTCTCTGTTTCGAATGTAGCGGAGAAGCCAGTGCATCTTGGGCGTATCCAGGAAGTGGTGCGTACGCAGCGTATCGGATCGCAAACACGGTTGATTCACAATAACAGTACTGCCGAGCCTCCACTGCTCTTTGTATCCAGAATCTCTTCCATTCAAGATTCCAAGATTCTGCGACCTCGTAAGTAGGGCTACTGATACAAAGTTCGTACTGGCTCTAACGCCAGACAAGTCCCGCCAAAGGATACGACGATGACAAATTACAACAACGCGACTTGCGCATATCGAAATGGAGGCACAAGGCATACAACTTGAACTAGGACTCGGCTTTAAGGACACGGGACCCCCCCTCTGGTGCGAGGGAAGAAACAGGCGTGTGTCCAGCGCGCAGCGGCACGTTCTTGAACCAGTTCCACAGGGTCGGGGGGCGCTGGTGCATCTTCTTCGCAGGGGGGAGCGCCTGAGAGCCAACCAGTGTGTTAACAGCGCTGACGACTGCGCGGCATTTCGCCGTTGCGACGTTGGCGGAGATCCCAACACCCCACACGCTGCCGACGCCAGACTTGGACGGTGACTCGCCGGCGCGGTGCATCTCGACAAAACTGCAAACTTTGCCGGAGGATCCGACGGCGTGAGCGGAGTACTCCGCGGCGACAAGCTCGATCGCGAGGCTCGTGCGGAGGGCGTCGATGATGGCGAGCACTGGGGTGGCGCCTGCACCGCGGATGGCGCGCATCTTGCCGTCGACTGAGAGCTGCCCTTCGAAGTGCAGGGGCGTCAGCACGGCTGGATCGTCCGAGGTGCCCACGAGAGTCGCCGCGTCGTCGGGATATTCGTGCATGGGGGACGAACGCCCGTCCGGCGTCCCCGGGAAGAGTCGGTACGACTCAAGGTGGAGGCGTCCAAGCGGTTTCGCGCCGATGATGTACGTCTCCTTGAACGCGCTCTCAATCAGTGCTGCGGACATCTCCTTCCCCGACTGCTCCGCGCGCGCCTGGATGACGCTGTAAAACGCGACCTGCATGCGGCGCGGCAGCTCAAGCTGCAGGCGCTGCTTCACGACGTACGCCGCGCCCGCCTTGCCGCTCTGGCTGCTCACGCGGATGAGGTCGTCGTAGCCGTAGCCGAGGTCCTTGGGGTCGAGCGGGATATACGGCATCGCCCACGACTTGATCCCCTCGCCCGACTGGTCGACTGCCCTCCACCGCTGCTCCTGCGCATCGAACCCCTTCTTGATCGCGTCCTGGTGGGTTCCGGCGAAAGCCGAAAAGACGAGGCTGCCGGCGTAGGGATACCGCGTGGGCACAGCCATCTCGTTGGCGCGGCACACGACCGCGACGACCTCTGCGAGGTTCGAGAAGTCAAGGTGCGGTGTGATGCCCTGAGAGTAGAGGTTGAGGGCGAGGGTAATGAGGTCGACGTTGCCGGTGCGTTCCCCATTCCCCAGAAGGCAGCTTTAAACTCATCTTAGCAAATTACAAAAGCGAAAACTCGCAATGAACACGAACCCTTCAACACGATCGCCACCAGCGAGGAGACCCAGCTCCGTGGCGCCGACGGCGGTTCCTATTCCAGCGGACCATATGAGCCACGAACCAAACTCGAAATATCACGCCCACCTCGATCGTTATGAGGATGAATACTTAGCACGACGCTATCACGCTGGTTGATGTGTGTGCTGAAATACTCAACCTGGGGGCGCATGTTCAGAACTCAACTCGGACTCTCGCACGGCGAAAAGGCACACCTGGTCCGCATAATGATTGCTTGGCGCGCATTCCACGGTAGCTGCGAGGTTAAATATGACCTTGTCCTCCGGCGAGGCCTTCCCCCACGCCTCCAGGACGCGGTTCCCGAGCTCGACGACAAACTCGGGCTCTGTCTGCGAGAACGTCTCAAAACAGTAATTGAGCGTGAATCTGGTGCCTAGAGATTCGAACACAGGCATCAGGCGCGAAGCAGGGTGGAAAGGGAAGGACGCACCCGAGCGCGCGGTCTCGGCCTCGGAGAGCTCCCGCACGAGACGCACGGCGTTCAAGGTGAGCTCGATGGTTTGTTCTTTGGTGTTGCGGAAGACGACTTCGCGGAAGACGGGTGAGACGGCGTTGTAAAGATGGACGATAGCGTGCTTTGCGCCTCCCAGCGCGGCGATCGATTTCTTGATCAGGTCTGGGCGCGCGGGGGTGATCACCTGGAATAGATACTCGCTCAGTCTGAGGACCGAGATGTGAGTTAAAATCAAGAACCTGCAGTGCGACGCCGTCGGGGACTTCATTGTTCTCGATGAGAGAGCGCACAAATTGGTATTCGAGCTCGGATGCGGAGGGCTGCCGTTGAAAATCAATTATTGCTTTTCAGGGAGGAGGAGGAGGAGGAGAGCAAGACGTACATATGCGACTTCGATCTCCTTGAAGCCAATCCCAAGGAGAACTCTGCCGCGCGAATCAGACTAGGTGAGATGAAGGAAATGCGATTCTCTTACTTGAAGAGCTCGAGCTTCGTTGCGTTGCTCATGGGATTAACGAGGGCCTGGTTTCCGTCCCGGAGATCGGTGGAGAGCCATCGCGGGGCGGAGGTGGTGCGTTTGGATGGCCATTTACGCACATAACCAGGGGGAAAGGGCACCTCGCAGTAGGGCACGTATTTGGTAGAAGGGTCGGCTCTGTGCATGGGTGCGCGTCAACTCAGAAGGATGGATAGGAGTGTGAGTTAGCGTACAGCATAGGCATGTTGAGTTCTGGGAGGGAGGAGGGAGGGAACTAGTAGTACAAAATGTCGTCAAGTCCTCTGCCGCTTAAATAAATCTGTAAGTCCTTGGCTAGAGAAGTATTCGTGAGATGCGCAGCGGCGTATGGAGACAGGACGAGTTGCCAAGAATCAACGTTAATCGGTATTATCTCATCTTGGCTATCGCCAATTTGCCGCTGCATGCGGCAGGGCATTAATTCCGCCTTGTGCGAGGTGTCGAGACAAAGAAGATCTGGAGGCACCGCACGTTGAATCACACGTTTATGATGATACACATACACGGATGCGCAGGGGGTATCCGTTCTGGGACCGTTATTCCGCGATAGGCATAATCATTCTCTGATTGGTGTCGATAGTAGTGTTTATGGAAGGAAGGAAGGAACCTTTGAGACTCCTTCCTTGAAGCTTACTACAGTAGTGCCAATGAGGTACAACACATATTGTATCTACTACAAAGGCCACATGCACGCTACAGTGACCCCCAGTTACGACGAATTTTTCATCTCACGCCCCGGGGAGCAGCCAATAGAGGGAACGGAGAATCGAGTCTTATGTAACCTGTGCGTTGCCAAATCCAAGAGGAAGCTGTCCCCGGGACATGTTATCTGACCGGGGCATATCACATGAAGAGGTTTGACAGTTTCATGCCATATATCTCAGTCGATGGCACGGTCTGAAGATAGTTTGAGAGGGGGGATCAGGGTATTGATTGACTCGAGTGGGCCTGCAACAGGTTGAATGGGATTAACTTTACTTCCGCATCATCCGGGCGTGCGCCGTGCGCCCGCGGACGGTGACTCAATTACTCGACTTCTCTGATGAGGACCGTAATGGTTGCGAAAGAATCGCTTCGGCCAAGTTGGCCGCCGTGCTTTGCCGACCGGCTGAGTGGCTCTGATGGGGATGAGAATCGCCTCACTGGAGCGCCCGGCGCACAGAAATAGCGGATTAACAGGTTCGTTATCCATGCGCCGTCTCAGGTTCTGTTCCAAGAGAGCCAAGAAAAAGGAGCGGATGAACCAACACTCCAGGAGAACAAAACATCTGAAAAGTGAGAGATACGGCGTCATGCGAAAACGGGGGTACTTAGTCCTGATATCGATGATATGACAGTGAGATGCCGCCGCATTGGCGAAGGAAAATCACCGTTTTGGTCAAGTTGGGAGCTGTCTTCGTGGGGCCGGTCGGCCGGTGAGGACAGATAGCTGCGTGAAAGTTGAACCGGAAGGACTCGGAGTCACAGAATTCGCAACATTAGAGCCACATGGAGAAAGTGCAAGCACGGAGTGGGCTATGTAGATCACTGATGTCAACATAAGGAGCCTTAGATAGCCGTTCGTGACCCGTAGGTAGAATCAAGCCGAATCAAACCGTGGGAAATAACGAACCGGAAACGTGCCCCACTGCCGGAAGGTTACGGAACCGGGGCCCACCGAGTTTCTCAAGCGTGCCACCATGGAATTGCCACGACCTCTTGGCACATTCTAGCTGCTTCTTGTCAGTGAACCCTTCATTCGCGTGTGTTCTTATCCCAGGACTCAGCCCAGTTTCCCCATTGCCCCATGAGCGCAGTCAGTGCACGATGAGCGGCGATGGATATACTTGCCGGCGACCGCCGACCCACAGCATGGGATAAAAAAAGTGAAGAAGATCTATCCAGATGGGTTGCCCGCTTTCGCTTGGACTATCTCCATCCCCCACTACTTACAAATCCATTCGCTTGATTCCTGTCCACAGCAATCTTTGTCCGGGTCTTGCAATGTCCCCTGATCCTCTGCCGTCTGTCTACGGTGACACGCCTCAGCCTGCTACAAATGCTAGTTCTGGTTCAGGTGAAATGAACCTACTTCGTTGGTATCTCGTTACTGAATCCTAGCCGCGTGGAATGCAGACATCCATGCCAGCGAAGAGACAACGCGTACCAGCAGCAGCTCCCAGGACACAGTCCAAACGTCTTCAGGCACCATAGTGCCTCTAGATGACCCAGTAATAGTATCCTGGGACGGTCCCGACGACGCCGAGAATCCCCGAAACTGGTCGACGCGTCGCAGGTGGACCGTCACGGTCGTCGTCAGTTTGTTCACTTTCATAAGGTCTGCAGTTATTCCAAGCGCCGACCGCGACTCACCACTGAACCTCGTTACTTTCATTAAGTCCCGTCGCATCCTCAATCTCCTCTCCCTCCCTCCCTGCAATCTCCGCACAGCTCAAGATCGCACCGGGCTCCGTCTACGAGAATATGACGCTATCGATCTTCGTATTAGCGTATGCCATCGGGGTGCGTCCCCAGCGAAGCAACCAACTCAACGTCTCATTATTAGAGCAGCCGTTATTCTGGGGTCCATTGAGTGAGCTCTGCGGGCGTCTTCTAGTCCTCCAAATATCCAATATCTGGTTCCTCCGTAAGAGATCATATCTGCCAATACCATGCAGGCACTGATTTATCATACGTATCGAGTTTTCAACACTGTCTGTGGTTTCGCAAAAACGCCAACGCAACTGCTTGTCTTCCGCTTCCTCGCGGGCTTCGGGGGCGCTGCTCCCCAATCCATCGGAGGTGCGATTGTCGGAGACATGTGGTCCCCCACCGAGCGCGGGATGGCGATGGCATTATACTCAATCGCGCCACTCGTATGTCGCGTCATCCTCGTAATCTTCATGCAGCACTGACCATGCATGGACCATATCGCAGGTGGGCCCCTCGACAGGCCCCCTGGTCGGCGGATGGATTGCAGAAAAGAGCCACTGGCAGTGGGTCTTCTGGAGCGTCAGCATCGCTGACACGCTGCTCCAGTTTTTTGCTTTCGTACGCAATCCAAATATTCCCCCTGCATCGACCATTGTTTGATATCAGCTCCCCAGATATTTCTCCGCGAGACCTACGCGCCAGAAATCCTAAAGCGCAAGGCACGAGCCATGCGAGAATCGACAGGGAACAAACTTGTGCGATCTGCGTTCGAGGACCCGACGCGCAGATGGATGACAATAATGCGCCGCGGGATGGTAAAGCCGCTTGTTTTTCTCGGCACGGAGCCTATCGTGCAAGTTTTCGCGCTCTATATGGCCGTACTCTACGGTGTTCTCTACCTCAGCCTCACCAGTACGCATTCTCCGTGCATCTCATCCCTACGGTCATTGTTAATGGGTTCGGCTTGCTTGCAGCCTTTGTGAAAGTATTCACCTTGCAGTACGGCGAAGGGACGGGCATAGCGGGCTTGCACTACCTCGCAATCGCCCTGGGCTCCACAGGTTGATGGTTCAATTAGTGTGATTCGCGCCATATACTGAACTGGGATGACAGTCGGTGGGCAGCTGGGTGCGCGTGTGCTGACGCAGGTCTACAACCGGCTCAAGGCCAAGAACGGCGGCATCGGCGTCCCAGAGATGCGGTGCGTTTTCTTCGGATGTAGTTCAACTACAGCCCTCATAAAACCGTAGACTCCCACTCCTCATGGTATCAGCAACAACGCTCCCCATCGGTCTGCTGATTTATGGCTGGTCCGTTCAAGCACATACATTTTGGCTCGTCCCAGGCGAGTCACGCCCCTCACGAGTACTGGGCTTGATTCCTAACTTCTCCCAGATATCGGAGTATTCATTTATTCTGTCGGCATCGGTCTGTATTTCTCGTGTTGTCGTCATAGAGGACTTATATTGAACCCCCTATCTATGTATCCAGGCGCCAACTGGACTTGCATCCAGACATATTTGGTAAATCCTCGCGTTCATTATCGTTCAACTTTGGCCGCGTCTAACTTGTGGTAATCCAGGTCGACTGCTACGCGCTCTACGCCGCGAGCGCCGTGGCTGGTGTCTCCTCATTCCGCGCCTTTGCGGGCTTTGGCTTCCCACTGTTCGCAGACGAGATGTACGCGAGGCTCGGCGCCGGTACGTGCTTTTCTCCTACGCGAATACACGCTCCAGCCAAGCTGTACACGGCGAAGCTCCGCCAAGCATACTGACCACGCTCCATTGCAGGATGGGGCAACTCCGTCCTCGCGCTCATCTGCTTGGTAATCGGATGTCCCGCACCGTTCTTGTTCTACCGGTATGGCGCGCGGCTGAGAGCGCGAAGCAAAGGGAGTTCCGTCGAGCAGTGAAAAAGAACAGCTCAAGCTTGGCTCAAGCGAACACTGAGGTTCAATTTGGGTCGAGTAATGCTACGCACATGTATATCGACGGCATAGACTATGGAATTTAGACGCATATCCAGCATCATACATTCGGGGATTAGTTGGGAATCTCACTGGCAATTGCTTGACGCTAGAAATCTGACTCAGACAACATAAACTACACAGTCATCATGAAACTGTCAGACTCGGAATAGCTCCCGGGATCCCGAACTTAACCGACAAATTGAACTTCGGGAACCGATAGATGTTTCATATTGAGGATGATTCCCCGTAAGGTGCGGCTGGATAGAAGGTTGGCGCAGATTGCGATAGAGAAGGA
Organism: Mycena belliarum; assembly: GCA_029282135.1. NCBI lineage: Eukaryota > Fungi > Basidiomycota > Agaricomycetes > Agaricales > Mycenaceae > Mycena > Mycena belliarum. Next base: position 63,332 of record JARJCN010000044.1, on the reverse strand, counting down.
TAGAGATAAAGGGCTCTGGAATCTGGATATCGTAGCAACGCGGTATCGTACTCGGCGTGCCCTTATCGAGTCTCCAGCTGGCTTTGATGCAACTTTGATGAGAAAGGTGCGAGCGGTTGGCGACTCAATAGCGGGTGGAAGGTGCTTCTCCAAGTTTCGCCGGTGTTGTGTGGCTGACAGCGCGTAAGAGTGTGGACAGCAGATAGCATGGCGTAGATAGGATGCTATCCCGGTACGTAGGTTGCATTAACCTTTTTTTTCTTTCGGTTTCCCCGTCAAGTCTGGTTGTTTCATTCTCCAAGATGTCGGATCCCATTCCCACAAGTACAAGCGAAGTCCCCTGCCGGGTCTGCATGCGGTAAGCCCGTGTGGGTCCTGACCGGCCAGTGTAAGAGGCGAGAGAGATATGCGTGAGCGGAGGGGTGGGAAACATGAACTTGAGCCTCGGAGACATGCGGATCGATCGGGTGCGCGTTCCGGATATCCTATCTAGTATCACGGTGTATCAAAGTCGGGAGGGCATCAAGCGAAGTTTCAACGGCGCCCAAACGGCGCCGCGGTGCTGCGCATCGTGTAGCATCTCCGACGACGAGTGAAATACTCGCATCGTGCAGCCAATAAGAGAACCAGGTTTTCATGGTCCTTGGCATGAACGGGCTTCGGAGACTCCACCCGAGGAGCCACCCAATGAAAACGATCCGGTATTACATTGGGGAATAAATTCAGCAACGTTCCTGGTATGGCACAGGGTGATCGGCGGTTGCGTGGTTGCACAGATACTTTCAGGTAAATCTTGTTTCTGCGCTGTGCGGTCTGATTCCAGCGCCGCGGGCGTAAATAAGCGACGCAGAAAAGAGGGGCCAGACGGACAAGCCCTAACGGGCTCTGTGGATCCGGAGGGAGTCGCGTGCAGATAGTTGAAGAAATGAGATAACTAGGTGGTAAGCGGATGGAATATAGGCCTGAGGATGACAATCACCGCAGTTGTCGAGCTTAATGAGATTGATTGAGTTTTTTTTTTGCGTCCCAAACAAGGAACTCCGGGAAGAGCCTCATTCCCTCCGCCCTGTACGTGTCATGGTGAGACGTTTGATGATAGACCACAGGAAAACATGAGTTTGCGGTTTCTTAAACAGGAAATTCCGCAGAGGAACCTCACACCCTCCGTTTGAGGACAGGCACTCATTAATTCGCCAACCGAAGAAGCCGAACACAGCAAGCGCTGATCGGGTTGTAGTATGACTGCCTCGCCGCTGTTCAACTACAAGCAAGGTTCAATCTTCTACGAGCATCTTCCTTGACACGCCCGCCGGCGTGGAGTGCAAAAAAAACAAGCAAACGGTAGGGGAACACGAGTCTCGGTGACGTGCTAGTTACCTCTGGCGTGTCATCGGCAAACAAACATTGTGTGCGCTCAACCCAGGACCAGCAACCCTGCCGGAAATCAGTGATGGAGAAAGTGGTATTGCCGCATTTGGACTGTGCACCCTCTGAGCCTCTTTTGCGTAGAACAGCATACCAGTGCCTTATGGGGCCTTATATTGACCTGCGAACACACCTGAGACTCATATTATGGCTTTTGGGTACAGTTTTGAGGGGCTCCGGTTTGCAAACCGGGGATACAATGACCCAGCCTTAATTCATTCCTCTAAGAAATTCAAGTCCCAATAGAAGGTTTCGGGTCAGTGTTAACGTTAAGGGCTGGATACATGCCACAGTAGTCTTAGAACAAAACGATTGTTGCGGATTTTTGATATAAGCCCAGGGGAACAAGATACAGAGTGATCTATACCTACAATTGATGGTTTGGGGTACTTCCAGGCAGCAAATAAAAAATCTGCAACAATCATTTGAACTAGTTACCATATGCCGTGAGTTCACCCAGCAAAAACTTGTTGTGAAAGTGCCCGTAGGAGCCACAACACTATCCTACCACCGGATGTGCATGTGTCGGAGTTTGAATTTGGCGGGCGGTTGCCGACCACCATAACCCTCAACGCCTACGGAGGCGAATCAGGCGATCCCCAAAACCAATTCGCGCGACATATCGGAGAGTTACAACCATCAGGGCGGGCGAAGCTGCATTTTACACACTGTTTTGGTCCTGTAAAACATTATTTCTACGCCCTACCTCCGGCGTCCACTCAACAAAATCCGCCGTCGATCAGATTAAATCTTCTGGGGACACCTGGCTGAATTGGGAAAAAAGGCATTAGCGCTATGCACATAGACTTTTCTTTTGATTATCACTATAGCGAAACAAGAATTTATCAGAAAATCTGTTGAAAAACTCATAAAGTATTCATGTACTGCGGTACAGGGCCGATTGACCACCGGATGGTACACAGAGATGCCCACAGACTAGGAAACTTCTGCCAATGAGAAGAATATAATTCAATGCCTTCGGACTGCCCTTCATTTGTTCTGATCCAAATCTGATCACAACAAAAGCAATGATCGAATCGGGCCTCGGCGGGCTTGTTCCGAACCTAAGTAGGCACCGGCCCCGAAGGTGATTACATAAATAATTGATTGCCGAAGAGCCCGCCCGTACGGCCATATAACTACGGCTTGTACGTTCCGCGCCCCACGTTGACTTTATGGCGTTGGGCCGTCGGCCCGTACCGTAGCAGGGCTTCATGGCCGTGATACAGTTACGATGAACACCATTTTACTCAATGGACCGACCCATTCGCATCTTATAAGGAACAAGTCTCACGGTCGAGTTTTAAGCAAGTTTTAAGGCTGGGATTTCATTAATCATCTCATGGCGTATGACCGCTAATGTGGACGAATTTGTGGACGAATAAGAATGAAATCGTCCTGAGGATTCTGGTATATTGACAACCGCGCGGGTAACACGAGACCTAGGAGATATCGAGGGGCGAAGTTGCAACTCAGGAACCCGAGCTGAGTGCGCCTCCTATACTTCTCTTCCACATGCCATGTGTATTAATATTGTCGTGAAACAGCCGTGGACTCACGACCGAAGGATAAACTTTCAAGCGTCCCCATACCACCGGCCCCTGACTTGACCACCAGTTATACTCCAACGCCGCATCGCTCAAATACTAGAGGCAAGTTTCATAGCGTCGGTTATCCTCCTCCGCCAACTTACCCCTCTACGAAATGGCGACGTTCGCGGGCACTCCTCAGGTTTGTCTCTCATCCTTCCCGTCGAAATCAACCAATTTTCCGAACCTAGGCCGCGGTGCGGATAACTAGCTTGTCGGTCTTGGTATACGATTTCCTGATCACTATCCCCAGGTGAGTTTACAAATTTTGCCCTCCGCAGATGTTGAGTCCGATTCTCCAGCGAGATCCGCCTCTACAAACGGCAAAAGTCTATCTTCAAGCCTTCATTGGCGTGTATATTCTTCGTCGTCGCGCGGTACATCGGGATGTTCTACATCTGCTGGGTGTCGTTCGTGTTCTTCGGAACGGGCTGGACGGACACGTCGTGTGCGCGCATTGCGCCGGTGTGAGTCCCCACACACCTCCCCACCGCAACCCAAACTCATGGCTGGTCCCAGCGGAGCCTTCCTACGCGGCTTCGTCAGCAGTACCTCCGCTGCGGTCTTCATCTGGCGTACATGGGCCATCTGGGGCAAGAACCAGGTGCGCATTCCCCCCCCCCCCCTTGTGTAATCCGCTCTTGCTGAACGAGGCCAATAGTACATCTGGATGGGTATGACCATTGCCCTCATCCCTGTGACGGTGTTCTCGTACGCGCCCGGGCTCATCCAAGTACCTGTGGTCGTCAACGGTGGATGCACGGCGGTGTCGCGGACCGGTGGGGCGTTGTCGCATAAGTGGACGTTCGCGCTGGGGAATTTGGTGCGTACTCACGCATCAAGCGGCCGATATACAGTTGAGGCTTACTTGCGGTATCAGATCTTCGACACAATTGCGTGTGTCCTCGGATCCATTCCTCTCATCCGGAATGTTCGGCACGGAGCGAGGTGAGACGGATGCTTATCGGAAGGTCGTCGCATGCTCACTATAGTTCCAGCCAAGTCTCCGGGATTCTACTTGCAGAGTGAGCATAACGAGAATTGATGTTCGCAAACACTGACCTCTCACAGCGGTCTCGGATATTTCATCATAGCCGTCGTCGCCCAAACACTCAACCTGGTCTTCTTGCTGAGCACTGTGCGTCGTCGCGCACCCCAACAGTCCCGCACCGAGCTAACTCGTCTGCAGGACAAATCGAAGCAGAACACCATGATCACGCTGCAGACCGTCGTCACCACCATTCTCGCGCAGCGCATCAGTACGTTTATCTCCCCCACCAAATCGTGAACGCACACACTGACCGCTTCGCAAGTCACCTCCCTCTCAGAGCGCACCTCCAGCGTGCAGTCCTCTCAGCACGACTCGCGATCGCGCTCACTCTCCGGCACGCGCAACCGCGCGAACGGCCTCAGCAACTGGCGCCGCGCGGCCACCGCGCGCCCGCCCGCGATGCCCATCCACTCGTTCGGCGGCTCGGGGCCCGATGCAGATGTCGAGGGCAGCCGCTCGCAGATCGAGATGATCAAGGTCGAGGTGACGACGGAAACACTGCGCTCAGGCAGCATCGATGGGCATGGCGGGCCGCGCAGTTTCAACACGGACCAGAAGATCTCGTATGCGGAGTAGGGGCTTTTTAATATTGGGCTTGGGAATGCTCAGCAGTCTTGTAATTGTAGGACGAATTAATCAGGAATTTGGCTCAGAGGGTAGACAGGTGCCAGAGTTGACGCGCACCTCGTCGAACCCCAGAGCGCAGCACTTCGATTTCGATGCGAGCGATGGGTGGTGCGGTGCATGGGTGAGGGAGCGAGTGCGGGTGCGATTGGTGATTGGTGTCGAGGATTCAGACAAGGAGATGGGAAGAAAGAAGGTGCTGCAATCAGCGGACGGTGTGGTGGAGATAGAGGCGGCGGGGTGCAGCTGGGAAGAGAACAAGAGGGGACGAGGCAAGCAAGAACGACGAGCTCGAACCTAGAGGCGGCGTCTAGAAGACGGTTGATGGCAAAGCCAGACGTGGCCAGCTGGATGTCGTATCTAATATCGTATCCGGCATAGAGCTCCAGGAACGCTCGGCGAAGTCTCGGGGGCTCGGTGCACCCATCTTGACAACTGAAACAGCGTATACTGAATCGCAGGAACGAGCGCCTTTGGATGGCAAACGCACGAACGTCGATCATGGTGGTCGCTGCAGCAAATACGTGGTGCTTGTCCTTGCTTGTCGTTTGATGACTGATGAACTTGAGCCGAGACTCGGCACATGGAAGGCGGGATCAAGGCGGGTTGAGAGATGCCCCGGTCTTGCCCCGCAGCCCCGGTCAGTCCGCCGCTGCTGAAGGCTGACCCCGAGAAACTTGGGTGGTCAGGAAAGTAATGATGGTTCTAGATGTCCGCAACATGGGACGTAGATATATAGGAAGACCCATGGGATGATGGGAAGACCACACTTCAGCAGTGCCCATCGTTCGGGTCTAACGTGTATTAATTAACGTGTAATATTTATGCCTGCGTTCGAGCCGGCCCTTGAATGCAGTGGTTCAGTCCGGCGTGGGCATCGCAAAAACTTGAGTTTGAGTGGAACCCGAACGATGGGCACTGCTGATGGGTGGTCCTCCTGAATAGTTACGTATCTTGTTGCGGCATGCAAAGTCATAAACAATGTTCTGGCCATCCAAATTTCTTGGGGTCAGTCAGCAGCGGACTGACCGAGACATCTCTCAGAGTCTCAACCCGACCCGTCCACAGAGTGCCGAGATCTCGGCTCAAGTTCATCAATCATCAGACACTGACAAGCAAGGACAAGCACCACTGGCTTCCCTGGCATGACCTTGCGGCGTGCGCTTTCTGAACCGTTTCTGGCGCTCCTGCGGAGGAAGGCCTGTACCGAAAACATATTCCAAAGTGCTCACTGCCTCAAGCAGCGCGCCATGGCCACCAACGCGACTGGACGGCGCAAAATCGTCGTCTGCAAGGATCTGGGTGCTACCGCAATGCTTCTCCTGACCGACAGACCTGATCTTGAAGTTTGTCCACCGTCGTGCTTCCTGTAGCATTCCATTCTCATGGTGAGCCCGCTTTCTAGGTTGTCCGTTGGATGGAAGATCGGCGCTGCGATCGCGCATGGTTGCTACAGAACATCGCTGGAGCGTCGGGGGTCGTCGTATGCTTCCAGGACATGGTAATAAACACACTCTCCCGCATTCTTACTTACATCCGGTGTAGGTCGACCGTGAACTAGTGCATGCGGGTAGGTACAAGATAACCTGGTGATCGGTACTGACCTGCGGTTCAGCGGGCCCCAATCTGCGTGTGGTTTCTACGATTTCAGTTGGATATGGCGCGTCTACCTCTCTCCTCAGCGATGTCAGTTTCTTACACCACCGCTGCAGAACATATTGATCTCCAAGTAATGGCCGAACACAAAATACACGTCGGATACACCCCTGATATTCTCACCGATGCAGGCACGCGTAGTCGTTTTCTGAATGTACAAAAATTAATGTTCACGACAGTCGCAGACTCGACTGTCATGCTCGCCCTCATGGCCAGCAGACGAACCGACGAAACCTCCTCTTTCGTCAAAAACAACCAGGTCCGTTGCACACCTGCCTGGTGAGTCAATGCCCATAGCTCTCTATTCCCCAGTGGCCAGACTTCAACTGGACCCCCTCTGCCTTCTGCGGCCCGCAGCTCAGCACAACACCCTTCTCGCCCACGCGCACCGTCGGCTTCCTCGGGTTCGGGCGCATCGCGCACGCCGTGCTCCGCCGGCTCGCCGGCTTCGGCGTCACGCACTGCATATACACCCCGCGCCCCGGCGCCGCCCCACAGCCCGCCCGCGACGCGCGCCTCCAGGCCCTGCACGGCCTCGTCTCCGTCGCCCCCGTGGACCTCCCCGCCCTCGCCCGCGCCAGCGACGTGCTCTTCGTGCTCGCGCCGGGCGGCGCGCAGACGCTGCACCTCGTCGACGCGGCGTTCCTGCGGCAGATGAAGCCGTCTGGGGTGCTCGTGAACAGCGGGCGCGGCGCCGTCGTGGACTCGGCCGCACTCGCGCAGGCGCTGCGCGAGGGCTGGATATGGGGTGCGGGGCTCGACGTGCTCGAGGAGGAGCCGCACGTCACCGCGATGCACGCGCTGGTACGCGAGCCGCGGTGTGTCGTGCTGCCACACCTCGGGAGCGCGGCGCTCGAGACGCGCGCTGAGATGACGAGGCTCACAGCGCGCAACGTGCTGGCGGGTGTCTTGGGCGAGCCGCTGCCCGTGGCCCTTGACTATTCGACACTCGTTTGACTGGCACCTCTATTATGAATGCAACCGGCACCCACACGCTAAGATGAAGTGAGCAAACTCAGAGTGTGTTATTTGACCTGACACGAACACACGATTAATCGTTATATCCCGGCTAATTCTTCGTTGCAGTGCAATTCATAAACAAGCATGATATCGTTCACAGGTAGTTGGTAATGTACATTATCGATTCGTAAATCAGAACGCCAGACGTGATTCTTAGTAGACATACACAAACTATCCAAGATACGATCAGCATGAGCGGGGCGGACAGAAAATGAACGACGAAAACGCCGCACCTCGTCGTTCTCCCTGTCGGTGAGATCCAGGAGCGCGTTGTCGCCGAGGACAACACCCATGGTCGACGCCGCGAGCTTGTCCACATCGGTAGTGGTGGGCGTGACGTGCTGGCGGAAGCGCTTGTCCATCGACGCGTCGTGGAAGTCCGCGGGCTTGCCGTTGCGCACGCGCTCCGCGCGCTTCATGCGGTTGAGAACGAAGAAGTTGAAGATCTGCAGCCTGCGTCGGGAGTCCGTGGCTTAGCTGGGTGCAGACGCTATTAGCAGGAATGCGCACGCGATGCTCGCGACGAGGGCGGAGAAGATGCCGATGCAGGCGAGGAGCCCGTGTTTGTAGAGCGGCGCGTCCTCGTCCCTGAAGAGCAGCGGTCCTGTGTAGAGAAGATTAGCGTTGAAGCGGAGGAGGAGATGGAACAACGGCCGACCGATGATGTTCCCGCATGCGGATGCGGCGTTGAACCCCACGAGCACAACACTCTTCTTCGTCGAGCCGGCGGTGTTGGCGGAGATCCAGGAGACGATGAGGGGGTTCGTGCCGTACAAGAATGCGAGGAGGTAGTAACCCGCGAGCAGCCCGCCCTCGTTCGGGCGCGGCAGCACGTAAAGAACGATGAGCCCCCCGAGGACGGGCAGCACAAGCGACGCCATGATGAGCGACTTGACCTTGAACCAGTACGCGCCGTACGACGCGAAGAAGATGACGATGATCTGGAACGCGCCGAACGGCATGTTCAGGAGGGAGGTCCGGAACTTGTCGAACCCGATGCCCTTCAGGATGAGTGGGCCGAAGGTAAGCGTCACGGAGGCGCCGAAGCTGCGTATCTTCGTGAGCCTGGTTTAAATTATGTAGGGGTGAGCCCTGGGGGTGCGTACTTGACGCAGAGCGCCATGGCGAAAAAGAGCCATGTTTTGAGATCGAGCGCCGCCTCGAGCGCTTGTCCCCACTTGAACTTGTTCGTGGGGTCGGTTCCGGTGTTATTGGAGCGCACGCGCTCGACGGCCTTCTTTCGGTCCTCAGCCGACAGGAATCGGGCTTCGCTAATGCTGTTGGACAGCCGCCAGTACACGAATGGTCCCGTGCAGACGGTCATCTGGGACGAGTTATCCATCAATTCCCATATTCAATCAGATTTACTCACAAGACCGCAGAAGAGGAAGATCATCTGGTAGACATGGATCTTTGGACTCTAATAGATTCGTCAGCGGTGCAGATGCTCCCCAAAACGCGGTGGGGGCCTACCTTGATGTTACCAAATCCGTATGCAAAGGCGCTCGCCATAATTGTGCCTAGACCGTTGGTCCCGTACCAAACACAGATTCGCAGAGGCTGCTCTGCGCGACGGTACCTTGATGAGCAGATACACACTGAGCTACTGTGCGGTTGCAAATGCCGATGGCTCTTACCACACGGAGGTCAAAACAGCGAACAGCGGAAGACACGCAGCCTCGAAGAGACCAAGCAAGAAGCGGCAGGCGGCAAGGCCAGGATAACTGGGAGTTCAAGGCGTTAGCGCACAAATCTGAAATAAAAATAACGCGCATCCAACGCGCATCGCACCTGGTACTTGCAGCCATCCCGCAGAGGGCGGCACCCCAGCAGGAAACAATGACGGACATGAGGATCCTGGGCGGTACACGGACGATGAGGTAGCTCGAGAATGGCATCCATGCCTGGCATAGAGAGTAATAATGAGCGCATGACATGGCCAGCGAGAGGCTCAATTACCAGTTGGGCGATTGCGTTCAAGGAGCCGATGGTCGAGTACTGATCTGCGAGGAGGAGTCGATCGAATGCAACCAGGAGTCAGTGGTAGCACTGACTATTGAGGAGGTGCTGGACGGTGGGAGAAATCAGAAGGGAACGTCTGATGGAAGCTCGTGGACGTACAGCATCTGTTTTGAGACCGAAGGTCGCAGCATAACCGAGGACCGACTTGTCAAGGCTTTGAAGATTAACGAGCGTTAGCACAAGGACCGAATTGCATCACCAGACCCGCACATCTGGAGCCAATAGACCCAGGCTAAAATCTTCGAGAAAGACAAGGAGTCAGCGTCAGGGCTCTTCAGATAGCTGCGTTGCTGCCTACAGAGAGAACATAGATATCTGTCTTGCGCAAGATCCTCCGGTTGTCCTCCTCGGTAACCTCGACGCGTTCTTCCTCCCTAGAAATGCGTCAGTCTCCGTGTATTTGAGCAAAGACGATAGGAGGACGGACTCGGGCACTTGCTCGATGTGCTGCGCGCTCGGCTTGGGATGCGCTTGCTCGAGACCGGACGACATCAGGAAATGCGACAGCAGCGGGATTGCTAAATAAAGTTGGTTCGTTTTAACAAGGCTGAAGCAGCCGGGCCGGAATGCAACAGTAGCACAACCCTGAACTGCCGGCCCGGCGGGGCTATCATCCTCGTCACGGGGCTGGGCAGTCTATATATAGCTACTAAGCTAGGCGTGCTCGGGCTTGGCTCGGTTTGATCTCCGGGCGCCCTCATTTCTTACCGCTTTGTCCTAGTCTGGCCAAGACATTTGGGCCTTCCTGGAGTTCATGCCGACACACACAATCGCGCTCCTCGCGCCGGGCGGGATGGGGTCCAAGATCGCTGCGCGCCTTTCGTCCTGTGGCGGCGGCACAGTCCTAACCAACCTCGAGGGCCGGTCGGCCGCAACCGTGCAGCGCGCGAAGGAGGCTGGCATGGAGCACGCCTCGTACGCGGAGATCGCGGCGCGCGCGACGTGCGTGCTGAGCGTCGTGCCGCCGAAGGACGCGTTTGCCGTGGCGGAGGCGCTCGCGGGCGCGTGTAAGGCGGCGGGGCCAGAACGCGCGCTGACCTTCGTGGACTGCAACGCGGTGAACCCGGACTCGGTCAAGCGCATGGCCGCGCTGTTCGAGGGCACGGCGGTGCACTTCATCGACGGGGCGATCGTCGGCGCGCCGCCGTCTGACACGTACAACCCCGGGATCTACGTCTCCTCCGACGGAAAGGACGCGGGGGCGCTGGACGAATTTGTGAGCATGGCGAAGGGGTTTGGGCTGAATGTGTTTCCGCTGAAGGGGGCGGACGCGGGGGTTGGCGATGCGAGCGCGCTGAAGATGGCCCATGCGGGGATCGTCAAAGGCGCAACAGGACTTTTCGTCACCATGATTCTAGGTGCGTACGAAGCGCGCCATCAGACGGCGCTCATTCCTCGCAGCCGCACATTCGACGTCGCCCTCTACCGCCGAAGGGCTCCTGCACGCACTGAACCTCTCGCAGCCAGCGTTCGTAGACCGTGCGTGATTTGAATGAGTACTTTGGCGCAATGCTGACTTCCTGCAGTCATCATCCGCATGATCCCACAGATGATCCCCAAGGCGTACCGGTTCATCAAGGAGATGGACGAGATCGTGGGATTTGTCGGCGCAGAGGAGGGCAAGACGTTCGAGGGGCTCGAGAAGGTCTTCGGGCGCGTCGCCACTGCGCACGAGGGTGCGGGGCCTGACATCGCCGTGCTGATGAACTTTGTCGAGCAGGCGCGCGAGACGTGGGACGCGACCACAGTGAGCACTATATTCGAATGCACATTCCCGCTGACGCAGCGCGTAGAGCACCGTGTTGTACCGCAATTAGGTTGTATAGTAGAATTGAACATCCTTTCATCATGCAGACGGGGCGCTGAGAATTCCGGGCCGCGCATGTCAATGCTCGGTACAGGGTGTGGGGCCGTACGATAATGCATCGGCGGGCCCTCCCGAAATCTGTGCCTGTGCGTACCACTAGCTCACGGTGTGGGGTCCGTTGAAATATACGAATAGCTATCGATACCGTTCTAGATCCAGTTCCATATTAGTTTTAACTATACATTCTTGACTTTTGAGTTTAGCCAATATAACTATAGCAATCCAGGACCTTGAGTTTGGGTTATTCTTGCGGACAATCATTAATCGATATTAATCATTAATCAAGCGTTGGGTTGGCCTTCGGGCAAGACAAATATCTTTGTTGATACGACGCGACGCGAGTTCTGACATTTCCAATACCCCACCCCCGCATTTTGATCGAGCGCCGGAAGGATTTCCGATCAACGACGATCCCTAATCTATACCCAATTTGGGGCGCACATCAGCGCAGATCAGCGCACATCAGGGCGGGTGTTTCCGCAGCGGCGCAGCGGCGAAACCTCCGGTGGGGCTCATGAGGGAGTTTCCGGAATCCACTGTGTTCTTGATAAACTTATCTAGACCCGGCTGCTAGGGGCCGCTGCTGCCTGAATCTACTACGTGCAGGTACCCCGTAATAGGTGATTCTGTGAGCTTCCTTGGAGCTTCCTAAACGAGATTGAAGAGGTAGCGCCAAGCAATCAGATTGATCCTTCGCCTCCGGTCGATCCGAGCCAAGCGTCTTTTACTCCTTCCAATCTGTCGCTGAACAGCGCTGAACGTTTGAACGTTTGAACACCAGAACAGCGCCGAACATTGTTGCGGTTCTGTCCGCGATTCCGCCCCGGACCGGATTGATCCCACGCGAGAAAGGGCAAAAAGAAATGCTAGATGGGATATAGTTTATCAGTTAGTTCATCTCAGTAAGTGGGTGACTTTCCATAAGCATAAAATATTCCTCGAGCTTGTTTGAGAGTCCCACTGATGTGATCAGCCCAAAAATAGTCAATCCTTCTGTCAAAGGGTGTACTTTCTTTGCGCTTTCCACAATATATAGTAAAGAATCAAATTTGCCTAACAAGGTTCTATGAGGGCCGGAACACATTCCGATGGGCAGTAGGATGTTCTACCATTTTTTCTACGTTGAAACATCCCTTACTGGTCAGCAACGAGGGAGCAGATTTCGTCACCATCACCCAAAAGAGTTTATTCCATTCAAGATAATCTGGAGGGGGGGTCATTACCCCCCCTCCAGATTATCGCAAGTTTGCATTAAACCTTGACCGTTTTCGGATCTCCGAGTTGATGGGGTCCTGACAGGTGTCTCGGCATCTGGCCGAAATGAACGAAAATACTCCCCGTAGAATTGTTTATGCTTATGGAAAGTCACCCAGTAAGATTCAAGAATAGTAATAGTCAACCCCATTCCTTTGGGTGACAAACATATAATAATTTACGAGCTTGTTTGAGGGCTCTGATGCGATGAAATGCAAGAATATTCCGTTGAATCCATTCAGCAGTGGTCCTCGCTCCGAATCATGATTTTTGCATTGCTTGATTTGTGCACAGATTTGCTCAGAGAGCGCTTTGTTTGTGCGCCACCACTTGCCGGCTAGTACATTTCATGGACAAGCGGTTGAAGCGCGACCACCGAGCAACAGATCATGATTGTGTAATTCCAAAGTCAACATCGGTTACAGAATAAGAACTTGCAAAGATTTGAAAACCCTTGTGAACATGAGAGCTGAATAACGTTCCAGTGCACTGACGAGGTTGACGTGAAAGAACGGCCGATAACTTGGTGTTCAGGCAACTGTGACAAGTCCTGTTGTGGACCACGCCTATATATCCTTCCGGATCCCCCCTCCCGATGCTGGTATTTTGCTTGCATTTTTTGTGAACTCAGAAGTGAGGTACGAGCTTCACATGCTGACGTGTCTGTCTACGAAAGCCCACGAAGATGTGGTCAATTTGGGGGACACTAGGCTTGGACTATTAGGCCTCACGTCTGACTGTTGCCTGACTCCAAAAATACTTGTTGGGCGTGATTTATAGTCTCCGAGCTACTTCAGTTATATATACATTTCTAACAAAGACGCCGCCTTCGACTGCAAACGCATCGTAGCTTCATTTGCGCTCGATCGTTGCAGTGATCAGCCCACTACCAGGTGAATGAGCATTGCCATTTGAGCGCAAGGCAGAATCATACCTGGGCGCTGCGATGGGCATGAAGACCTCGGCCTGTGCGCTGCGTGGTGGGCATGTAAGCTGCATTCGCAGAGACGAAGTAAGACGTACGGGACGAGGTTCTCGACGCCGAGGTAGCGCATGTCGACAGGGATATAGTGCTTGTTCGGCAGCGCATATGAAACGGTCAGTACGCTCGCGTTCTCTGCCAGCACGCGCTGCGCCATGCGGTAGAGCGTCGCCTGTCCAGCGGATTAGTCGGACGCGCGGACGGAGAGAGCAACGGCGCACCTGCACGCTCGCACTGTTGTCCGACGCGAAGATATCGAGCGTCGCGGCGCGCGCGCGTGTGGGGACAGCTAGGTCCCACACGCTGCCCGGCACGATGTCCGGGAGCACGAACTGTTCGACGTCGGCATCGGTTGGCGCGGAAATCGCGAGGGGCGCAAAGGTGTACGACAAATCGATGGATGTTGAGAGAATGCGGTCGTCGACCTCGACGAGGGTGGTGTATTTGTCCCGCACGAAGTTGGTGAAGGCGGATTCCGTCGTCTTGAGCACTGGATGGCTACAATAAGCGCGTGAAGCTCGATGCGAAGACGCGTCGCACCGAGGAGGTCGGAGATGCCGGCTGTGACCTTTGCAGTGAGCTTGTCCTTGCCTTTGGACGCGTCGAGCTGCGGGCAAATTAGCGCATGTTGGGCAGCACAGAGGAGTTTATACCTCGACCTTGACGATCCGCTTATCGTCCCCGTCGCGGAGGAAGGCATGGGGGTGCTCTGCCGGGCCCTGCTCGCCGGAGACGGGGATTCGGGACCATCGGAGCTGCTCGACGGTCACAAACGCTTTGTGGATATGCGCGTACTTGGACACAAGGTGCGTCGCGAGGTGGAGCGCAAAGCGCTCGGGTACCAGGACATGCGGCGAGATCTTCGCAAGGTCTGAGCTTCCGTAAGCTCAAGCTCGAGACCTGAGCAATCGCAAGCCCCCAACGTACAATAGGTGATATTCTTGACTGCTTGCTATCAGCCGACGTCCCCAGTCCAATCGCAAGCACGCACTTGAATCGGTGGCTACCACGACGGAGTTATCAGCCTCAGTGTAGCTTGATCCTTCAGCCTTAGCCACCTCCATACAACGATGACTCACCTGGTCTCAATATCGCCCTCCAGTAGCGCTTGCACGTTGTATTCGACAATGTGATGCCATTTCCCCTCGCGCACGACGCGGAGGACGCGGACCTTGTCTTTGCCGTATCGCGCATAGCTGAGAAATCCTGTCTCCGACATGGTGGTAAGAGTCAAGATAAGGCTGGATCTAAGTAGGGTCCGAGTGGTGGAGACTTGGTCGAGACCAGGGCGAGATTTCTAACCCTAACCCCGATAAGGAAGTATCGTACCACGTGACTCCCTGACCCCTTCATTTCAAATTCTTGCCACCACTGGCACTCTTTCAAAGTTTCCAGAAGGTCTCGAACCCTTTATAATCAGGATCGCAAGATGGCCAAGGGGAAAAAGATTCCAAAGAGCGGCGCGACGGCAGCGATCTGGGCAAAAGAAAAAGGAAATGAAGCCTTCAAAGCAAGCAAATGGGTCGGGTAAGTGCGTCAATGAAGCTGATTCATGATTCATTATCATTTTTCACAGAGCAGTTCAACGCTACGCAGAGGTTGATCTATGAACGCTACAGCTGAGGGTTGCTCACATTCACTGCTGCAGGCCGAAAAAATCAGTCCTACGAATCCAGTATATCCCTCAAATCTCAGCGCAGCTCTTTTCGAGATGGGGGACTACGGCAGCTGCGCAGCGGCCATCCTGAGGGCTTGTTCCCGGCTGGACTTTGAGCAGGATGCGACGCTCGCGGCGAGGCTGTCCGCCCGGCTCGGAAGGTCCCTTGCTCAGGCCGCAGCGGCTGGGAGCTACATACACCCCACTGAGCAGATCGAGCGTATCGAGAAGGCTGGGACCGAGCCTGCCCCTTGGCTTATGTGGCGCGCCTTGGCTCCGAGTGCGGCTAGAGAGCTCGAGGTTGAAGCTGCGCGTAAATGCTTGCTGGACCTCCCCATTCTGAAGCAAGTCCCGTGCGTACATTTGACCCGTCCTTTGCAAACGCTCATCAACCGCGAACAGCTCTGCGAGATGCGAGTATTTTGTGGTGGGTCCCTCCTTCAGCGTAGCTGCATGCGAGTTGTGCACTAAAAACTTCAAGATCTCCCACGATGATGTCAAATCCATGCTGAGCACGTCTTCCGACTTTGACGCCAGGGATGCAACAGACACCATCGAGCTGCCGCGCCTCCCTAACCAGCGCCTCGCTTCTCTCGCTTTTTTCTACGGCGGCGTCGGCGACGGTGAGTTAATTATTCATCTCTAGAATTCACGGCGTAAACCTCGCTTTACCAGCCCGCCATGCGTTTGGAACGTTGATTGGCCTCCACGAGGCTTCCCATGAGATGACCCCTGCCCAGCGAGACGCTTTCCGCGTCCATATAACCCTACTCGATATCAAGGAACACGCGCTCGCCCGTGATCTTGTTGTGATGTTCCTGCTGTCCAAGATCATGGCGTGCACAGACACACTTCAGAAGTTGGAGCTCCAGGTAACCGTGTTCTACCTGTACACGGCGCTGATCATCCCAGCATATTGCCACGAAAGGTAGTTAACATCATTCAAAGTTTTGAGCGTCCCAAAGCTGATTGGCGTAGGCTCTGCGATGCTCTAGCAGAAATACGGGTGACGCTCTCGCAGGACCCGGTGCATCTTCTTCCCTGGATCCGGCTAGATGCCCGCAGTATACATGGGATCCGCTCGGCACTTGACCTGTGGACAAACTTTCCGAAGAGATCTACCCCGAACTTCATGTTTGAACATGAATTTTCGCCAGAGGACGACCAGGTATGTGCAAATCCGCATCCGTCCTATTTTCTGTTCACCCAGTTTCAGAACAGTCCATTCCATCTTCAAGTCGAGGCTAGCTGGTATGCGCAAACGAAGACGTTTCTGCCGCCCACCGAGCTCTGGGACCGTCACCCAGAGTTTTCCGTTTCGCGTGAATTGAATGGCCTAAAGGCGAAAGACAGGATGCGCACAGTACGTTGCGAGAAAATCTCATACCCCCCCTGCCTGGAACTAACGCGCGTACGACCAGGCAGTAACACAGATACAGAAACACTGGGTCGTGAATCCCACCCTCTTCGTACGCGCGTTGCGAAACCGCTGGTCCTGCACTCACATATGCATTTAGGACGATCCTAGGAAACCTGACAGGGACGTCCTGGAGCTTATTGACGGGGATACCTTATCCGTAGTCCGCCAGCTGGCTGCATTCCACAAACGCCACCCGTCTACGCCGTTCAGGATCCTCCGCGACTCGCCCGCATTCGGATATGTTACTGGGTTTTTCGATTCCGTGATCGCCGCCCTCCGTGCGCTCGACGGGAAGATACAGCTCGAGCTCATCCACGGCGAGCTTCAATCTGAGCTTCTGCGTATGCGCATGCAGCCCGCTAGCCGGCTGGCTTCCAACTTGCCGGTCAGCTATACGAAGATGTGGCTGAGCAACGTTCCGTACGTATCCCTCATCATCTTCCCCTTGCCTCTGGCTCGTTCATCTCAACCGCTTTGGTGTCCAGCGATTATATCAACGGCCCCATGGGGACGACCCTTTTTGTGGTTCCCAGTTTACAAGACGCGGAGTCGACCACAGGTGCCAACCACTTGCTCAGTTTCCCTGCATTCATGGAAGAACCTGAGGCATTCTCAAATACGTGCGTTTTTTCCAGCTAGCCTATATATATATTAGTTTTGGATATGATTCCTTCCCGCAGATACGCCCATCTTGCGGGCTACGAGTTCCCGAGCTACCTGGGCTGCAGAGCCATATACATGCAGATGGGGGACGTGACCATCCTTGCGCCGCTCCCGCTCCCGCGTCCTAACGACACGCTCGCAAAGCGCGAAGCGCTCAAGACGTGGCTCGTGCGCGTCTTCCTGTGTACCCTCATCAATGGGCGCAGAAACACAACAGCGAAGATCATCACCCCGAACACGCTCGTCACATTCATGCACCTGCTCATCCATCTCCATCGGGTCGGGTACCCCGGGCACTGGCTCGCCGACTTCCTCCAGAGCGTCCTGGCGAATGAGCTCGTCACGAACATCCTGCCGTACACCGGCGTGCTGCCGATTTCCCTGCGACATGACTGGACGGGCGGGCGTCCGGATGCGCGGCTCTGCCTCGATCCGTGGGTGCCGGACATGGAGGCGATCGTCGCGCGCATCCGCCCGGCGCTGCCGTTCGCGCTCGCCCTCCCAGCTTCGTTCCTCGCGCCGGCGGATGTCGGGCGGTTCAGCGCAAGGGTCCGCTGCTACCCTACGGCAGCTGCCCTGGAACCAATCGCGGTGCTGCTCTTCTTCGACCCATCCAGGGTGCGTCTTCACGAGATCAGGGACTGGCGAGCGCACCTGTTGGCGGCGCTCCGTGGAGAAGGGCGAGGAAAGAGCACCGGTATACGCGTGGTGTCGATGGATGCGATGTCGTGGAACGAGGTCTCAGGCGAGGTCTGGTGGAGAATGAGCCATGCTCGGGTGGAGGCTATGAGGGCACAGAACTGGAGAGTCGTGGTTTACGGAACGTACGAATGTCAAATCAGTGGGTTTTCTATCGTCACTGCACGCTTGTCTCTTCTAAATTTATTCCAGTGTCTTCTGACGCGGCGGCTGCTACTTGGACAACGGCAAATTAACCAAATGCCAGTTGCTTTCATGGATCGTGTGCATCTGAATAATAAAATTGGCTGCCAGTAACCCTAGCATGATTGTTCAATCTGAAGCTGTCAAGGCGGAAGGAATCCATTAAACCAGATTAAAGTGAATCGGTGCAGCCAATTGCAAGGTCGGATTGAACAGTTGTTAAAGCAACTTGAAATGAGAATACGTGTCATGTTATGATATTCATATGGCCCGAAACTGGCCAGCACTTTGAACTTTGATGTTGATCGGTTGACTTGGTTGAGGTTGGGTCTGCCGTATAGAGAAAATTGGGTTCATCTCCGAGTCGAGTTCGGTTTACAAACGAGCAGAAATTACGGGACGGAAACCTAGGCTGGCGGACGAGACAGGATTAGTGACGGTGAGCAAGCTGTCTCCGAGTCCAGCGAGTCCGAGAACGAAAGCGGCACGCACGAGCAAGGGTTTGAGCTACCGAAAAGTTATTGCCCAAGGGAATCTCCATCGCATTCAGATATGCTACGAATCAAAACACTTGAAGCTATCAGGATTTCAGGCCTACCCCGAATTGTCCCATAATGCTCGTAGCGCGGCAGCTGCGTCAACACGGGGCTTGTCAATGTCATATGCCCAAGGCGATGGCGGATCGAGTTGGCATGATATGGTGAGTAGCTGACCCTCCTCAGGCCGCAGCACACGCTTGGCGGAAGATGCTGGCCGATCCATGGTCGCGGAGGCAGGTTCGAGGATTCTAATGAATCGCAGATGTAGCACGCGACGGCCAGCGTACTCGGGGAGCGTCGAGCGCTCAAATCGGGCGATCGCGGATCCTGAAGGGTCGTGAGCACTAGTAATTCTCTACGGCACCCAGCATCCAAGCTTCAAGTACGCACCACTCCACGGATAATGTCGATAATATGGCTCTCCGCGCATTCCCGAGCTGACCGCGAACAGCACTGTCATTCGGAACCCCTGCAATTTTGCCCCGACGACAGTTAGATTCAGCGTGCCTGAGAAATTAACCAGAAACGGAGAATCGAGAGTGTAGAGTGTGTGCGCGGGAGAGATCTTGGTCCGCTTATCGAATAGGTCGCGGCATCGCAAAAGCTGGGCTTCGGTGACGAGACCATCCCGGAGAAGCTGCAGGCCAATTGTAGCGAAGGTACCGCGGCATGCTACCTGTGCCAGCGAGATTTGCCATGGAAATCCAGATGGCACAAGCAAGTCCTCTCCTCGTCCAAATGACTGCGGCGAACTATCCGTGGTTACCCGGAACCGTATGCTGCCCTCCAGGGATGCGGTATGTGGCCCACATTGGAAGTATAGAAACCCGTGAGTGTTGTCTGGAAAGGGAACCCTCTCTTGCTTTTTGGCGTCGAAACTTTCATAACCATAGCCAATGCCGTCTTGCACCCTGGGCCAAACCACCGTGGTACTCGTAGGTGGGTTCTTCGAAGCAGGGAACTCCAGGTGGCACACAACCCTTCCAGAGATGTCAAGATAGTCGGCGGGGGATATAAGGGACGGGTTGAGGGAGGAGATTATGCTTGAAATTATTGAGTTGGGCACTTCAATAGGAGCGGGGGAAAATTTCGGACGTACCAGGGTGTTTTCTTCTTCCCGGCGGTGTCGACGGAATGCCATCGCCGGAAGATTCCCGAGGATGCCCAGCGCGGAGAACATTGTGTGCAGCGGACGGCACGCACAAGAAAACTGCTCATCGTGATAGTGGTTTGTGCGCAAGCCATGTTTCGCGTTTGATGCCATCATGGCTTGCATACATAATCCTCGGCCGGCTAAGCCCGAGCAATACCTTTCAACGCAGACGCTTCAGGGACACTACACCTACACTGGCAGCTGTCTCAGCCGCAACTAGTAATATTCAAGTTCATCCCATCCATATTTGAAGCAGGCGCTGTGGGCAAGCTGTGGGTCTGAAGACGGGGTTTTTTTGCCCATGCGAGGAACGAAATTTGAACTTGATTTGAACGAAATCGAAAGAAGAAACATAAGAGAAAGGTTGGGAAATAATGGCTACTCTCTGTGCAGAATAATAAAAGCACATCCCGCGTGTTCAGCTGTGTTCAGTCGTATCTGGGCCATACACCGCACGTTCGAGTACTGTACTATTTCATTCAATTCTCATCGCCTGTGACCTGTGACCGAAATTTCCGAAATTTAGATTTCGGAAATGGCCTGGGGTCCCTGTGACACTTTTTTTTTTCGTAAATGGCACAGAAAATTGCAGGGGAAGCGGTAGGACAGGAGTCTAGTGGTACCACATGCACTGTTCGAGCATTTTACGGGCTGAATGAGCTGTGAAACACCAAACAGAAACTGTCCTAATGGAGTAATTTCAACGATGTTGTAGTAGCGTACACAGTTTATGAGCCACGTATGAGCAATCAGTGCCAATTTACTTCCGCTCAAGCCAGAAAATGTCAGTTCTGCTTGCTACGCATGATCTGCACAAGCCTGTGCGCCGCTGGGGCAAAAATTTGAATTTTAAAGCCATTTTTGCCGATTTTGTGACATGTTTGGGACATTCGGAAATCCCTTCAAATCCCTGTGACACCTCGATTTTTTTCGTAAAAAAAGGGCCCTGTGACCTGTGACCTTCCGAATTGAATGAAATAGTACAGTAGTCCGCGGTCTGTGGCGGTGCCGCAACCGAGCATCAGTGGCAGTGCCGAAACGTCGGGAGCGCCGGCCGAAGCTTCACGCCACGTGGATCACGACATGTTTTGCGCACCGACCATGACTCTGAGCAACATTCTGGTGCTCGCCCCCCGACGGGCGTGCTGGCCTCCAAGGGCGGACTTCCTACTCAAGCGACAGTCCTCTGTCGATGCGACCCGGCACCGGTAAGTACTTACGTCGAGCTGGCAGAATCATCTTGGTTTTACCCACACTTCCTGGACTTCGACTCTTCCTGAAGCCATAAAACTGATTTTCTGAACCGGCAGGCACCAAATATCTACGCTTGACCCGCATCTTTTGACGGCGGCGGACTATACCGATCTCTCGGGCAAACGGTGGCACAACCCAGAGTTGCTCGCTTTAAGGGGTGCATTCCTACAATCTGTCGGCCCCGTCCGACTCAAGGCGAAACCCCGGGTTCCAACCATCTGCTATGCGCGTGTTGGCCCCAGAGTTCTCGCGTTTCCGCACACAACGCAGGGGTTCATGTACTACCATCCTGGGCCGCGCGCCACTCCGCTGGGGGGTAGCATCCGGTTCCGCATCACCCCTGATCGTACACCACATTCCTTTCGCGACGGCTCCGACCTACTGCTACCCTGTGGACTCCCCTGGAGAATCCTGCTTCCCCAAATACTCTGCCGCCAAGGATATGCACGGTTCGGCCCGCAGCTCGTGCAGGATGGGCTCGTCACTGACGACCAGGTCTCGCAATGCTGGAAGCTGTTCCACGACAATGGAAGAATTTGTCCGGGTCACACCATCTTCGGGCTCGATTCGACCTTCCCTGTTGATTTCACCTGCGATATCGGCCTGACCATCGTAGGGTCGCAACTTCACCGGATTCAACTGTCCCCGTTCAAGGGGCGCATAGACCGCGGCGAAAAGTGGTTCTCCTCGTGGAAGGGTACGTGACCGCGAATCCACCAGCCATTTGTGTTTACACCGACCAGGATCCGCAATAGCTCGATTCGAGCCCTCGACCCTTCCCGAGTACGCTGGCCGTCGTGTCCTGCATCTACAATTCATCAAGATCATCGAACCTGCTATTAAGACGATGGTTCGAGACACAGCGTCCGACCGTATCTTGCCGCCGGAGGATGGGCAGCTGTTCACGATTTCTCCCTATCGGCAGGCGCCGCGACCGTGGGCGTACGACATCGACGGGAACAACTCGAACACAGCTGCTGGGCTTCGAGTGCTGTGGGATCAGTCGAGTACATCTGCAGCATACGATTAGGCCTTTTCCGTGTATTTTTGTTCTTGTTGGTTATTCTCGGAGCACATTTCCTGCAAAAGTAAGTACTTAGTCCTGGAGTCTTCGCACCTCGCAGTCGCCTCCAGTCCCGAAGGTCGACGTCAACAGAGCACAAATTTGTCACCCGACGGACTCAACGCATCTCCTGCAACTTCTCGGAGAAAGCTGATAAGTATGCAATTCCACTCCCCTAACATCTGCGGACAGCCAGCCGACGTTGGTACGTGCCGAGATCTCGGCTCAATTGCATCAGTCATCAAACGACAAGCAGGGACAAGCACAACATATTTGCGCAGAGACTCCACCATGATCGACGTTCGCGCGTTTGCCGTCCGAAGCATGTGGTGGCGCTCATTCCCGCGAACCAGCGTGCGCTGCTTCAGTCGTCAAGAGGGGCACATCGAGCCCCCGAGACCTCCTCGGTGCGTCCGTCCAATTCCCCAAAAAACTTTGGCATTTTACGCCACTTGATAGATTTCAGCGTCATAGACGCCTCGTTTCAACCCTGGACCCGTCGCTCATCACCCCGGCGGACTATATGGATCTCTCGGGGCGAAGCGAGTTCATCTTCCACTCCGGCGCTGGTGACTCCGAGGGACTCAGGCGACTCCTCTACTATGTCAAACGGAAAGACCAATATATCCCGTTCCCAGACGACACCCACGGGTTCATCTACTACTGCTCGCAGCCGCATATCAACCCGATGGCAGGCAGTGTACGGTTCCGCGTTACCCAGGACAATGCACCGTCGTCGTTCGCGCGCGGGCACGACTTGCTGACCGTGGACGGCGCCCCATGGCAAATGATCCTGCCGCAAATCGCGTGCCGCCCCAGCTGGGCGTGGATCGCGTCGCACCTACTACGCGACGGCCTGGTCACTGATGACCTGCTTTCTCGGTGCCGCGAGGTCTTCCGAGAGCGAGGAACCATCCACCCCCACAAGATCCTCTTCACCTTCCAGTCCACATTCGTCGCCCATTTCTCGAGCGGGATCGAGCTCGTCCTCGCTGCAGATACGTTGCACCCGCTGTATCTGAAAAACCTGTTCACGACGATCGCGAAGGGGAAGCGATACGCCCCGTGGACCGGTACGTCGTCCGAAGCTATGGACGGGCATATACTCAATGTGCGCAGGATCCGCTCTCGCCCGCTTCGAGCCCTCCACATTCCCGGAGTACGCTGGCCGTCGGGTGATCCATTTGCGATTCCTCAAGGTCTTGGATCCGGCCACCCCCCTCGTAGATCTGCAGACGTACCGGGGGCGCATGCAGGAGCCCCGCGAGGGTGAGTTGTTCACAGTCTCCCATTACGGTCGGCTGCCGAAGCCCTGGGCATACGACATCGACGCATCCAAGTCCAAATTCGCAACTGCGTTCCGGCGGTTGTGGGATATTTCTGAAAAGACGTAGTACCCTTGTAGCTTCGAGTGCTCCCGTTCTCGGGCAGTGGATCCCAGCTTCGATACACCGAATAAAACACTGGAGCGCTGGCCTTGTGTTTATGCCTCACGGCGCTGGCGTTGTCTTGGTTTCCAAAACGAGCACCGTCGATTCTGCGGGAGGCCAACCTGACCACCGGGTGTTTCTTGCCTATCTGAATCTTCATTCGGCATACCGGACAATCCCCCACTGTTCAGGGACCAAGCAAAGCGCGGGCCGCTGCGTCCCACTGCCAGAGGGTCAGCACCCACTCCGATGCCGAATGGGTCCGTTCAATTTCATCAGGTAGGCTGCGATTCCAGTGGGCTTCGTTGACCGTGATGGCTGCGAACGGCAGGTTCAGCAGCCCGCGCCTCGCGCGACTTTTCCGATCTTCTTGGCGGGTTGTCACCGAACGTTCAGGAATCAGAAGAGGTCAGAGGATGGTGGCGCCGCGGGCGCGGGCGGGATGCAGAGGATGGCGTCCCGGCACTGGGCAGGCGGGGCTCGGGAGTCGGAGGCGGGCACAGGGAGCGGCCTAGGCGCAGGCAGCGGCGCGAGGGGAAGGACCGAGGAGCAGGGCACGCGCGTGGTGTCCGGAACACACGCCCAAGGTCAAGTTCAGATTCATCGGCGACGATTCGAGCCAGTTCAGGGTATCTGGCACGACTCCGCCGGCCGGGTTCAAGTCCGACTCGCCGCGCTGCTCCTCGTATGCCCCCATTTTTCTCTGTTCTGAGTCCGACGCAGCTCACCTCGCTAGGTACACCGTATACATGTGCCGAGATAACCATGCATATGGGAAAGCACCGTGGTGTACGGAACAGGCGCCTGGGAGCCTATGTGCCGCGCGGCGGACCATCTTTCGACACCCCGCGGTGCACTCTGCACATCTGGATATTTTCAAGACAACTTCCTTTTTTTCTGGCTCGCCCCTGCTTGGAGGCCATCGCACCTCGCCTGATACACCGAGACGACCAGGAAAAAGCCCCGTGGTGTGCGGAGCACGCGCCAGCTCCAACTCAGTCAACGCGTGCCGACGATTCAGGAATCATTAACCAGAGCTGGGGTTCGACGCCCCGCAGCGCCCTCTGCATAGCAGCAGACAGTTGCATCATTTTGTTATTCATCGCACCTCACCAACAGCGATGACCTGACATCACCTCAGCGGCCTTGCCACTGCCACTGCCACTGCCGCCGCCTTAGCCTTAGACCAGGACCCGAAATCTCCCGTTCGAACCTAAAATATAATTCACCCAGTACTAGTTTCATCTGTTCAACTTTGGGCTGTGCACACTGCATGTGAGGGCCTTGGGCTCGTACGGAACGCGGATTATTCTGAGGCAGTCGGCACACCCAGGAAAAAGCCCCGTGGTGTGCGGGGCACGCGCCAGCGTAGTTGACTGTGCCGACGTTTTGGGGAGCCCGCGGCGCCCAGCTAGCTGAGTACCGCAGCGAAAACTCAAACTGCCGCAGGATGTGTCACACTGCCGCAAAGTCACGCAGGTATTGCCGCACAGCGCCAATTCTCCCTGATATCATTGACCGTTGGTCCCGGTGCCCGCAGGATCAGCATCTGAGTTATTCTTGCGGTCATTTGCCGCAATTACGAATCGCATTGACACCTACAATATATGTCACAGTTCTTGAAGGACTTGAACATCGACTGGGCATCATATTTGTCCTTAGGCATGGAACAACGACAGATATTCGATGATTCCCATCAAGAAAGAAATTGGAACTCGGTCTCTGGGCTTGCCTGAGAAAGCCATCTAAGAAGGGATACTACATAAATTTGATGTATGGTTGAATTTCTTGGCTGGCCAATCACTCTACATGAAGGCATCCATGAACACAATAGACATATGGTCAGTTCATTCTTTGAATCGTGTTCTAAACAGTGGATCGATAGAATTCTTCTCACAATTTCGGAGTCAGCATTCTCCTGGCAGGCTTTCCCACTGAGAGACTAGATGTCGAATATCAAGGAGAAATCATAACAGAGCCTTTGTTTTGCAGTCCGATCTTGTTGAAGCCATCAATAGGTACCTTTTTTCTGGTTCATCTCAAAACTTGTTGTTCAATGGTTGAGACGGTGTCGACGAACATTGCCGCAGAGTGGCTGTGCACTGCCGCAGGAGTTGATTTGTCCACAATGATGAGAGATACCAGAAGCTATTGTGCAGTCTACATCCATTGAGCTCGATACTGATGATACACTATAGCGAGGAGGATCTTTTTTTACGAAAAAAAGATGAAACAGTGTGCTCGCTGTTGAAGGCAGCGTTGACATTGCCGCAGAGTGGCTGTGTTATTGCCGCAGATCGAGTACCGCAAGTGATTAGAATAGCGTCGAAGACTCAGTATGTTGAGAAGTAGTCGAGCTCATCGTCTGGAGGTATCCCTTCAAGCAACATATGTATCTGTGAGAGAGAAATCTGCATATGCCAAGCTTGAACTTGTGGTTGAAACTGCGGCAGATCTGTCACATTGCCGCGGTCATGACGCTGACTGCCGCAGACTATAGAATGCAACTGCCGCACAAGCCGCTCACATTGCCGCAGCAAAATGCAAAATTGCTGCAGACCTTGCCGCAGCCTGCGGCAGAAAAATATTTGCCGCTGTTTGAGTGCCGCAGCCTGCCGCAGAGTGCCGCAGCACAAAATTTTGTCTCGTGCCGCAAGGCCATTCAACATCGACGGACCATGTATACTCTATGTCTAAACTGTATCTAAATGCACCAAGTATCATCACACAAGGTATGGGGCAGAGGGCTAGAAAATCCAGGGGAGTTCGACATGTGCCGCAAACTCAAGTGCCGCAGAGTGCCGCAAGATTACCGCAGCATGCGGCAAAAAGCACTGCTGCGGCATAATCCCTTTGCCCCTTTCACCTGGTTCATTTCATTTCTTTTTTCTTTCAGTCGCACCTCATCATTGACAACGTTCAACACCCAGATACCCAGATACTCATCAACACCCAGACTCAGATACCCACTGACAGCGGGACTCCCCGTGCTCCGTGCTCCGTGCTCCGTGCTCCGTATGTAGTCCGTGCGGAAGGACCTGTAAGAAGTTGAAGAACAACATCCCCTCGGCGTCCTAAGATCACCATCCCCTCGGAGGCCTTTTATTAGCCTTAGCGTTGGCCTTGGACCGGGATTCAGACCCGATTGAACTAGCCTGGACCTGAGATCCCCCTTCGAATCTATTCTACTTCAAGTGGTAGATGTAGATATAGTGCAACCGGGATATCGCGGGAGTTCAACCAGGATATAGCCGGGCGGCCAGCTAGCTGAATCTGGATCTGGAGCTGGATCTGGATCGCTGGCAACGCTGGAAGCGCAAGCCTCAAAGCCTCGTAGATTCAGAGCGGGTTGGGTTATGATTGTAATAAGATATAAGATATAAGATATAAGATAAGTACCCATTGACACCCAGGTACCCACTGACAGCGGGACTCCCCGTGCTCCGTGCTCCGTGCTCCGTGCTCCGTGCTCCGTATGTAGTCCGTGTGGAAGGACCTCTAACAAGTTAAAGAACACCATCCCCTCGGCGTCCCAAGCACAACATCCCCTCGGAGGCCTTTTATTAGCCTTAGCGTTGGCCTTGGACCATGCCCGGGACCAGGACCCGATTGAACTAGCCTGGACCTGGACCTGATTGAATCGCCCGCTCGAAATTTATCTATTCTACTTGGTAGATGTAGTGCAACCGGGATATAGCGGTCCAGGGAGTTCAACCACGACTCAGTATCGCGGGAGTTCGTCCACGACTCAGTACAGCGGTAGTGCAACCAAGATATAGCCGCGGCGGCCAGCTAGCTGAATCTGGATCTGGATCTGGATCTGGATCGCTGGAAGCGCAAAGCCTCAAAGCCTCGTAGATTCAGAGCGGGTTGGGTTATGATTGTAATAAGATATAAGATATAAGATAGTAAATTCCTCATCCGGTGTGGATAAGATACTAGATAGTTCCTCGTCCATGTTCAGATACGATTCAAGTTATGATTGTGATTATGATTCAGATTAGGACGGCAGGCCCGGGACGACCCGGAATCGAACGGTGACGAATTAAAATTTGGTCTCGAGTCTAGAATTTCTTTCTGGAGGACGAGGACGAGGAAGCGCTTCACTCTTGGTGTTACATACATATACATTGACGGTGCCGGGGACTCTCCGTATTTTATCTGTACCCGATGACAATTTAGTCGCCCTCCAACCGCCCGCCAACCGCCCGCTGTATGTAGTATGTACTATGACGCAAGCTGCCCCGCCCCGGCCCACCCCCCCCCAGCCATGCATATGCTTCTGTAAGAAATTGAAGGAGCTTTCGTGTGTAGATTCAAGATTATACCGCCTTTCCGTACGAGCGACTAAGTAAGTAATTTCTTACGACGTGATACAGATACTTAGGCGGCCGTGTTACAGACTTACAGTCGAGCGACTCGCATGAGGGCTCTCGCGCGGCTGTGGGAACGGCACGGTGTGTTCGAACTTTGGTTCTTTCAAGTTGGTATGCAAGCACACCTAGTGTTATGCTGACCCAGAGCGTTTTTTTTGGGTTATCACCTGCCATACATGTTACTTTCAGTTTGGGGAAGCGAAAATTTCAAAAATTAAAAGATCTCCAGGCCTCCGCGCCCGCGCTTGGCCGCGCCCAAGTACGCTTCCAGTGCGTGCAGACAGGTGCAGACTCTGCTCAGAGCTTCTCGTTTCACGGAGGCGTTGCGGAGACGCGCGATTTAATTTATCGGCGATCAGCGGTGCGGCTTCAACGCATCATTGCGGCACCGATGCGCGGCGGGACATTGAGGCGCGATCGGGACTCGGCGGGGCGATCGACGGCGCGCGCGTGGCGGCTTCAGGAAGTTCGGGAATCCGCGAGACCGGCAGAGTGACCGGCGGCAGAACCGGCGGCATCCCAGACGGAGTTTGAACTCCGATGGCCGTCATCGAGGCTGACATCGCCCTCGGTTGTTTGCCTGCGCGTTGCTTCCCTACTCACTCGCTCCGCCCTCCGGTCCTCGCGCCTGGTGCCAGTCGCTTCGGCCCACCCGCCCTCGTCCGTGTGTCGCCCCGTGACCGTCCCGCGCATCGAGCACGTTTCCCATCCTAAAAGCCCGCACGCGCTTGATTCGCGCGGATCCCGTACTGGCACCCGCCGTCACCAGGTCGCTTGCGCGGGGCTTTGCGCATGTGAGGCACGCGCTTTAGGGCGCAACTGCACCATCATCTGCGGCCAGTCCCCGGCTTGCTCCCGTCCCCTCTCGGCGGCTTCACCTTGGCAGAATCACTCAGGATTTGGACTCCGATTCCGGACGCCCACAGATCATCGATGCTATTGAGACGGAAATAAGCGTGGGGTGACTGACGTCAGGGTGATGTCATGTCTTCCGTATTGCGTTGCGCGCTGGTTAGGAAAGACAGAGGAAATACAGAGGAGGGAAGGGGGAGGAAGGGCGCACGAGGGTATATACGTATACCGTTTACACGCCGGTTACACCGACGAGTTTACAGCGTCCGGTAACCAAGTTGCACTTGAGCCGACGGTAAATTAAATTGATGCGAGGACCAAATAAGCAAGCAAATAAACAGGACGCGATGACGTCGGGCTCCACTTTTGATCTGGCTGCGCTGCTTTTGTTTTTGTGACTGCACTACTTACAGCGACACCACCACTCCACCGCGACTGCACCACCGCGCCTACACGCTACACCGCTCCACTACACCTTGACTCCACACGAACGCGGACGCGAACGGCGGGACTCCACGCAGAACGAGATCGACAGCGAGCGCGACGCCGACGCGACAGGACGACCAAGAGACTTGATCGACACGAACGACGAACGTAGACCGACGAACGAACGAAGACCCACCCCCACGAACGCTAGACTAAACACGAATTCGAAAGATGGGCGGCGACCACAAGTGCCCCGTGTGCCAGGCGACGTTCACCCGCCCCCAGCACGTCGCGCGCCATATGCGCTCCCGTGCGTCCCTCCCTCGTCCTCCCCCTCCCCCCTTGCCTCCTCCTCTCCCTCCCTTCCCCCCTCCTCGCCCTCCCTCCCGTTCTTCCCTTCCCTTTCGTGCCATGCATGCATCCACTGAGGCGCCCCATCTGAAACCCCTCCCTTTATATGCACGATCCCGCGGCCCCACTCCACATCACGGAGTCAGACCCATCTCAGTCTGTATCTGTATCTGTTGTGGGGCGTGGAGGGTGGAGGGTGGAGGGTGTCTGAAAGGATGATGGACGCGCGGATCGTGCGCCGCCGCTGCCGTCACGTCTCGTAATCCTCGCGCATCCCCTCCCTCTCTCCCTCCCTCCCCCATGTCTTCTTCCCTCTTCCCTCTGCCCGCTCCCTTCCCACCTCTGCCCGCTCCCCTTACCTGCACCTCTCCCCTTCCTTGCACTGGTGGCCCAACGAACGCACGCTGACCCGCTAACCAAAACCCACCAAAAACAGACACCGGCGACCGCCCGTACCGCTGCACGCACTGCGGCGACCAGTTCGCGCGCTCGGACCTGCTCTCGCGCCACGTGCACAAGTGCCACGCCGCGGAGAGCGCCGGGGGTGCGTCGTTTTCTCTGTCTCCCTCTTTTCCTCTTTGCCCTGTCGTTCTCTTCCCCTTCCACTTTCTATGTAATACGCTAAGCAACGACTGACGCACCTCCACAGCCGCGCCCCCGCCCGGGCGGCGCAAGGGCACGTCCGCGGCGACGCGCGCGACGACGAGCAAGCAGGCGTGCGACCAGTGCGTGACGGGCGGCCTCCCGTGCGACGGGAGCAGTCCGTGTGGTGCGTCTTGTTTTTTTGGGTTTTCTTTCGCTGCTTTTTTTTTCGCGTCTCGATTTTGGGCTTTCTTTCGCGCCTTGATTTTTCGTTCGCGTCTCGATTTCTTTCTCGGTCCACCCTTCTCCGTTTTTCTGCGGCGAGAGGCGAGAGGGAGGCGTGGCCCGCTCCTTCGCGCGCTGCCTGGGCTTTGTGCGGGGGGATGCGGGGCGCGTGGGGCTCGTTGCCGTTTTGTGATTTGTTTCGGGGGGGGGGGGGGGGGGGGGGGGGGGGGGGGGGTCGCGAGGGCGGTGCGCTCGACGTCCGCTCCCCCGCTCCCCCGCTTTCCCGCATCTGCGGAGGTCCCAGCCGCGCAGCTGCGTGTGCGCCCCCTCTGGGCCCGCGCGCGCGGCGACGCCTGGGCATTACTGCGTGCCCGGGCGGGTGGCGGGTGGCGCGTGCTCGACGCTGGGTTATGCGTGGCGCGGACGACGCTGGGGGGGCAGCTGGCTCGACCCCCCCTAGGCCTCCTCCTCCTGCGCCGCGTCCCCTCTGGTGGCGCGCAGAGACGCGCGGGCCGTGTGGTGGTGCTGGTGTCGGGGCGCTAGCGGGCTCGCCCGCCGATGCGCTGCGCGGCCTCGGCCTCGGCCTCTCCCGCGGCGCCGATTCCCGCCTTTGGTGGGATAAGCGTACGTCTGCGAGGCTGGGCGGCGCGCGGAGCGGGGGACGTGCCCGGCGAGACGTGCGCGGCGACGTGCCCGGCGAGACGTGCCCGGCGATGCTGATGGTGCTGGGGCGCGGAAGCTGCGACGCCTTGGTGCCGGCCCGTCGTGCCGCCGTTTCGTGCGTCCTTTCGCCTGGGGCGGGCAGGCTTCCCGTGCTGCGGGCTGCGTGCTGGGTGCTGTGGACTGGCAGTGGGTAGACTGGGACGCTAGCCCGCGCCTCGGCCTCGCCTCCGTCCCGGGAGTCTGCGAGCCGGGAGCGCTACGCAGCGCTGGCGGGTCAAGTACTGTGTCGCGCGCACATGGCCCTGGGAGGCTGAGCGCGCTTGTGGGGAGCTGTGTCATGCTCCGGGGGCTGAAGCGGACGCTGCAGGGGTGGCTTTCGGGCTGCGAGGCGAGTTGAGGACTGGGCTGGGGGCACCGTGCCTGTGCCTTTGCTCGGCCTACGATCCGCCCGATTTATCTGCTCCGTTTCTGTTTCTGATTTCGTGTGGGGCGGACACAGCGTCGTGGGGGCGTGCGGCGTGCCGTGCTGCAAGGACGTGTCCGTGCTGCGTCCTTGTGGGGGACGCGGGGTAGATGCGCCGCCCGAGCTGTTCTTCCCTGATCTCGCTCTCGCTCCTCTCGACCGGCGTGGGCCTTCATTTTTCCCCCTGCTCTCTGTCTTTCTGTGCTTCCCTCGTTCTGCGGCTCATCTCTACTTTTATTTTCCGCTTGCTCCCCTCCCCTCCCCTCCCCCGTCATCCATACTCATACCCATACTAACCCCCGCCCGCAGCAAAATGCGTCGCCCGCAAGACGCGCTGCACGTTCGTCAAGTTCCACCGGCAGACCGCGCCCGTCGGGCCCGGGCACGCCGCCTCGCTCGCCGCCGCCGCCGCGCCCCCGCCCCCCGCGCTCCCCTCCCTCCCGTCCATCGCCACCGCCCTCCCGTCCCTGCCCTCCTTGCCTGCGCTCTCCGCGTCATCGCCGCACCTGTCGGGCCACGCGCTGGCGGCGCACCACCTCATCGGCGCGCACGGGCACGGGCATGGGGGCGGGCACGGGGGCGGACATGGGGGCCCGCCGTTCATGTACGCGCAGCAGCAGGCGGGCGGGAGCACCAGCGCCGGCGGGGGCGGGGGCGGCGGGTTCGTGTTCCCGGCGTCGGCGAACGGCGGGAGCCCGACGTTTGCGGGCGCGGGGCGGGAGGAGTATCCGGACGAGTATGCTGGTGTGGGTGGGGGTGCGAGGAGACGGGAGCTTGAGGGGGGCGCGGGAGGGGGGAGGAGGAGCCCGACGTTTGCGTTTGAGAGTCGGGGACGGGATGGGGGTGGGGGTGGAGGGAGGAGGAGCCCGTTCGGGGCGGGGGCGGGGCAGGGGTATGATGAGCGGAGGTCGAGTTTGGGCGGGGGTGGGGCGTGGAGGGAGGGTGAGTCGTTTTTGTCTCGGTTTGGCTTTCTTTTGGTGCTGGTGCTGGTGCTGGCGCGGGGTGTGGGGTGTGGGGTGTGGGGTGTGTTCTTGGGCGGGAGGGCGGGAGGGCGAAGCGGGGGCGGCTTGGAGGTCTCGGTGGCCGTCTCCTGCTGCCCTCGACCACTTAGGGCTTCGCGCCCTTCCCGTCGTCCTTCCACTTCTTGGCCCATTCGTACTTCATCTCCTCGTCTGCCGCCGACTCTCGTTCGCTCCTTGCCCCTCTGATTCCCACCGCCGTCTCCGTCCTATCCCGACACCGACGCCGCTTCGCTGCGTTTGCTCTCCCCTTTTCTCGCATGCGTCTTTTATCCACTCGTCCTTCTTCCCCGCTCTGTCCTTGCGCCCTTCGTCGCCTTCCTCCTCCGTTCCTCTGCCTTCCCACTCCATCCTCCTCGTACCTTCCTCTTCGCCGCTTCCCACCCGCCCGCCATTCTCTCCACCTTCTTTTCCACTAGTCATCCTTCCCCTTGCTCTTAATCTCCGTCCCCCTCTATTTCTCCACCTCCCTCGTACTGCTTCGTCCCTCTTCATGCCTCGCTGCCGCTTTCGCTCCCCTGCTTGCGTGCCGCTTCGCCCCTCGTATTCGGACCGGCCTCACCCCGCTCTTGCCGTCCCTCTTCTACACGTCGTTCCGCGATGCGGTTCTCTCTTTTACTGTCTCCACTCCCTGCCGCCCCCTCGTTCTTCCACTTCCCGTTTCTCATTTACTCGTCCTACTTTTTCATCCTTCTCCTCCCCGTCTCTTCTCCACCCTTGTGGCCTCTTCCTATCGACTCTTCGTCTTTCCCCATCTACACCAGAACGCACGCTAACACGCCCGCAGGATCCTACCCATACGGCGGGTACTACGCCGAGTACGACGGCTCGAGCGAGCACAGCGGGACGAGCGTGAGCGGGGGCAGCCGGCCAGCGAGCTCGGCGGGGGGCGGGGTGCGTTGCTTTCTCTTGCTTGTTTCTTGCTTGTTTCCTGCGGGCCATTGGTTCGGTGTGGGGACCCTTGTTGCGACGCTGCGGACGGGGCGGGATGCGGTGACGCTCTGTCTGGTGGAGACGGGGTGCTAGTCTCCTTGTGGTGCACGCCGTTCTCGTGATACGACTGGTCTGCAGAGGAGACTGTGGTGCCAGCTGTGGGCGACGTCCTGCCTGCATGCAGTCCCCGTCATTCTATCTTCGTCCCTAGTCCGTCTCTCGAAAGCACCGCTGACTCTCCTTCCCTCCAGAACTACTCACCCTACCTACCCAACGGAAGACACCACGCCTCTGCATCACTCGACCTCCACGACCTCCATCGGCCGCCAGATATGCACGACATGCAGCGGCCGCCCGAGTTCTCGAACGCCTTCGGGCTTATGTCGCTGGACGACCCGAACGTACTCGCGGGGCTCGCCAACGACGGCGTACCCTTCTTCTCGCACGCGCCCACCCACAACCAGCACCACACTCCGCGGCCGCAGACGGCGGGCAGCAGCAACGGGGGCGACAAGCGCATGCAGCTCGTGCCGCCGCTCGCGTACCAGCCGTACGGCGCGCCGCCTGGGCCCGCGCAGACCCCCGGGAGCGCGTCGGCGCGCGAGGCGGAGACGCGCGAGCTGCGCGAGTTCTGGAAGGCGTACATGCGCACGCCGCTGACGGGCCCCCCGGGCGGCGGGGACGCGCTGGGGCTTGCGACGCCGATGGCGGGGCCCAACGGCGGGCGGCGCTTCCGCGTCGCGAGCCTGCCGAGCGTGAAGACGCCTGAGAACGAGCTCGACGCGGGGGCGGGGGCGGGGTACCCCGTGCACCCCGCGCCGCCGCAGGGCAGGACGATGCACAACGCGGACGACCTGCGCTCGTACGAGGCAGCGGTGCTGGCGCGCAAGGCGCCGGAGCTCGTGCTGCGGAAGCCTGGGAAGCGGCCGGCGACGAGCGCGGGGGCCG
Organism: Mycena belliarum; assembly: GCA_029282135.1. Lineage (NCBI taxonomy): Eukaryota > Fungi > Basidiomycota > Agaricomycetes > Agaricales > Mycenaceae > Mycena > Mycena belliarum. The sequence goes on along the minus strand of JARJCN010000044.1, from coordinate 28,943 downwards.
CGGGCGCGCCGCCGCCGCCTGTGCAGCCGCCGTTTGAGTTTGGGCGGGAGGCGAGCCAGAGCTCGCTTGCGGGCGCGTTTGGGTTCGCGGGGCAGGGGTACGCGACGCAGCCCGGGCAGGGGCAGGGCGCGGGGAGCCAGCCGAACTCGCCGTTCCCCGGGACGCCGAGCAGCGCGAGCGCGCCGGCGAGTGCGAGCGCGAGCTCGGATGGGGAGGGGGAGGAGCATGGGGGCAGGCCGTCGTTCAAGCGGCTGCCGAGCCAGACGCTGGGGCCGCCGCAGGCGAAGCGGAGGCGGGATCGACCTGGGATGTCGCTCGCGCTTGGGCCGCCGGAGATGGACTCTGATGCGGGCGCGGGCATGGGCGGGGGCGCTGCGCCTGGGGGCGGCGCGGGAGGGGGTGGGCCGACGGATGCGCTGAGCGTCAATGCGTATCCGGACCGCCCGATGATTGCGCTGCGCGCGCCGCCCAATGCGCACCCCCAGCGCCGTACACGACGGTTGAGTGCACCTGCGTCGCCTACCGCGCCCGGCTTCGTCATTTAGAACGCACGACGAGGGACGACCGAGAAAGAAGAAAACCGAGCGCCCCGACCGCGCTGATGATACCCACCGACCGTTACACGCCCTTGCCACGCGCCCTCACCTCCTCCCCGACTTGCATTGTACCTCCTGCACGACCCGTCCGCCGGCTGGCACCCGCATCTGCACCCGCCCTGTATTTTTGGCCACGTCCGTCTTGTAATACTACCATCGCCCCGACCTTGCTACCTTATGCCACTAGCTGTAATCTGAATCTCTCTACTTTCGTTGTCCCTTCCGTTTCCTTCCACTAGTACATCATATACGCTCTCGTCTACCTTTACTTACTCCTGCATACTCTTACTTTTCTTTCTTTGTCACTACGAAATTGAATAGCTAGCTGCTGTTTTCATCCTTGTGCTTGTACATGCTGCTCTTTCTTGTCATTGACCGCATCGGATTGGAGTCAGAGCTGATATGCATGCGAGTCATCGGTTGGTGATGAGGAAAGTAAGAGCTGCGGCGGGATAGATGTGGCGGAGGATGGGAGTAGAAGAACTCATGGGTTTCATCGGGGATCCAACCGACGATCATATTGGCCTCCCGCAGAGTCGACGGTGCTCGTGCTTGGAAACCGAACGCAAACACAACGCCCGCGCTCCAGGGATTGATTTGGTGTATCGAAGCTGGAATTCAATCCCGGAGAAAGGGAGAACTTTGAAGTTACAAGGGTGCTACGTCCGTGGACTGTCCCAGAACGCTCGGAACACAGAGGCGGAGCGTGGAGGCCTAGCGGGCGAGAGCGTAATCTCATGCGTGCGCCGGAATGTGGGTTGACTGAGGCGAGCGCCTCGCGGAGATGAACGACATCCAGCGCATTGGTCTTGTTCCACAGCCCAGTGCTCCCCGGACATGTTACGTTGCAGTTACGTTCGGAGTTTCCATGAGGCTCTAGAACGAGTACGAGGTCGTGATCTTAAACGCGAGGGAAAAATTAGAGGAGTCCGAGAAGTAGGTGTCCGGCCGTGGTATCGTGGGCTGGCATATCGCGTGCGTGGAAATTTAGGTTCTCTGAGCAGAGGGGTCAAGGTTCGGAATTTTGGGGCTCGGAACGTCGGATCCGCGTCCCGTCCCAGCATCCGTACCTGTGCGTTCCTGGCGATCCAGATTGCTGTAGAGTCGACGGTGCTTGTTCTCGGAAACCAAACGGCTACAACTCCAGAGAGTCATTTTGGCACATCAAAACTGGGATTCAATTCCGGAGAAAGGGAGCACTTGAAGCTACAGGGTGCTACGTCGTCCGCGAATAGTCCCACAACGCTCGGAGCGCAGCAGCGACCTTGGAGTTCGATGCGTCGATGTCGTATGCCCAGGGCTTCGGCAGGCGACCGTAATGAGAGACTGTGAATAACTCACCCTCTCGAGGCTCCTGCATACGTCCCCGGTACGTCTGCAGATCTACGAGGGGGGTGACCGGATCCAAGACCTTGAGGAATCGCAAATGGATCACCCGACGGCCAGCATATTCCGGGAACGTGGAGGGCTCGAAGCGGGCGAGAGCGGATCCTGCACACATTGAGTATAGGCCCGTCCATAGCTTCGGCTGACGTACCGGTCCATGGATAGACCCGTGTTCCCATCTTAAATATATCCAAGCGCAGTGTGTGTAATGTGTCTCCAGCGATAGTGAGATCGGTTTCGCTCGAGAGATCGATGAGGAATGAGGAATCGAAGGTGAAGAGGATCTTGTTGGGGTGAATGCTTGCTCGCTCTCGGAAGACATCGCGGCACCGAGAAAGCAGTTCTTCAGCGACCAGGCCATCGCGGATTAAATACGACGCGAGCCACTTGAAGGTGGGGCGGCACGCGATTTGCGGCAGAAGAGTTTGCCATGGGGCGCCGGACGGGCTCAGCAAGTCGTGCCCATGCGCGAACGATGACGGTGCATTGTCCTGGGTGACGCGGAACCGTACACTGCCTGCCAAGGGGCTGATATGTGGCTGAGAGTGGTAGTAAACGAACCCGTGGGTGTCATCTGGGAACGGGATATATAGGGGTTTCCGTACGGCATAGCGGAGGACCCGCCTGGATCCCTCGGAGCCGGGGTCGAAAATGAACCCGAAGCGCCCCGAGAGATCCATATAGTCCGCCGGGGTGATGAGCGACGGGTTCAGGGTTGAAACGAGGTGTTTTCTAGACCGAGATTCATCGAGTGTAAATACCGATATTATTTGGGGCAATTGGACGGACACACAGAGCAGCTCTCGGGGGCTCGATGTACCCCTCTTGACGACTGAAGCGGCGCACGCCGACTCGCAGGAATGACCGCTGCCACATGGCCTGGACGGCAAACGCGCGAACGTCGATCATGGTGGTCGCTGCGCAAATACGTGGTGCTTGTCCCTGCTTGTCGTTTGATGACTGATGAACTTGAGCCGAGATCTCGGCAGTGTCGGCACATGGATGGGCCGGGTTGAGAGACCCCAGTCAGTCCCCCGCTCCTGGCGGAAGAGACTGGTCACGAGAAGTTCGGATGGCCAGAAAAGCACTCCTTTATAGAGTTTGGTGTGTGCAACAAGATGTGTAATTATTCCAGAGGACCACCCTCCAAAATTCAGCTGTTTCCCGCCATCGTTCCGAGTCGGGTCCAGCTTGTACTGAAGTTTGATACCCACTCCACGTATCAGCACCTGTGAGCAATGTACACTACGCTTCTGGACCTTGCGCAACGAGCTCCAGCCTCCCTAACCATATTATCGCGAGATAAACAAAACCGTTCGGAGTCTGGGTCGCCTCCGTGATTGTCTGAGCTGGGATCTCGGACCCTTGATGACCCCCATTTAGACCCTCATAGCTGTGAGCTCAGTATGATTATCTAGCTACTATTCTAGATAGCTTTGTCAATTTTATGGCGCTGAAACGATCACGTGATCCTTGCGTCAAACGAGCCGACGGTGCTATGTATTGTGATGAGCCCCTATCACTGTCAGGAGATTCATCGAAAAGAATTTCCTAAGAATATTTGTAATAATAAGTGGCTCTATATCGCTGGGTCTCAGACTGAGTTGAAGCATACATTACATAGGTAGTTGTGATACAGGAGAATCATAATGTAGGGATACAGCATGGGGGAGTCACATCGATGGGGGATGGCTAGTATGTAGCGTCTCGCGAGGCGGTCATCCGATATGGATCGTCCACACGCCAGGAGCACCAATTCTCGGTGCGATGCCGCAGAACTTCGTGCATCCCATGAGAAAGTCAACACGCTTCATGCCCTGTGCCTTCTCCTCCTCGTAGGCCCGGCGCCCCCGGAGCCGCTCGCAGCGCCGGCGGTACGCCGCCACCGCGCGGCGCATGTGCCGCTGCGTGCCCAACGCGGAGAACTCGGCGGACGTGACGTTCGCGCGCAGCGCCGCGTAGAGCGCCGCGAGGACGTCCGCGACGGTGATGCCGCGCCGCGCGTCTGCGGGGATGACGCCGACGGCCCAGGGGAGGTGGGACGTCGCGAGCGTGAGCGCCGCGTGGGGCGGGTACACCGCGGGCTCGAGGAGGCCGGCGGAGGAGAGGCCGGGGAAGTTTGCGGAAAGCGTGGTGGGCGGGAGGGTGAGGTCGTAGTCGAGCACGGGCGTGGTGGAAAGTGCGAGGAGGGGGTGCGCACATGGTCTCGCTGCCGAGGCGAAGCGGACGCTCCTGCCAGGCATGTTTGTAACGGCGAATCTGCTCCAGGGAGGAAGTATCCCCAGCTTAAATACCTCCCCGGCGAATTATCTAGGATCGTCGCTGACTCGGGCCCCCAAATATGCCTCGGGCAGCCTGCGGCGCCCCGCGTCCTGAACAGGCCTCTCAGCCCCGACCAATGCAGCGCTAAGATAGCAGAAACAAAATTCTGCCTGCAATTGGGATGTGCCTCAGTCACTTTACAGCAATGTTGGATGTGATTCCGCCTCCCCTGATGTGCCCGCTGCGCGCGCTCCGTGATAGATATGATTGCGCGGTATTCTGGGTTACCACTGTTGCTGCCCGGGGCGGAATGACCCGACGGAATGACAGCTGGGTGCCACTAGTACTGGTAGCCACCGCCCCCCTCCGACTCCTGTGCGTCTCTCAAATGAGGAACGACCCGTCGAACAAGCATAGACCATGGTCAGTGACGTCTCCCGATCTGACGTTCGCCGCCGCCAGCAATGGCAAGCATCCACTGAGTCAGGGCGGTGCATTTCCCAGGCGTCCTAGGTAACCGTAACCGCTGCTGTGGAGCGCCACTCGAAGCGGCGGAATATATATACATCCAATCGGCGTTCCTACTGAAGGACCTGGCACACTGGAGTTTACACCCGCCTGTTAATTCGCCGTGCTGCAGCTTTGCAGTGAGTCAGGGTCTGTTTTATATTTTTGAGGGATTCCGGTTGAAGGAGCTTTGCACACTGAACCAACACTGAACCCGACTGCCAACTCGCCGTGCACTGGAGTCGAGTTGTGAGTCAGATCCTGGTCGATATTGTCCAGAGCGCGCCCCGGGGACTCAAGCGCACGAAACCTGCCCATCATTGACTATTGATCTATTGATCGGGGTTCAGAATCAACGTTCAACGTTCAACACCAATGGACCCACCGTGACAGCGGTTCGTGCCGTCCAATTATTTCCCCACGGGTTCAACAGCGCATCCGAGTCCACAGCACGAAACTCCTCCGTTGTGACGCCCATCTGACTGCAGCACGCTAGCGCTCCGCCCTCTGCCATCCGTCTCTCTTGCGTCTCTCTATATCTATATCCATATCTGTATTCCCAGCCCAATTCAGACTCAGACAGTGTTATACGTCACCCAGCAACGTTCAACAGCGCAGTCTCCGAATTGAATTTCGAGGGCCGAGGCGGTACAACCCTGTACAACCGGTCAGTGGTGTCCGACTCCGACGTCGTATGTCTGTATTACATCCAGTCCTCGCATCGGAATCCCCGACTGGGGAAACTCCCTGAAGGGGCGGGCACCTGCGTCCCAGATTTGCGTGGCGACTGTAGCTCTCCAATTAACCCTAATCATCTCGAAAGCGAAACTGGGCTTCGACTGTCTCCCCTATCCCTGCACACCATGAGTGGCAAAGGGCATGCGGAGCAGTATCGGGCAACAGCTAGCCTCGGATGAATCACATAAACACACTAAAAATCAAAAGAAAAAAATGACATCCAGACTGAACGACCTGCATCCAGCTCAGTTCTACCCCAATTCGCTTCATTCTGCCTCCCAGCTGTTGCAGCCGACACTGGCTAGCTATGGCGAGGAGTTTTTCATCTTGGCTCTTTCCTGTCGTCGCTGGTCGCTGCGCTGCCCGCCAGCGCCACGTCCTGGCTTAGTCAGACACAGCCACTCGGCTTTTGGACTGGTGTCCGCTTCAAGTCCGCTCCAAACATCCTCCGTTTCTCCAAGTTATCGTGTCTAGCACTGGCTAGCTTGTAGCATGAGCTGTCTATCATGCATGCTCTTCGGCCTGCTGGTTGCTCGTCGCGCCCCATATGTCTCCTGCGCGCCCGCTTTGCATTGTCGATTTGGGACGCAACTCAGTACTGTAATACCTTTGTGTGTATCGCTCCGTCAGAAGCCAACCACTCTATGGTCGTGTACTATGAGACCCTCCATACTTTCTTTCTACCATCTTCCAGATGCCAGGCACAAACTGTGATTAATTACAGTTACTATGAACCTGGGACGAATACCCCTTGAGGCATAGATCTCTCTATTCCTTCTTGGACTGCTCATATTCTGCCATGAAACCTTACCTTACTCCATTGGAGAGATCCAAGTGAAGACATTCGAGGCCATTGATATGACTGACACTTGAATCGGGGTTATTCTCGGGTACTAACTTGCTTCTCTGTTCATCTTTAGTTCTACCGCGGGTACCGTACCGTGAGCTCGGCTAACAGGTGTATAGAGGAGTCCAGGGACGATAGTTTACATATAGTGCCTGTAAACTTAGATAATCCCTGGGCCCCGGCGTTCCTAAGCGGGACCGTGCCGTGTAATTCTACCTACCTACCTACCTACCACGTGCGCACGAGGCTAGCAACCGGATGCGGGTAACGCGGGATTTGCCGGTTGAACTCGCTACTGCTGCTTTCGACACACAATTTGGGTTCTGCACGACGCTAAAGGCGCGGAAAATGAATGACAAGAGGTTAACCGGTTGATATTGATATTCGCTTCGTTGAGATGGTGTTACATTTCTTTAATTATTCTATACAATTTCTTTGATTATTCTATTCGTACAGAGATGATTAGCTTCTAGAGCCACACGAGAGCGCGGGGCAGATACAGCCGGGCGATTATGCGCAGTTAGCGCGCAGGGATACGCGGTCGACACGACACGAAAACTGAAACGGGACCGCACACACCCATTGAGTCGCCTCGCCTCGTATAATACGGGATCAGTCGTCGAACGGGTCTATGGGGGGAGGACGCGACGAACGTCACGCGACGTTGAGCTCCCAGACATGCAGGCCCTCGAGCGGGCCCGAGAGGCCTAGGAAGCGCGTGCGCCGCATGAGGAAGTCCACGCGCTTCACGCCCTTGCGCGCCTCGATCGCCCGCTCGCCCTCGTCCCGCACGAGCCGGCACCGCGCAAAGTACGCGTTGTCCACGCCCTGCCGCGTCGCCCCCGGCACATCGCGCGCGCCCACTGGGAGCGAGGCGTACTCCGCGGGCTGTACCGCGCGGCGGAGGCCCGTGGCGACCGCCGTGAGGACGTCGAGCACCGCGACGAAGCTGCGCGGGTGAGACGGGGCCACGGGGAGCGGCCACGCGACGTGCCGGCAGAGGACGGTGAGCGCAGTGAGCGGGGGGAACGTCGCGGGCTCGAGGAACGCGGGCGTGAGCTGCGGGTTGAGCGTGTGCAGCGGCTGCGTGAGGTCGTAGTGGACGTGCGGCGGCGCGAACGGCGCGAAGGCGAGGAGGATGTGGATCTGCGCGCGGAGGGCGTTGGGTGCGGATGCGGGCACGGGGGGAGCTGGGAGGTGTGGGAGGGCGAGATAGGAGGGGGGCCACGGGCTGTACAGGAGGGGCGCGGGCGCGGGGATCACGGGCGTGTGCGACGGGGCCTCTGGTGTAGGCTTGCGCTCGGGCTCGGAAACAAGATCCACAACGGACTCCGGGAGTGGGAGCGGCGGCTGGGACGGTTCTGAGGGCGACGAGGGCAGCGATGAGGTGGAGGCTACGGAGGGAGACCACGGCAGGGGTGAGTACATGATGTTGGTGTTGGAGAAGTGGACGGTTTTCGACATTGGGGGACGGAGCGCAACCAGGCGAAGCAGGGTGATATATAGTAGACGGGGCGGGCAATAATAGCGGCCTTGATGGATGGGTCGCCATGCCACAAGACGTACAGGTATCGCCTTGACGCGCATAGCCATCGTAAGCAAAGACTAATGTCACTGCGAGTCTGTGCGACCTGCGCTGGCAAGATCAGTTATCATTTGTATTCACAGCGGGCGCGCCGAAGCGGAACATGCCCGCAAATGGTAGCTGCAGCCCTAGGCCTAGGGTGCGAATTTGGCTGTCACCATGGACCCAATCAAGGAGAACACCTAGTTTGGCTGGGTGTGATGGGCGATCGGGGTGGGCGCACACGGAGAGCTTCAGACAGGCGGGACTTGGGGCGGCTGAAATTGACGCTAAACGCGGACATGAAGCTTGGAACCGGCGGCACTGGCAGACAGTCCAGGAAGATGATCAGAGGTTTTGTGGCCAGTCGGGAGCTAAGCGCTAAGAGATCTCGTCGCTGAGCATTCTCCACGCCGATTCACAGGCACAGCCAGCGGGTAGAGCAGGACGTCGTGGAGGATTGAGCGGGATGGAGGAGGATGGAGGAGTGAGCGAAGGGTTTTGATGAGTCTTGGTCAGATCATTGACAGTGGTGGCACGGGACCTGCCTACACAGTCTCGTGACACGGCGCGTCTTGAGGGCTCGGAATTGTAAGACCAAGGATATCGGATATGTAACAGTATGCCATCTTGTCAAAGGCCTCGAGCATTGGACCCGGTAGGTGTATGGACATTCTTCATTGTTCCTGCAAGACTTGAAACCGAAACTTAACCTAAACCCGTGCTAGGTTCAACCAAGGTTCAACTTAGCTAAAGTTGGCTTGAACGTGCAAGATGATTTTCGGAACATCAGTCCAGCGGTTCCGAATGCGGCGTTCCAGTACGACATCCCCCCCGAGAAGACAACCACCGCTGCACAATATCTTAGTAGCGCTTCCTTGGGCTTGTCGTATCGCACCTGGAAGCCTCATCCAATCCGGAAACAATCCCACGGATCTGCAACAGCTTTGGAGACAATTCAGTCAGTCCAGGCAATATTGATACCCCTCACATCTTGTGGCTACACATATTTCGCTGGATGACCAAAGCCACAATTGTCTGTCTCATCCAAACCGGACGAGGCTTCGCCAGAGATCCGGAAGGGTCCGAGGTCTCAGAACTTCTGGAGCGACTCCAACTCGAGTCGGGGGCCCTGCTCGATTATCAAAGTTTTGGTGATTCTCACCGAACGAGCAGAGAAGCTCAGAGGATGGTGCCGTGGGCGGCATGGGTGCAGGCGGGGTTACAGACGATGGTGTCGCGACAGGCGGGAGTACACTGGTATGAGGGTGCGGTGATGTGGGCAAGGGGAAACGGCACAAGTAATCTATGATGCCGGGATGTTTAGCGGAAGTGTGGCTCAGCCCCATATCCAGAGGCATCCCACAGAATCCGGAGTGCTTCCGCGGTGGGTGTGCGCTTGGCATCGATGTCGTACGACCATGGGATCTGTCCGCCGCTACGCGTGCGCACGAGCAGAAGCGCGCCCTCCTCGGGGCGCACTATCCGCCCGCTGTACTCTTCCGCGTTCACCGTACATGCGACGGGTGTAACGATGCTCACGATCCGCATATGCAGCACCCGCCGCTTGAGGTCTTGGCTGGCCTCGAAGCGTGCTAGCGCGGATCCTAAAGGCACCGTCTTTGATTCGGGTCAATGTATCGCGCAGAGAGACGCACCAGCCCACGGATTGTTGTACCCGCCCTGCGACCTGATCGTAAACACCTGGAGGTCCACCTCGTGCACGGCGTCGGGCTGCGTGGCGACAGTGAGGCACACCCTGCTGGAGAAGTCGACAACGAACGGCGAGCCAAGGTGGAACAGCGTGCCGTGGAGGTTTATCTTGGCCTTCTTGCGGAACATTGCCTGGCAGCGCAGCATGTCCTCCGCCGGCACCAGGCCCTCGCGCACGAGCTGCGCGCGGACGGAGTCGTAGTTGTCGCGGCACGCGATCTGCACGAGCATTATCTGCCACGGGAGCCCGCCTGGGGTGCGCAGGTCTTGACCGACGTCAAACGTCCACACGTAGTGGCTCTGCGTGACGCGGAAGCGAAGGCTGCCCTCCAGCGGGGACGCGTCCGGGCGCAAGTAGTAGTACAAAAAGCCTTGCGTGTCGGCTGGGAAGGGGAGGTTTTGGGACCCAGATTTGCTTTGAGTGAGCTGGGCGTAGCGAATGCCGTTGCTGCCCCCAGCATAGATCGCCCCTGAGTCGTAGAATTGACACTTGAACGACACCCTCCCTGATATATCGAGGCAGTCGCTTGGCTTGATAAGAAGAGGGTTCAATGTCGAGATTAGACGTTTTCTACATTGGTATCGCATAGATTAAAGATTTTGCGGTCGCGCCAGAGCTCTATCCAACACACCGCCGCCTGGGGGGCTTTGAAGTTGTGCTGAGATATCTGCGGTTATTTGTGCACAACTTGGGCAGAGAGTTTGAAGGCCGGCAGAGCAGTGCGCCAAGGGGGGGGGGGGGGGGGGGGGTATATTATACTCGCGTGGTCCACAACATGAACAACGAGTTTACGGAAGACAAACAAGTAGTACTGTATAGGGTGGTTATCCTTACAGAAATCTCCAAGTTGCCAACCGAGCACAACACGATTCCAGAGGGTCGTTAATCACAAGACGCTGGCAAACTATGCACTGGCCGGCCTTCATAGGCAGGACCTCCGGGTAAAACCTCGTGGGACCTGGTCACATTACCCAGCAAAAAAATGCTGGTGTGCGGGAAGAGTTCTCTCAATCCCAGGCAAAAACTCCCCGGAGTCCACCAGTGCACAGAGAGCTGTCGTGGAACTGTCTCTTTGCAGGTGCATGCAACAACAGGCTTGGATCGTCACCGAAGCGACAAACACAAGGGTCGTAGGCACCACTCCCGAGGGAATGATGCAGCAGGAAAGCCGTGAGGCAGACCAAAGTGCAGCGAGGAGCAACCGTAAAGTCGCTCAACCCGTGCAGAGCACAAAGGCTCAGAATGATTTAAAAACACACCAGAGAGGAAAAGCCGTAGCCCAAGAAGGAACGAGAAAAAGATGCTTTTGAGCATCTACTGTGCGCACCAACACGCCCGCTGAGAGAGCAGGAGCTCGGGGAGCATCAAGTGCGGAGCGCACCGGCGAACGGTGTCTTGAAGCGCGAGCGCGATGCCAAGCGGGTGCCAAGAATGATTGGCGGCATGCGTGTCGACCCGGGTAACGACCCGGGGCCTCCGGTTGCGAAGAGAAGTGCCAGCGAGACATCGCTCGAGCTGGCAGGGCAGCCGCCCACAATCCGCCCACTGAAGTAGGGCCATCGTCAGCAGTCTCGCGGGCATTGGCAGGCGCGGTCTTGGTATGCGACGGAATGACGATGAACGTCCCTCGTGCTACAAGCACGGAAAGATGTGTGATGGCTCTTGACGGCCAGAATCGCGGCCTGGTCTTGCGGACGGCAGCGTGCGCGCTGATTGAGCCAGTCCACCCGGGAATGCATTGCATTAGCGCCACAGAGGGTGCCCGGGTCCCAGGAGTCTTTTTTTTTTTTTTTTTTTTTTTGTGGAGCGATAGCTGGGGCCGATGGGCCGGGGCATTATGCCCCGGCGCCCTCCTTAGTGCTGTCTAGCATTTCTGCTTCCATACACTTCGGACCGACATAAGTCGTCCACCCCAGCCCACTATAGATGAGGCCTTGGACTTAGAACCCGGCCAGACGAATATATACCACCCGAGGAAATGCACATATGCACTCGTGCCCGCGACGCGCGGCACGGCGTGTGGGGATGCAGCTCCGAGTCAACTCAAGGGGCCCGAGGGCCCCTATCATCGTCAACCCCTCAGCCAACACCCACTAAAACCCCGGTCTCCCATGTCCAATCTTTGGGGAGATATTCTTCGTCCTTCAGGACCTTACGCCACGTTCGTTGGACCACCGTCTTACTCAATGACTTCGTTCCGTATTTCTTAGAGTTCGTTAGCGCGCAATCAATCTTTAGCCTATCATTCATTGTGTGTAGCCATCGGTTGCGTATTTCGCGATCTGAGTGCGCGTCGGTCTCTCGAATAACGCGCTCGCATCTCAACTTCCAGATGAGATAGGCGGACTCCGATACGAGGATACGGAAAAGACGCGACGCGCCTGAGTCGTGACGTTTGATCGCCGCGCATGACATGATCTGACCCAGGGTGGGCGTCGGTAAGTTTTCCCCTGTTTTCAACTTCCACATTTTCTTTGCTAGGTCCCAGACGACTTCCTGGCCCGGCATCTCGCATTGCGTCAAGATATGTTGCATCGATTCTGTCATTTCGCATCCTGCGCATGTCCCCCAGCCTTCAAAGCCGGCGATCTTGTTCCAGTAGGGTCCGACCTTATAGCCTCCGTGTAGAAGCATCCACAGGAAGTATCTGATGTTTCTTGACACGTCTTTATGCTTCGTGGACTTCCAGATTTTGCTATCTGTCGGTGGTTCCCCCTCTATGTCCTCCACAGAAGCTTTGGCCATTGCGACGTTCTTCTTGGTTATCGGCCTCTGTAGCTTTGCTTGGTACGCTTTCTTGTTCATCTTGACTCGCCTGATCAGCTTGTAGGCTTTCGTCTGCGTCATGCCCATGAGTTTAGCACCTGGGAGGGAGAACGCTGGCGCGGGCGCCATCTTTATCACGTCGGGCGCTGGCTTAGCGCCGCCTTCTTCAGCAAGTACGTCGGCCGCCTCGTTGCCTACGTTGCCGGAGTGGCCTTTCACCCACGTGAACGTGGTCTTAGCCTTCCGTTTGCGGAGGCTTGTGGCCGTTTTGCGTAGTAGGTCGCCGTTTGCGGAGAGGATGAATCCCTCATCCTCGTTGCGCTGTAGGTTCTTCGTCAGGCCGTCGATCGAGGTCTTCGAGTCACTATATATGTGTAGCGGGGCGTTCGGTGCGCACGTCTCTACCGCTTCCTTGATCGCTACTAACTCTCCTACATTGTTGGACTTCCCAATTTCTTTTGGCACTCTTAGCGCCATGTTCCTCGGGTCGTCGGGGCCAAAGTAGACCCCAGCGCCCACTCTCGCGGACTCCATACCATTATGTATGGCGGATCCATCTGTGTAGACTGTGACTTCAGCCTCAGCGCCAGCGGCGTCGTGCCTTGTCCTCGGGGAGCGTCCCGTGAGGTTCCTCTTGCTCCCTTTGGTGAAGATACGGAAGGTATCCGCTACCGTTCCACGGGTCGTCACTGAGGGGTCGAATTCGACCGAGTCCGTGTCCTCGAGGTCTGTGGGGCGCTGGGCGTCTTCGTAGTCCTCCGGCTGGTTCATCAGTGGGTTCCACTTCTCGTGGAGCAGGCGCAGCATCGTGCGAGCCTTGTCGTAGCAATCGTGGGGGGTCCGACACCCCGAGTCGACTCTCGTGGCGCGGCATGTCGCGCACCGGCACTTGTTCTTCTGGGACTTTTTGTGGTTCGGTGCGTCCATCTTCTTACTCAGGTCTACTGCATCTCTAACATACCTCATCTCATGGTTATGCCACAGGCACTCCGCTATCCCGTTGCGGTCTTTGTATAATCGACGGTCGGCGTACGATTTCCGGTGGTACCATATTGGCATCGCGTTTTGTATGTCGCGTGACACTGCCATCGCGTCCATGTCTAGTCCGTAAGTCTTCCCGGCTTTCATCATGTCGGCGAGGTCCTTTCCCACATGCTTTTCAGATACTTTCGTTGTCCATGTCTGGAGGTACGCATTCATTCGTCGTTCCTCCGGTACAATTTGGGCGTCCGCGCTAGTCGCGTTTAGGGCCAACAGCTCATCGGCGGCGAAGCACCACAGTGGGCGGTGAGGTCCGAAGCTAAGGTAGGTTTTCAGCCACGTCACCGTTATCGCCTCGTTTCTAGACACTATGTCTAGGAGGTCCTTTCCCCCTTGGTCCGCGGGGGCGTATATGGTCTCCTTATTCACGGTGATGCCGCTTTTTTCTGCCCATAAGAATTTCCTTATCCGTTTCTCTAGGCGCTTTTCTACTGCCTTCGGCATCCCCTGAACGGTCGCTAGGTACTGTGTCATGCCGCCGACAACCATCAAGATTATAAGGCGGCGTCCCTCCATGGTTGGGTGGCCTTTCTCCCACCTTCGGAGCGCGTCATCAATCTTCTCTAAGGTGCGTGCCCATGTATCGAGCTGCACAACATTGTTGCCCACCCACGCTCCTAGGGTTCGGATCGGGTCGCCGTCCCTGGCAATTTTAATGTTCGCCGGGATCGCAGTGCCGTTCATCCCGTTGATGAAACGGTTGGCAAGCACCCTGTCTCGGTGGTCGATGCTGCCGATAGGTATCATTTCTGTTTTGCTGATATTAAATTTTGCCCCTGCTGCCATGCACCACTCGTCGAGGATTTCACATAGAGCGCCCCAGTCGTCCCCGGCGTCAAGGTAGACCATGGTATCGTCCGCGAAAAGGGTGGCTATCAGCTTCTCTTCTTGGTTTCGGAGGCGGAGTCCTCGTAGGTTGGACTGTCTCAGGGATTCCGCCAGTGGCTCTATGGCCAAGTCGAACAGGAGGCAGGACAGGGGGTCGCCCTGTCGGACTCCCCTCGTCACCTTGAATGGGTGCTTACTACACTCCCCGTTCACCATGACATGTGTGTATGCATCACTGTACAGCGTGCGTACTGTGCTGATGAACTCTTCGGGGATACCGTATGCCGCTAATGACTTCCACAGGTAATCGTGCTCAATCTTGTCGTACGCCTTCTCTTGATCAAGTGCGACGATCATCCCATCCATCTCCGTAGCCTCAGCCAGTTCGATAATCCTCTTCGTCAGCCAGATTTGGTCACGGATTTGTCTTCCTGGGACGAAGCCGGCTTGGTTGGGGTGTATGAGGTCGGGGGCCACCGTGGCCAACTTGATGGTGAGTGCCTTTGTAAAGACTTTATAGTCGGAGTTCAACAGAGAGATTGGTCTATAGTTCGCGATCTCGGCTTTGTCGTTCTTTTTGTAGAGCGGGCACATCCAGCTCTTGGAGAACCCTGTCCCAAGCACCATCCCGTGCGTCTCGATGTCGTTGTATACCATTAACATGGCTCCCAGTATATTGAAGGCAGGCTTTTCTTCTCTCACTGCAGTCTGGTATCTCCCATCTAGTATCTTCCAGATTTCGTACGTTATCCCGTCAAGGCCCGGAGCTTTACCATTGGCCGATCTCCTCAGTGCCAGCCTCACATCCGCCATCGTGAGCTTTGCCTTCAGCTTCGCGTTTTGCTCCGGAGTCGTCTTTCGCGAGGTACGTCCTAGGACACTCTCGGTCCCAGGAGTCTTGAAGAAGCCGCTTCGCCAGTTTTAGAAAATCGACATGGTGGTCGGGACAGGTCATCGCGGACCAGGGTGGTTGAGGGCAGATTTTAATGTGACTGTGACACTATGACATGATCTGCAATGCTGTGTGGCAGTGTGTCGGTCGACGGGGCCGATTTCCCTCCATGACTCGAAGCACCGTGTTACTGTTTGTGCTCGCCATTCGACAGGCGTGCCTGCCTCTGCAGTCGACTTCACCCTTCTTCACGCGGGGAAACTCTATCAATCTCAGCCAAAAGACAACTCCAAATCAGACTGAGACAGTACCGGTGCATGGGCCTCCCTGAATCTTCGAGCCGCTTACTGAGGACTCAAAATCCTTGTCTTTGACCTAGAAACCGCATAATATCCACTCAGAGACTCTTGACCCGTCTCTTCTAACGGCGACGGACTATCTCGATCTCTCGGGTAGACTTGCGTACAGGCTAGTCTCTCTTGACAGACTCCCTCGCTCGTTCCTTGTACGTACAGGCCGAACTTCTCCGCGACAGTAGGTGCTCCCAATGCCACCCTGGAGTCCGGCCGTCTCGTTCCGGGACCCAAAACACGCGTGCACACATGCCCAAGGCAAGAATAATCTACGCGTCATCTAGCGACAACAAATCACTCGTCCCCTTTCCGAACTCGATTCACGAGTTTCTGTACTATCATTCTGGACCGGACACTACTCCGCTGGGTGGTAGCGGTTTCTGGGAGTCAATATACGGAAACTTCGCCATCCGGATTCAACGCCGGAAGATACGGGAAAGCACTAGGGCTTCGGACACATTGTACGCAACGGACTTGTGGAGCCAGAGCAATATCCTCCAGGCGAATTATCGACTGTTCTGCGGAAAACCCGACAATGAACATGCAATTTTCGCGGTAAATGAAGAATATCCGGTCTGGACTGGAAATGGGATGCCTTTGGTGAGCCAAACTTTCCAATCCGTACATAGCCTGATGAATACGAGTCGAGAGCATGGCATGCATATGCATGGTTTATTGGACAATATATCGTATATCCCAATGTTCTCAACGCAGGCTCCCCTTCTTCATAGCAAGAGTGAGATCTATTCGAGCATGAGGACCCAGGCATAGTGATCATCTATGAATGTATATCGCAATGCTACTGACACACAAGCAGCTTGGGTCCTCCTTCATCGATGCTTCATCGCCCGACGGGCCTGATAAGCAGCGGCAGCTGGTTGCCCTTCGTCGGTTCGCTGCGCAGACTCGGGCGCTGCACAATGTCGGTTGTCTTCCCCAGGTCCGCGAGCGGCACGCCGAGCTCGAAGTGCAGCCCCCGCACAAGCGCGAACAGGAGCGCCTTCATCTCGACGAGGGAGAAGCGGAAGCCGATGCACGCGCGCGGGCCGCCAATAAAGGTGAGCATTTCGCCCCAGACGCCAGGAAGGCCAGTCGATGGGGGCGGGGAGGCTTCCCAGCGCTCCGGACTGAACGTTGTGAGGTGTAAGCGGTGGGGAAATGAGGGGAGTGTATCACGCACATAAATTTCATGGCATCTGGGCCCCAGGTGCGGACGTCGCGGTTCATCGCCAGGATCGGGATGATAACCATATCGCCTTTACGAACTCTAGATAGAAGGCGCGCATTGAGCGCTGAGCCTAAAATGCAAAAGATGATGTGGCGCACCGCCAGTGGTCGTGCACAACTCCCCTCTTGTCGGTGACGGGCATGCTGAGCGGCACGACATCATCCTGCATCGCAGTTCGACCTGCATAACGTTCAACAGCGTATTTGGAGAAGACTATACATAAGCCAGCTGAATACTGACTGGTAGCCGGGACAGGCGCGTACAGGCGCAGCGTCTCGCGCACTGATTGAGATAATAGGTAGGTTATCTGGAGGTCGAAACGAGTCAAGGGTGAACGCGTACCGATGCAGTCGAGATACTTGAGCTCGTTGAGCTCCTCCATGGTTGGGTTTTCCGTCGACAAGCCGAGGAGTTCCTCCCGCAGGCGAGTCTGCGCGGAGATGTTCTGCGTGAGGGCGAAGAGCGCCCAGGTCACCGCGGTGCTGCACATTTCACGAATTAGCGTCCCGCGAAGCCCAGTGAGTGGGATCTATCTACCTCGTCGTCTCGTGACCCGCAACCAAGAACGTCGGCACAGGCGTATATGGGGTTTTGATATATCATTTGGTGGGCAGCGCCCCATCTGCCGTGATATATCAACCCCCACAGTTGGAGACCTGCGGTGATATATCACGCTGCTCGCTTCTCTCTCTTGGCACCGCATCCACGCGCCACCCGCGCTCGTCGCGGGCGGCGTCGCATGCGCCAATGATGGGGCGCATGATGTCGCTCTGGTCGCATCACACGTTACATCAGCCGACCAAAAGGGGAAGCTGTCTATCAGATCAGCCGGGTCCTCCCGTTCCTTGCACCCGCCGCTTGCTTGGGCCGCTCCCTTTCCCGCCCTTCGCGCTGCCCCGTATTGGAGAAACCCGCTAGTAGCTGCACTGCGCTAGCGTCGCCTCGCCCTTCGGAAGCCCCCCGTGGTCTGCCGGCCTGGTCTGATGGCTCCAGTCCCGTACCGTCCACGGTCCCGCCGCCGCCTCCAGCTGCATGGCGGCGCCTCCGGGCCTTCCCGCTTCGTCCCTCAATCCTCTGGGTTCTCCTCTGTTCACATTCCAATTCCGCCAACCTCCTCACGTGCCGTCCGCGGCTTGCAGCATGCCGTGGACCCTGTCAATATTTCCTTTGGCTCTTGCTTCTGCCGTATGCGCGCCGCCCCCTGCTGCTATGGTGGACCATTGGATTCGTTCGCATTGACATGCCCTGTAGTATGCGCCAATCGCCGCCTTCCCTTGCGCTGTGTTTCGCTTTTCATTAGCGCCGGCCCCCCTCCGCTGGCCCCCGCTTTCCGCCTTTCATTTGCTTGCCGCTGCCCGCTACCCTGCGGTAAGCTGATAGTCTTTAGTGTTATATGGTTTATGAATGGCGCCCGTTTTCGGTATCTGTGCGGAGCTCAAAACATAGAAACGAAATTTCTCCTATCCTGGTTAGTATCTCGGCTCTGGCCCGCCCTTACAGCACTTCCCCGCTGTCCGTTCCATGTAATATAGACGCCCAGAACTCACTTTAGAACTACTCAACACATTTCCGGCATGCCTGCAGAGAATAGCAACACTAGGGCTCTGTTGAATTGTTACCCAGCTTGTCCTCTTCTGGTACACTGAATTGTATGTACTGCATCACTGCATGGATTATAGGTGCAGTAAATATTTTTCGTGTGCCGGGGGGGGCTTCAAATGGTCTAATATACCTGTTTCTAACTATCATAATGCGATAGAATGAGCAGAATCTGCCTAATAACCAGTATATCACTTCTGATGCTAGGTGCGAATTTTGCTCTTTGCTAAGGCCTGGTGCACCCCAGGCTCCTTGAATCAATTTAGAGTATATGTCCACTGTATTCAACGCATTATCGAGACGAATGGCCAAAAGAAAAGAATTTGAGGTTCGACGAAGAGTCGAGTCCAACACAGGTTTACTACCATACTGGGTATCCACTGGTGAACGGGCACTCCCTTTGTCAAATGCCAACCACAAGTGCTTTTGGCTGAAAATCTGACATGGACAGGCTCTATTCGAGTCCCTTCCACTGTTCAGACTGTCGGAGCGAGCATAGAGAGGATTTGAGGGGCCTGCCGAGGGCATTTTTCCTTGTTCCTGATTTCGAATACTCGGATTTTGGGAGCGACTCTGGTTCTAAACGATTCTGTGTGTTAATTCAGCAATTCCTACATGTTTAGAATGGGATCCGGAGCCAACACGGTGTCGAACGAGGCCGAACTCTGGTGTTCCTGATTTCTAACACACATGATTTTGATCATTTTCTGGTCTGGATGGCTTCAGGACAGTATTCAAGGACTTCCTGTGCTTTCAGAATGACATTCGAAGGCCAAACTGTCGTGTATGAGGCCGAAATTTTCGCTCAGGGGGTCAACTGTAACGCAGTCACAGGCGTGACTCTCTCTCCTTCTTACCACCATCGCACTCGAACGATGCAACGTCCACGCACTGTCGGCCCAATCGATCACTGGAGCCGTAATCTGACATGGGCTCTGCGCCCTCTCTGCGCATCTCCCGTCTTTTCATCGGCTAGAATACGGCAAATGCCTCCCCCTTTCTCGCCACACCTACGGGCTCATAAGACCTCTCTTGAGGTCCCTGGAAGGCTTCTGTAGTCTCTACACACCCGACTTTAACCACCTGCTGGGTCTAAGTACTTTTCCGCCCCCGTCTGCTTCCAATGGCGCCATGGAGCCGCCCCCGAGCCCGACAACCCACATTCGAGCCCGAAGAGGGACCTGCAGCTGAAGACTGCAGGCTATCGGTGCGTCTGCTAGGCTACAGCTCTATAACCATGGGCTAACCTTCAAGCTTCATGAGTGTCCGCCTCCTGGCACGACCCCGCAGATTTCCCGCGCGAGCGTGCACGAAAGCTGGTGTGACGTGGCAGCCGTCGCGCGCCATCTACCACGACCACTAGTCACGATGGAGTATGCGCCACCTGGCACCCGTCACCCACCTCCTCGTGTTGGCGGACCCACAAAGCACAACACAGCGCTGGTAGCGCCGCCCGCGCGGGATCGACGCTGTGCAGCATCGGCTGGATACGTCGGGATACGTCGCCCTCGGCAATTGGTGGCGCACAGCCGCATGCGTCTTACGACGCATAGCTCGCCCTGGGCGGCTGGCGCGAGCCTGTTTCGGCTCTGGGCACGGAGCAGGTGGTGCGCTTGAGCGGCGTGCCCGCGTTCGGCTGCGCGCTCGAGCGGTGCTCGTGCTCCTCGCCCCGCGAGCCATAGCTCAAGCGGCACCCGTCAGGGCGCAAGAGCCTCCTCGCGCCTGCGCAGCAGCATACGCCCCGGCGCCGTCGTAGGCCGTCGTCCGTGCGTGCGGTATCTGCGCACTCAGACGCGCGCTAGACCCGTGGAGCGCGAACGGGCTGCTCATAGAGACCTCCTACGGCGTGGCCGGGTCGGCGAGGAGCTCGACGTGCTCCGCCGTCCATCTACGAGCTGAATCTGTGCGCAAGCGGCGGCCCACATTCAGGTGAAATGGCTGTTTTACCGGCTTTCCTTATAGTTTTGATATTGTATATTGTACGTACTGTATCCTCCATAGCGACGCTATAATCACTATTTTTTTCATGATTTTACGGCCCAATGTGGTGGTCATCGCGGCCGACGACGTCCAAAGGCCGTTGATCACTGTGCTCCAAATGCGGATAGCCGAGCTCATCGCGCACCACAGCGTGGCCACATGTAACTCATGTGCTGTTCGCTGGCAACTGAATGCAGGTGAGTCTATGGGATGATATATCAGCGCGCCTCGGCAACTGTGGGGCTCGATAGATCATGGACACATGGGAGTTTGGAGAGTGATGATATATCACTCCCCCATACTGTGGTGGTCGGCACCTCTGCATGATCGGGTGGTTAGGAAAGAGCATGAGCGGCGAGCGCAATATGAGTGCACGTACGCGCAATAACGTCCTCGTCCGAGAGGCGCTGGCTCTCCGGGACATCCTTCGACGTATTCGCGTGAACGAGCAGCGTCAGCAGATCCCGCGCGCGCCCCGTCTCAAAGGTCCCGCTCTCCGCGACCTCGCGCTTGCTCTGCTCGAGCAGCCGCCGCCCGACGCGCGCGATCGTCGCCTGCGACCTGCGCTCGATCGCCTCTGTCTTTGTCGGCTGGGGGAAGATAACAAAATTTAGAATAAGCACCAGGATGTGTGGCACAAGAGAGGGGCGCACGATGTTGCGGAGGAGGGGGATCCGCGATTGGATGAACCGGAGGACGTTGTGACCGTGTGGTTCGGTGTGGAACATCGCCTCGAATGCCTCGACGAGCTCATCCGGCGCGTCGCCCGCCCGCGCGCCCAAGGCATTAATTTCGTAGTTGAATCCTGGGAGATGGGTCACTGGATGTAATGCAACAGACAGAAGGACGCGTACCTGCTAGCCCGATAATGTCGAGTGTCGCCTTGCTGAGCCACGAAATGGCCTCAATACGGGCGACGCCTCCGCCCTTCGCTGCTTCTGCGACCCAGATCTCGCGCAACTGGAAAACGGAATCAGTGTCGAAGTGATAAACTCGTCGAGGAGCCGCACCTGTATTGATTTGTCCACGAAGATTTCGGTAAGCGCACGCGTCTGCGGGATTCCGAATGAAGGATTCTAAATCGAAGATAAGTGGGGCGGATCGTAGGGAGGCGAAGACGAGACCATGATTTTCCGCTGAAAATGTGCATATCAATCTGGTTATAGTATCTGTTGAGTGTCTGAGAATACAACGGACCTGCTGTCTATGGACGTCTCCCTCGACAACGAGGACACCTGTTTTCCCATAATTTATATGTGTTAAGACGCAGAGATAAATCGACGCTACGAACCTGGCCCGACGATGCGGCTGAGTGCATCTCGCTGGTCTTGCGACTTCTGATATATCGTGGTGTGCATGAGCACATGATGGATTGCCTTCGGATCGACGGTGTACATCTGCGAGCGTCCCTGTACAGTGGCTCAGTTCCAAAAGCAGTTTCTACTCGTGATCATGAAGTACTCACGAAAAGATGATGGAACTTCATTGTGGGGCCGTATTGTGCAATCCAGCTCGCCGCGAGCGCGGAGTCGTGCTTCGACAAGGGTAGCTTGAGACCACTTCCAGTCCGGGAGCAAACAAGAACCTACGTCCTCCATGAACTCCTTCAAATTCCCATAGAGGAAGTGTGAAGAGTTGGGGCCTGGGAGTGTCCGTGTTGGAGATGTCAACTCTTGATAGATCCTGCGCAAGATTTTGAGGAGGGCATATGCAGTGAGACTCGCACAGACTGATCCAATTAACTGCAGTGGCGATGGCATGGTGAACAGGCGGTCGAGGTGCACAGTCGAGATGGCTGTCGAGCGCTTTTGAACCGGACCTCTTAAGCCGATCATTGTGTACAGTAATGGGATAAGTGTAATGCGGGAATCGACTTCAACATCATAACAGTCTTCCGTAACTCCACGGACGCCACAGATGGACTGACCGCGATCCAGCCGCAGTCATTGCGCAGTACCTAGCTTTGTCCCCGCTCTTGCATCCAAAATACTACTCCAGGAACGGTCATTCGCTGCGGGCTCCAAGTCGGGATTACCCGTCTTCGGGAGCGCCATGCCGAGCATTCAGTTTCCCATGGCCGTCTAGCTTCCCGAGACCTTATTGTTCGATCCGCAGGCGTGGTGATAGCGCAGCTTTTTGGTTCACCCGTTCTTGCGTCCGTCCAGTCGTGCACAATGCACTGCCCCTGATTTCCATCGCCTTAGACTACTATGTACTTTATTTCTCCAGAAACCTTGCTCCCTGGATATACTATTTCTGACTGAGTACCTGACCACCTAAACATTTTGCCCCATGCTGTGAGACAGCAGGTCTGCCTATATGGTTGTCAGGGGTGTAGGATGAAGGTCTACATATTAGGAGCTATATAAACTAATTTTCGTGTATTTAGGTAAGGTTTTGAGCTTGCTGCGAATTTCTTCCGGCGGGATGTCCGAAAACGGCCTTACCGGGGTAGTTGACCACCGGCCCGAATAAGCTGTCCTGAAAGGATTTCAGGGTTCCAACGCATACGGGGTCAAATTAGAGACACTAACCGAGCTTTCTGTACAGTTGACCCACAAAACTGGCCTGCATCTGTGGTACGAGTTTGCGTTCTGGAGGGCTGTGCACTCAGCCAGATCCTGATGTCCGGATGAAGTAGCACCAAGCACTAGATAGAAGTTACGGGGACACATAAAAAGCTTTGAGAGGACTTAGAGGATATGTGTAGACTATTTGCAATCCCAAACTTCATCCTTTGGTATCCACAGCTTACACAAAAAATGATGAAAGTCGGTGCATCCAATTTTGGTGCTCTAGGGTGGTGCAAGGCACTGACACAGGAATAAGCTGTATCAGCCCGTGAATTATTTATTCAAATCATATTTCGGGTGTTCTTAAGACATAAAGCAAGGTCGGCCCCCCATTACAGGAGCCGTTCACCTGTGGTAGGGGTGGTCAAATTCTCCAGTCCAATGCAGCATCTCGATGATTGTGATGAGCCTGGAAGACAGAAGGGAGTCGAGATTTGGGATCCAGTAGCTGAACCGGGTAGCCCCGAGCTAGAGGAGAAGAACGGCTCCAAAAAGTCATGGATTGGACAAGAATTGGACGAGAAACACTCGCCGATCGGGTTTCGGAGTTAAGCGGGTGATCCTCATGCCCCCCGGACCGGGATCCACATCAGCACAGCCTTTGATCCGTACATCACTCCGCCACCAAATGCGCCACGAAGGAGCGTCAGAAGTCCCGTTCCCTTCCCTGAGTACCAAGTTCCAACATGCCTCAATAGAAATAGCTCAATGGCCCAAGTGGTCAACTACCTAGGTTGGTCAACTACCCAGTCACATATAGTATACATATCCCGAAGCAAACTGCCGCCATTCTTCTTTTTGAATGAAGCTTAAGATATGTATATCCGTGGAAGGATGTCTCGACCTCTTCCTTACGGCAACTTTGAGCGGTTTTGTTCGAGAAATCTAACTACAAGGTAAACAAGGGAAGACTTGAAGTAGAACTG
This sequence comes from Mycena belliarum, assembly GCA_029282135.1. Classification (NCBI taxonomy): domain Eukaryota; kingdom Fungi; phylum Basidiomycota; class Agaricomycetes; order Agaricales; family Mycenaceae; genus Mycena; species Mycena belliarum. The sequence goes on along the minus strand of JARJCN010000044.1, from coordinate 5,143 downwards.
GAGCCCAAATGCTCAGGTCCCAGACTAAACTGTAAGAGCCCAGTCTGCTTCAATCCCCTGAATCGTTTGGGTCGCCGCCAGCTTATCACTGTAAACAGTAAAAGCACTAGATATTAGTGCTCGGGTACTAATTTACTGATTTAGGTACTAATATGTAGTACTTCGGGAAATAGTACTTTTGTGTGCACTATAAATCAGTACCTCCCAGGTACTAATCCTCAAAGCACTAGATATCAGTGTTCGCGAAATCTTACATCGCTATCTTCATCTTATCTTTGATCTTATCGTGTGTCTACGGCCATCACAGCACATAGGCTTCACGCTCGAGTGGATAGGGCATTGCCACAGAATTGGCGCGCTTGCTGCTGTGCGCGAGTCCACACGCGTCGAGGTAGGCCGGTGATCAAGCGCAAGGGCGGCGAGGTGGGACTCGGAGCACGCGATAGTCGTCTTCGTGCTGTGGTCCGCCCCACGCGCCCGGATCGACACGGACGGGCGGTCCGCATCCGCGAGCGAGCAGGAGGTGAGTACGTAGGGCGGGAGGGCAGCGCACGAGTTTCGCGTTCCAGGCGGCGGGGCTGGAGATGGCGCAAGTGGCGCCGAAGTTGGGCAGCGGAGGCGGTGGGCGGCGTCGCCCACAGCGACTCAGCACCGCGAGCCGCGAGCGCGAAACGACTTGCGGATTCGCAAGCGTTACTGCGCGCGCGGCACTAGGCACCCTGGATGGGTGCCGTCCACGACACGTGTAACCACTGCGCGCACGCGTCCACCCTGATCACGTTCGTGCTGACGTGGTTCAGCACCGCACTGTTGCTGAGCCCTGCGGATGCGTGCGCGCGGGGGGAAAGACCAACGGCCCGCGCATAGAGCGCGCCGGTGAGCGCGGTGCGCGCGGTGCGCGTGAGGACGCCGGGCATCATTGAGCGGAAACCGAACTGGCTTGGGATCAGCAGTGGTTATAGGGATCGAGGGCAGAGAAGCGGCGGAGAAGGGGAAGGAGGAAAGGGAGGAAAGGGCGCGGCCCCTCGTCAAGGTGCTCATCAACTTCGCCAAGGCGCGCGCGTGCCGAGGCCGACGGCGTGCGCCCCGCGAGCATCGGTAACGGTGTCGGCATGGCCATCGAGCTGTGGGGCGTCGTCGTCCTTGCGAGTATCTGCAAACATCAGGTGCGTGCAAAGCTGCGACTTATCCGAGACGACCTACGGGCAAGGAAAGAAACAATCAAATGAGCAAAGGAGTGCAAGAGAAAGGCGTGAGACGCACCTTGAAGACGCCTCTGCGCCAGAAGAGTTGTCCGAGCACATCATCCGAGGAAGCGTGCACTAGCGCTGCAGGAGGTCCCGAAGGAGGCCTGGACTCGGGCGCCCGGAAAGATTCAAGGTCTGGAGGCCAGTGAGAGGGACGCGCGGCAGCGGCCAAGAGTCTGGAGGGAGGAGAAGTTCACGAAGTGTCAGAGTGCGGAGTGCGACGAGCCGCTGGAGGGCTTCGGCGGCAAAGGAGTTCCATTGCACAAGGATGATATTTTCTATGTCGAACTCCAAAGACGCAAGGTGGATATGGAGAGGCGAAGCCAGGAATTGCTGAAGACGACGAGATTCCGCTAAGATATGGCGCTGCAATGGGACAAGCGGGAACAGTCAAGTGGAGGAAGCTATGGGCCGCGACCTCCGAAGACAGTGTGAGCTGGCACCTGGGCCACAGCCACATCAATCACCAAATACGACCACCCAACGCGTCTTCCGCGCACACCAGTCTTTGACTTTTCGCCCTTGAGTTCCTGACTAAGCATCTCCTTATATGGACTGCACCTCCACGTGCCCTCGGCACACCTCCTGCTGCCGACTGAGGCCACCGTCGACATATTATTTTATTCCACCCCGTCGTCGTCGTCTGTCACACTACTTGATTGGGAACACAATGGGTTTCTGGGCAGCAGAATTACTGGCCCATACTGGCTTGCTTCATACCACATACCTGGCACACCAACTGGGTCCTCCTCTGTATTCAGGGATCTTAAAGGTCTCCCCGACGCGTCCTTTGCGTGTTAGAGCGCAGAACGACGCGCCATCAAACACCCCTATTGCTCGGAGATGGCGCAATTTCGATTCCGAGCATTCATTCCACCTACGGAGCCCATCTCGAGCCCCAATTTAAACGACACCTCAGCTTAGTCTCTCTAAGACAGACGCTATAATGATACCAGCTCGTACCTCGCTCATTATAGTCTGTTGGTTACCACGCCCTGTCAATAGGCGTCCTGCGTTATTATGTAATGATGGGCATGCACAACCAAACAACTCATTAATTTTCACGCGTCCCACCTTGATCCACGCACCCATGGTTGTGTCAATATTGCATTATTGCAGTAACGTCTGGACCTGGTGTTACATTATTGCCAGGACTTCACTGCCAGTGACATGGCAGTGTATTGCAATGCCCTGGGGTTTTGGGTTATCTTGAGCGAGAGCTGGATAACCTAGACCACGCTTATGTCATCATAGCTCGGCCTGATCGGACTTTCCATATGTAGGTTAAATCATGATGGCCAGGAGGGGCCATCATTTGGCTGCCCAAGGATCAAGTCAAGGCTGCCTCGCATCAGATCCCCCATCAAATAACCTTGTGATCAAGAAAAAAACCTCGCTTCACAAATCTGCAATCTAATCTGCTATCTAATCCAATCTTATCGATTATGTAATGAACTCATTTATCAGCACACCGAACTTTCCACGGCTCAGTTGAGCCATTTATACATTTAGAGCATCACCCCGGATGCCCTGCGCCAAATGGCAACACCCACCATTGAAATCCAGACGTGTGAAAGAAAAAGGATCGGCCATTCATCAAAAAAAAACGCTCAGCTCGAGTATCGAACCTCTGAGCTCCGCGCAACACAAGGAGAGTTTGAAGTACTGCGGAACAGCCGCTACACCAAATTAGCAATGGCACTAGAAACATGTGCGGTATAACCACTGGCAGAGATGTACTTCATGAATCGTGAATTTAATAGAAAGGCCTACTGGTACATATCATTTTCCACTTCCTCACGCTCGTACACGGTCGCCTCCGCCCATCTCAATGTGTCCGTATCCACCGGGATCACAATGTCGGGCCGCCCGGCGATGTCCTCCCCACGCAGGTATGCCCCTCCTCGCACCCGAATGGCAGCCCACTCTCCCCTCAGCTTTGTGTTTGTCCGCCGCTCTCGATCTGCCTGCTCCAACGCATACGCTCGGGCTCCCTCGGCCACCTCCGGTGAAATTGGCTCAGCTGTTCCTAGCATCGTGGTGCGTGCAGCCGATCTCCCGATCCACATTCGCTCTGCATACTCTCCAAATGCCAGTGTCCGCCTCATCTCTTCTTCGACGATCACCAGCTCCTCGCGCCAGCGTCGCGACCTCGAATATGCTTTGGCCCATTCCACCCGCAGAGCTATCCAGCTTTATCAGCCAAAATCCGCATTCCCAGAAGGTGTGTACCTTCATGAAGCTTGTCATCATCGTCATCCTTCTCTGACACGGCGTACCAGATCCATGACAATGTCCTGTGCGTCTCGCCCGAAATGATATCCCCCATCGCCGACACTCCACCCTCCTCTGGCACCTCGCCCACTGCTACAAGCCGCTCCCTCTCTGCGATCTCCTCCTCCGTCAGCGAGCGCTCATTGAGGGCGCGCACATCGTCGTCTGCGAGTATTTTGAGGCGCTTCTCCCAGTCCCCATGGCCTTTGAGCTTGAGTATTGCTTGGCGCGCATAGCGATATCGTAATTTGGCAGCATGTATCTTGACGCTAATCTGACGAAGGATCCCTTGACCTCGCGTCAGAGCCCTCTGACCCGACCAATTTCGGACCTTGAATTTCGTTGTTGCTGTCCTCGTCCGGAGCCCTCTTCGTAGCTCATCCAGCGCTTCTGCCGCCTCGCCCTCGCGCAGCCGTGCTTCAACTCCATCTAGTCCTTTTGCGCACGCCTTTTCGCGCATCGTGCGTGTGCTGAAATCTGACGGCATGAAGAGCCGTGTTGCTTCTGGCTCTCTGTCGTCTGCATCCCAAATTGCCCGTTGCGACGGAGTCAGATACCGCCGAAGCTTCGGCATGTACGTGAGCTGTACCCTTCGAAAAGCATCGAGTCGTACACGAAGTTGTGTACGGCGCTTCAAGAAATCCAGCTGCTGGGTGGGAGAGGGATCGTGCCCGGCCGCCTTGATCGATACTGCCAGCTGTCGTCTATGCCACAGTCAGAGTGGTACCACTAACAAGTCAAAGAGGCGCACTGTGCCTCCTCAATCTCCATCCCCATCGAAATAAATGTGCTTGGGGAGTCTTCACGCTCCACCTCGGTCCCGTCTCCCGTACGAGCATATTCTTCTTGAGCCAGCTTCAGGCGCACCTGCTTCAGTGTTGTGCCTAGCTGACATCAGTTCCAAAGCTGAGCAGGAAACCCTACACTTACTCGTCTCCTCGTACTCATAGGGTGAGGTTTTGTCGTTCTCTGTATGTTGCTCCTTTTCGTACTTCTCGACCCAAACCCTCCATTCCTCCACGAGATCAGGCTTCCGCTCAGACAGCCCGGCATGAAACGCCTCGAATGCCTCTTGATGCATCTTTCCACCCTTGATAGCTTCTGCCATCCTCCGTTTCAAGATCAAATCTGGAAGCCGTTGACATCCACAATATCTCCAGAAGACAGTGCACGTACAATGCGCGATTTGCCTTCGCCAATTGTGGAATGCGAAGAGCCCCTCCAAAGCCACGAACCTGGCCCCAAGCCCCATGAGTTTTGTTGCCGCCGCCGCTCCATTGAGAAACTCCCAGTTTTGCTCTACAGTTTCTCCGTGCGTCCGGCCAGCGCCCCAGAGCCAATGGAATGAGTAAGGCGAGTGACAAGCCTTCTTGTGGCCTGGTAAGTGAAAGTTTGGCACCCTCCAGCGAACGAAGGACGGGTCAATGTGGAGGTGATACCGTACCGGGAGCTCGGCCATACGCTCCCAGATATGCTTTGAAAATTGACAAGCAATATCATAGGACAGGATAAGGTACATCAACGCAAAGTTGAGCACAGCGGAAAAAAATAAAAAGTCCATGTTGCAGTGTCTACCAGTTTCACGAAGTCAGCTTCGGCTAGCACAGATCACAAGCAGGATC